>JAHHFK020003330.1:250000-737009 GCA_024533555.2 Aedes koreicus
ATTTAATTAACTTTCAGGAGTAACCGAAAGCAACAGGAGAAACTTTCGTACAATATGTTTGCTAGGCGGGCGGCGGCAACCGGCAACGGACAAACTAATTTCTTGAATATTTATTTATGAAAATTGCAAACATCGCTTGCTGAGCGTATCCTAAAGGATTACTTTCCCTACTAACACAATCCCACCTTTCCCGTGACACTTATGAGGGGTCGTGGAGTTCTTCGCATCTCTCGTAAGTAAGTGTCGGACTAAAATTCCGTCCTTATCCCCACCAGTTGCAAGGAAGTGGCCAGGACAGCTCTGGTCTGTTGGAAGGGGACGCATCCTTTATCTAAGAGGTAGGGATTGTTCACAATTCACTATCTAACAGCAACCGATAAAGGTCCGTCTCCATCTTAACAACAGTTCAGAACTTGTACCATCTACGCTATTGTGTGATCTGGTTTATGCTATGCTATGCTATGCTAATAGATAATGCAAAAACTTCAATGTTTCTTTTTATCGGTGTATATAGATTATGACAGCCACATCCCATTTCCGGTTAAAAAATGTTGAAAATTATGGTGAAATACAAGTTGTGCTAAATATGGCGGAACATAGATCTAAGTCCTGTTAATTTTATTAGCTTTCATATCTTTCAATAAACTTGACAGTCAATTTTAACTTATCAGACAGGGCCCTAGATAGTCGGTAGAGACGCGAGACTATCGCTATATTTCGGGTTGGAAAACATCTCATCTTCCTTGGACGTTCATTATCATTATGGTTGGCATAGTGCATTAGCATTTGCATCGAAAGCACTCACAGTTATTCAATCTGTGCAAGAAGATTTAGAACACTTAGTTGGGGAGCTAACAAAATGCTAGCTGCAGAAGCGTAAAAGCCTAAAAGAAGAAGAAGAAAAAAGAAGAAGGCAAAACATTTTTGTATGCCTTACTATTGTTTGGTTGACACGCAGATATGCCTTGAGTTGACTTCCTCCAAAAATTCGGTTTTGATTATTTTCATAGAAATAGTGATTTATTTACCTCATTTTTTTAAATTCCTGAACGACAAGTTCAGGCAGCAATTACTTTGCCGTCCTATATACTTTGAAAATTCAACAAGTTTACATGCTTTATATTGATCACGGATCCCACGGGATTTTTCTGGCCATCACTTAAAACAGCTAGAAGAAAAATTAAGATTTATTTCACTAATCAAAATCCTTCCCAATTCGACACATAACTCAATCAGCAAAACATCCCGTGCCTAAAGGCCAGAGCACAAAGAATAAATCCAAATTTAGTCTAACTGTAAATCTCGCCCATCGCCCCCGAGGGCAATTGCGCGCAATTACTACGACTTCGATGACGACGACGGCGACGGCGTGAGCCAGGCGAAAGAAAGCCTTTCCACTCTCGTCAGCATTCCCGGCCGCGTTCCTTCACTATCCGACCGAATGCCACGCAATTTGGCGTGCGACCTGCGGGACTGATTGATCAACGCGGCCACAACGGCCGACGAAGGGCAGGATGAAACACGGGGCCTTATTAGTCAAATCATTTGCAATCAGTCCCGGGTCGTCCCGGGCCATCTTCTGCCGTTTCTGTTCCTTGGGTTCGGGTGAAAAAGCACGAAATCACCAGCGCCAATTGGAAACGCATTAGAGTCGTCGAGTACGCGCAAAGTCCGTGAACGTGGTGGCATAACTGTTATTCCCTTGGGCTTGACCGTGGTCCGACAGAAGGGTCCGGTACTCATGGATAATAACGATAATGAGACTCGAGATCGAGACCCCGAGGATGCGGGAGCGAGGGCAAGCATGAAGCCACCACAATCAAGATCTCACCAGACCACTAAGCGGGGTCTTAAAATCGATGACTTTGTGTGCGGTCCCTTAAGCCTCACCTCGAGTGGTTCTTCATTATCAAATCCCTTGGCGGACGAACGTTGATGAACTGGTGTTGCTGGTGGCGTCGTCACAAATTTTGCAACATTTGCATATGTGGCTTCACTTTATCGAATCGGACGACGATGATGCTGCTACTTGCTGAAACGAGAGACTCGTTTTCAGCAACCTTCCCTACATGGACCGTGCTAAATTGTGCGGTTTTCAACAATCCATCGAAACTGGGTAGAGGTCGTCTCTGACTGGGTCCGCCGACAACGACAAAGTAGATCGATTCCACACATGTTCGTAAAGCGTCGAATTTGATTAATCGTTTCTGCCCGAAGGGTTGTGATCGGGTGACATTTGTAGGGTTCCGACCTTGAACGATGTCTGTCGAAAGAAGCGATCGTGATGGTGGGTCGGCCGTCAAGCAATAAATCGATCCACCACAGGAAATCGATAAATTTTCATGAGATGGAAATTCAAAGCGGGTTCGAGTTTTGGTGATGCGATGGGAAAACGCAGTGCAAAAATTGGCAATTTGAATTATTCATGATTTGGAGGGTTCTGCGAGAAAATCAGACGTGCAATTAGTGCTCGTTACATGGAAGTTTTCAATGACAAGGAATTATGACATCATTAGTGACGACGACTGAACGGATCACGTGTGGCCCTGAGAACTTACATGACTAACGCGAAGAAAGGTCATCGAAAATCGATACATATCTCATTAGGTCATGTCTCCCGGCTTGTATGGACATTATCTCTAACCACCGTTTTCTGTAGTTCCCGATGCCGATGAGTTGGATCACGGGAAGGGGTGTTTTGACGACTAATGGAAGGACGATGGGCGTTCGGTGCAAGTGGCAGAAGAGTGTCCCATTTGACCCGGTTTTGTTTTCGTTTGCCACCCAAGCTCTACGAAAGCGGAAAGCGGGGAGGGAGGCGATGGGACGGTGAAAATGCAACAACTACGGAAATAGCGTGTCAGCGTGGGTAAGCTCAAAGGCGAAAGGTGCACGATATTTATAGGCATTGAGTTGTTGTCAATTTTTCTATTATTTGTGTGAGCTTACGTAAAGCCCGGAGTAGCGGAAAGAGCGAAAATCGATTTTCTGTAACCTATGGCAAGGAATTTTCAATTAGTTTTGTGCGCTGAAATGTAGGCTCTGGTAGCTTGAGGTAAAATTTTACAGAACGGATAATTGTTTAAGCAGTCTTAAAGCTAGAAGAGCCAGTTTTTCTTGCTTTTTTTCAAGCCAAATTTAAAGTTGATTTGTATTTAAGATCGATTATATTAGTTCTGATTTATGCAAGCTTGCAAACAATTTCGTCGTCTACACACTTGGATGTAATAAATTTAACATGAGACATCAATCAAACTTGATTTGCTTCAAGCAATGTAAACAAAAATTTCATGTAAATTAAGTGTCGAGAAACAGAAACTAGGAAGAGCGAGGCTACTTGGCAGTTATTTTCAACAAAATTTAATAGCTTTTTTTTTGTAAAATTAAGTTCAAAGGTTTTAAAGGGTGTTCAAAAAAAAATTTGGACGGCTTAAACATGACGCATTTCCTTTTATCGTGCCAACAAAAAAAAAAAAATTGCACACCACTTATTTTGAAGATTTGTGCATGCAGCTTCATGCCTCTATTTTGATTTTGAGATCAGCACTTCAGTCAAAATGTCGTCGAAGGAAGGGTAGCAACGCATCAAAATTTTGCACATGTATGGCGGAAATCTAAACAACTCTCACGCCAAGTTGGTGAAATTGTTGAATGTGGCTAAATCAACTGTTACCAACGTATTAAAATTGTTCGGTGAACGTTTGTCGGCAGCCAGGAAAGCTGGATCAGGGGAAAATCGTAAGCCGGAGGCCACAGCGACGACAAAATGAGTTGCCCGCTGCTTCGAGCGGAACCCCAACCTCTCCGTCCGAGATGTCACAAAGAAGCTGGGAGTGGCGACTTCAACCGTGGATAGAGGTAAAAAACGAGCTGGACTGTCGACTAACAAGAAATTTGTGACTCCAAATCGCGACGATAAACAAAACACGTCGGCCAAAGCCCGATCGCGAAAGTTGTACACGACGATGCTGCCGAAGTTTGATTGCGTGGTACAGGACGATGAAACTTACGTCAAGGCAGGCTTTAAACAGATTCCTGGACAGGAATTTTATACGGCAACGGGACGGGGAAAGGTGGCAGATATTTTCAAGCACATTAAACTGTCAATGTTCGCGAAGAAATATCTGGTGTGGCAGGCCATCTGTTCCTGTAGCTTGAAGAGCAACGTTTATATTGCGACCGGAACCATCAACCAGGAAATTTGTATGAGAGAGTGCCTACAAAAACGTCTACTGCCTTTCCTGAAGCGACACAATTGTTCCGTTCTATTTTGGCCGGATTTGGCATCTGGCCATTACAGAAAAAAGGCCATGGAGTGGTATGCTGCCAACAGCGTTCAAGTGGTGCCCAAGGACAAGAACCCTCCCAACACGCCAGAGCTCCGCCCAATCGAACAATATTGGGCCATCGTCAAGCGGAACCTTCAGAAGATTCAAAAAGTTGTTGTGAGCGAGAAACAGTTCAAGGCAAACTGGCGTTCTGCGGCGAATAATGTGGACATGGAAACTGTTTAATATCTTATGGCAGGTGTTAAACGAAAGACCCGGCAATTTGCATTCAGTAAAAAGGAAGCTAAGCTGAATGTTTCTCCTGCATTCTGTATTAACTGAACTTGAAAAAGAAAAACAATTTGACTTATTAATAAAAACTTTGATCGACTCACACACATTACTGTTTACCCAATTTTGATCGGAACACCCTTTAATGAGTATAAACTTCCCTTAAAAAATCAAGCGGTCCAACATATAATTCCACTTTAGAGATATACTGTGTTTTTCGTATGTTTGTCAGATTGACCGTCTAGTTCCGTAGCCGGGTTAAGTTAAGGTCTGTATCCGCAATAATCGGGTTTCATACAACTCTCTAGGTAATCACCAAACACCAGTGCCAAATTATAACCCAAATCGATCAGAAAATGACTTCATTTAAACTTAAAATTTTACAAACGGAGATCCACTGCAAAATAAGTGACAGCTAAAGAAAACTGAACCGTCAGTGGGCAGCAGTTGCTGCAATCTTTCCCGGAATGTACCCGCTTCACCTAAGCCCAATATTTTTCGATTGGACGTAACTCAGGACTATTGGCAGGATTTGCGGGTTTTGGTACAATATTCACTTGATTTACCACTCCATCACGGTTTTAACATAGTGATGCAATAGCAAATCGGGCCAAAACAAAGATCTTCTAATGTAAGGTAGCAACCGTTTTTGGTTAATTTCTTTGTTGATTGTTCCGGTGGTGATTAGAGATCCACTTTTTCTGCTACATGAATAAATTGCTTGGCAATAGTATTTTTTTTTAGAAAATATTGACTGTTCTTTTGCTTTGAAATGTTCAGGTGTTGCATTTCTGGCCATGGCAGTATAGAAAGCCAGTTCTGAAAGTTGCTTAAAATCATTCAAGTAGTTTGTTTCTTCTTTCGTAATGACACATGGATATGTCGTGATACAATCGCAATTATCGGTGCAGTTGGGGGCTTTTTTCACATTGTGCGACTTCAATCCGTAGTGTTGACTTCTGGTCGAATTCTGGCGACATTGCTATTTTCCATGATGAATTTCCTCTCTAGCATCTTCTTCACCTTTCTGTGCATAGCACGATCCACACGAGCAATATTTATGTCACTTCTTGATTATTTTTTTCGATAGACCAATAATCATAAAATGTTTGCAATACACTGTGGACTGTGAATTCCTGTCGAAAGGTCAGGATTTTCATTATGGCTGTTCTAGGTCCGTTTTTTCAGTTGTCGCCATTCGATATTTTTAATTACAGATACTCAGCTCTGCTTGGGTGAAATATTTCATTTATGGCTAAAATATTTCAAAAGTTACAGTGTTCTAAATGTGTCCTGATTATCATGAATGCAAACCTTAATCTGAATATGAGGCTTGTTAGCCATGTAATGAGTCAACGTTTGGTGAAGCAGTGATGGCTTTGTGGAACTCCATATACAAACTAAACCGGGGGTTCGGAAATTGAACTAGTTCGTCAAAAAACCTTAGAATTTACTTCGTTATAAACCTCACTATTTCGAATTTAGTTCGTAAAAAAATCTCGTTATCTGGAATTTACTTCGTTTCCCTTTGACCACTCGCGCTGTTGTACTTCGTGCAACACATGTAGATTTTCCTTTACCATTTGTATGCAGAAGCGATGTTAAGCCAACGTGTAGCCCTCAAGAAACTCGTTGTGGATTAAACAACATATTCTTTGGTTATAGAAATTCCTCAAATAGCACGACATTGCGAGACGTGTCCACGTAAATAAAATACGTAGTGTATCAAGTTCTGATGTAACTGGTTCCAACTTGGTATACCTCGTAATCTTGACCATATAGACGGCCTCTGCCTTCGACTAAAGGGTTCAATAGATCGAGGCCTTTTCATTGGTGACTATTAGTTAAGAATGTTATCACTCGTGGCGTTAGCGTGCAAGTAAATTTCTTGAAAATGCTTTATCTTTAGATTCTGACCAAATTGATGGTTTCAGTCTTCGACAAAGCTGTTTTTTTGAATGATGAACAGAAGATCAGAATTGTCTCAATACGTGGCAGTAGTATGTAAGTAAATGCTATATCTTGTAACCATATAAACGCTCCTGTCTTCGATATAATTGTTCTGTGGACCATGGCCTTTTCATTGGTGATTAATAGTTCAGAATGTTCTCGCTTCGCGGCAGTAGAACACAAATGAGTTTTCTGATCATAATGTAATTTTTTTATCTTGTCCATATGGAAGGTTCCTGTCTTGGGCAAAGTTGTTCAGTAGTTTAGCGCCATTAGTTTGATGGAAAGAGGTTCAGAATTTGCTCTCTACGCAACGCCATGACCTGCTGTACAACTTTGCCGAATACATAAACCTTATAAATAGACAGGATCCTAAGACCTAGCAGAGCCCGGAAAATCACTTAAACACCTGCTCCACCCAATAAGAAAATTCTAAACTGTATCGAATGGTATTGACCTACTGATCAGCTTTGCTGCACACTGAAACGTTGTAAAGACTGGACTCGGAAAAAATGAGACACACAAAAATGATCACCAAAAATTCATTTTAAATCGGATACTTCTCAAATTTTCAGGGATTAAATAACTATACATTAAATATGTTTTGGCATAACTTATTTATTGATTTTCCTCTCCCAAGCTGAACGCTCGTACATTTTTCTTAACACTGTTCATGAGATCTTGGGCGAGGCTTTGTCTATCTTCCTTACACAATCTCTCCCAGTTTTTCTTCAAAGCTTCATCGGGTTTGAATGTTTTTCCGCTTTTCTTCAACTTCTTCTTCATTATCCCCTAAAACTTTTCGATTGGACGAAGTTCTGGTGTATTTGGCGGGTTCGCCTCCTTTGGGACCACAATAACGCCCTTCGCTTCGTACCAATCCATTACAGGCTTGGCGTAATGGCACGAAGCGAGATCCGGCCAGAACAGCGTGGGACCACGGTGAGAGTGGAGGAAGGGCAGCAAGCGCTTCTGCAAGCATTCCTCTCGATAAATCTGCCCGTTTATGGTGCCGGTTGTAACGAACGGCTTACTGTACCGTCCATACTCGCAGATCGCCTGCCACAACAGGTACTTCTTCGCGAATTTGTCCATCTTTCTCTTCCGGAGCTTTTCCGGAACCTCCATGCGGGACGTACCGACAAAAAACTCGAGGCCAGGGATTTGTTTGGTGTCCGCCTTGATATATGTCTCGTCGTCCATGACGAGACAGCCTGACTTGACCAGCCACTCACGGTACAGCTTCCGCGCACGCAATTTGGCCACCGTGTTTTGCTTGTCAGTCCGGTTTGGCGCCTTTCTGACCTTAAAAACACGTAGCCCAGCCCGCTCCATGGTCTGCTGGACGAACCACTTCGACGAATTGACCTTTTTGGCCACGTCTCGGGTGGAAAGGTTCGGGTTATTCTTAAAGTACTGCCTTATCTTCCGCGCCTTCTCGGCGGGTATTCCGTTTTCGATTTTCGGCCGCTTCCAGCGCGCCGCTCGATGGTCTTCGTCTCCTGGAACATCTTCACAACGCGGGACACGGTGGAATGGTGGATTCCAAGCCTTTTGCCGAACTGGTAATCAATTAATAGGTCGTGACCTACTGAACAGCCTTGTTGAAGACTGAAGCCTTCTATTTGAGACGGATTCAGCATGTACCAAAAATTAACAAGTACACTAGCGCCGAGCGGTGGACAGATTCGGAACTGATAGTCACTTATGGAAAGGTCTTGACCTAGTGAACAACTTTATCGATGACAGAAACCTTTTTAATGGTCAATACTCCAAGTTACAGCTTGGTTAGGAAACTCAAGTGGACCACAGCGCCGCGTAGCGGAAAGATTGTTAACTGCTGGTCTTTCAATGAAAAGCCTTTTTCCAAAGAAAAACTTATCCGAAGACAACATCTTTCCAAATGGTCAAGATAACCAGATATAGCATATTCCTGGAAATAATTTGCACACTAGCGTCACGGAGTGAGAGAATCCTAAACTGTTTGCCAATGAAGAAGACTTGACTTTCTGAATAACTTTGCTAAAGACAGCAACATTCTATGTGATCCGTATCACGAGTTATTTCGGGAAGGAATGTGTTGTACAAAGTACAACGCACGAGTGCTCGTGTTAAATGAGATTTTATTTAATGTTTAGTTAAATAGTGTAGATTTTCAAAATTTGACGGAAAATTGACTCAATGTTTTACACATATCGGAAAATGTACGCATTATTCATTAAAAAAAATCAGATTATGCTGCAATCAATAGATATTCTATGTTAACCAAGAACTCTCTGGAATGAAAGTCTTCGTACAAATGGAACCACACATCTTTTGGTATGTTATAGGGCTGATATGAATTAATGGAGGTTCGAAAATCGAAGCTGAAGCAAGGTACAAGGTGTAATGTTGCTCTAGGTTATTCAAGACTTCTTTGGAATTTTGGTTTTTATATTTATATATACCCAAAATAACATTTGAATCATATGTCTGAACACCATCGCATATGAACTGGATCCTTCAATTTCTAAAATATTTCTAATTACGCTTGTAGGTCTTAAGACTTTAGCTCTAGGGAGTTCTTGAATGACAAATAACACACATTCAATCCAACATAGTTATTATTTTACTTACATCTGAATACCTCTCATAATATGCATATCCATCATGCACATCCATAAATAAGAAACACATATCTAATAACAAATGTAGATCATAAAATCTTTGCTCCAGGGTGTTCTTGGATGTCAAATAATACACATAGAGCTTAAAATATTATCTTACCTTTACCTTAACATCAGGACGTTCTTGGATTTTAAATAACACACATTGAACTTTAAGTATTACTTCGCTTACATTTCAGAGCTCCACAGAATATGGATCAAATTTCTGATTAAACTTGTAGACCTTAAGACCTTAGGTACAGGAAGTTTGTGGATGATCAGGAACATCTATTATACCCAAAATATTATTTTAATTTGTTATTTTAACCACCAGACACATAATCCGTATCCATGAACTTCAAACTTATTTTTTAATACGCTGGTCGATCTTTTGGATTTCTGGAGTTCTGGATTCTTTGGTATCTATTTTACCCAAAATGTTATATGAATCTGATCTCTGAACCTCTAGAAGTTGGAACGGGATCCTAAAAATTCCAGCACGTGTCTGGATTCCCTTATAGATCTTAATACCTTAACTCCAGGGAGTTTTAAATATCCTAGAATATTTGCTTAATACGAAAAATTGATTGATGTGGATCAAAGCAACCTCTTAGAACATGAAGCACTGAGGGAATAACACGAAAGTTCTACCAGAATCTCGACGCATCCCGCAAAGGCATTGTGCTGCGAGGTGAAATATGCAGGGATAAGGGTGGAAGCATCTTGACGAACGGACGTGAGGGGATTGAAAGGTAGAGGCAGCTCATCTACAGCGTACCCAATGACTATATCAGTACGGCAGATGAGAGTAATGAACCCCAGATCATCTTTCGTCGTATCACTCATAACGAATGAGTTCGTGGGAAGTTATCAAGCCGACTTCGTCAACGGTCGAGAGCCGACCAGATCCTTGCCGTACGGCACAACCTCCAGAAATGCTGTAAAATCCAGGTACCTAGGCATCACCTGTTCATCGATGTTGAGGCGGCGTACGACAGTATCGACCGGATAGAGCTATGGAAAATCATGGACGATAAAGGCTTCCCCGGGAAGCTCACAGGAGTGATTAGAGCAACGATGGACGATGTGCAAAAATGCTTGAAGATTTCAGGTGAACAATCCAGTTCGTTTGAATCTCGCCGGGAACTTCGACAAGGCGATGGACTATCCTACCTTCTGTTCAATAGCGCTCTAGAAGAGCTATACGACGAGCCCGGTTTAACAGCCGGGGTACGATTTTTACGAGATCCAGGCAATTTGTTTGCTTTGCGGATGATATGGACATTGTCAGCCGAACATTTGGAACAACGGCAGAACTGTACACCCACCTGAAACGTGAAGCAATAAAAGTCGGATTGATGGTGAATTACGTTGATTACGCTCCTCAATTTATGTCCAATGGGTATTTACCATGTCTTGTGTAAAAATCATAACTTCTAAGTGTGTATGAGAGGTTGCCTGCTTATAAATACTTATTAGCCTGTGTTGTCAAAGAAGCAAAAAGTCAAAATTGGAATAATCAGTTATCTGTCATTCAAGTAGTTCTAATCGAGCAACCAATCTGACAAAATGATGAGGTTTCGCCTCTTTGGTATTGCAGGCTCTTTAATGATTACCAGAAATTGCACATCACTC
The DNA here is from genome assembly GCA_024533555.2 of Aedes koreicus. Classification (NCBI taxonomy): domain Eukaryota; kingdom Metazoa; phylum Arthropoda; class Insecta; order Diptera; family Culicidae; genus Aedes; species Aedes koreicus. The sequence goes on from JAHHFK020003330.1 coordinate 260,790, forward strand.
TAAAATCAAATAGTACTCCAATAAAATCAAATAACTTCGAAAACTTCATTCCGCGACTAATAAAGCAATTTGTCTCAAACACAAGCTGGGTATGAATCTAGCTTACTAGCTGGCAGTTGAAAATACCAGGCAATCATTACCGGATTGCGACCGATCAAGTTGGCCGGAAAAGTCTTCTTATCACAACAAATTCCCAGCAATGAAATTATCATGATCAACTCGGTGGTGAACGCTTCCCACTGGAATCACGACGGACGTGACTCTATTCCAGAAATCGATCCCATTCCCGACCTATTTTCCCGCAGAACGTCCAAGGAAAATAAATTTCTTCGATTCCCAATCCCCCCGATCGCACGGTGGACGCTGGATAATTAGATCAACGATTATCATTTTCCGATCAGGCCCAGAGGCTCGCAACCACGAATTCAATCCAAATTTACTCGAGAGTTGGGCACACGGTTAGGCTCTTCAGTAGGTCAATGGGAAATGATTTTCCACGAAGTCAGATGCATATTGCTGGGAGCCTGCCGGCAGTGGCCAAAGTAAAAACAAGGCTGTACACGATTCCAAAGGCAGATGATTAAATGCCCTGGTAATCGGAGTAAGTAAGACATTACGATTATACATCTGTTTTTGCTCCGGTTCGGAATCGTGACTCGAAAATCTAGCGCTCCCCGCAGGAACTTGTCTCTTTGGATCAAATGATTGCGAAATACGTTGGCAACTTACAGCGACCAGGAAGAGGCACCACAATAATGGTTTTGCTCGCGTAATTGACGAGTTGTAACTTGGATTCATAAACTTAACTGGTTTGGAAATCGGACGACATCCGGTCAAGTTCTTGTGTTTTCCGCTCGGAGAAAACTAGTCCACCTAGTTTCGTTCAACCAGTTACATTTGCTGTGCTCTGGTCACATATATCACATCCTCTGTAGTTTCCATGCTGTTCTTGTGCGAGCAGCTACAAACTCGAGTCACGACATCTAGCGGAACTGTCCGTGATGTCATGAGGTCGCTTGGCAGTTGGGAGCTCCGTTACCTTTTTGAATTATTCATTTATGGTAAAATTCTGCGCATGGAAGTCATGTTTTGCCATCTCACCCTATTGCATGCCAAGAAACCGGAATAGACGAATTTGTTCTCCATGCTTGCAAGCACCTTTGAGAAATTTGACACATTTTTTCTGTTTAGTCTAGTGCCTGATGTACACGGAAATGGGTCAGGTCACTAGTGGCACCACCATCTGTTGCCGGTTCTACCGATGATGTCGTTTTCAAATTATATGCAAACCTTTCCGAGAAACCAATTAAAACCAATTCAATTTTGCAATCGAACGACCTCTTTCCGAGAATTTACCGCCGTCGTTGCCCTGGAGGGATGCGTTTCAACAAAAGTGAAAACCAGCTAACAGAACGAGAAGATTGATGGCCCCATTTGGGGAGCCACTTTTTTACCCAGGCCATAAGAATGGGACGCCCTGGAAACCGAGGCTGACGGTGAGAAGTGCACGGAATGAATGATGCTCGCGCGTGAGGAGCGTGAAAGCGAAAGTGTTTTTGCTGATACGGCCGCCGACGATGCTGCTGTCCCTCGTCGTTGATTGATTTGAGCTCGCTAAACGTGGTTTCGTGACTTGGATTTCAGCCGGGGGCAGCCTACCAGATTTAGGTTCGGTGGTGTAATTTTCGAAACCGCAAAACGCTCGGACAACAGCAGCAGCAAGGTCGTGGACGTACTTGAGTTATCTGAGATTATGGCGTTACGTATTCGAGTGTAATCGGAATCGAAATCAATCATTTTCAGATTAAAGGGTGACCACGATAAAATTGAACCGCACGCAAATGGTTTTTTTTTTTTTATTTTGAACATCAGGGTTTGATTCGTTGAGATTTTGAGTGAACAAAAGTTCGATGTGTTTTGTGGGCTTCAAATGGTGAGTTGACAACTTTGAAGGAGGGTGCAACCGACCTCTGGTCCTCACAAGTTCCTACCTCACGCCTCCACGAGTCATATGATCACAAAAGACTGCCAGCTGAAACATGGAGACGCTGGTTGGCGTAGCCTGGGCAATGTTGTCATTTTGACAATAGCGAAGTGAGGGGGTGCGACCTGTTGATCATATCATATAATTTTCCATTCTCATATCAATTAATGATTTTAGCTGGCTTTGGAATCATCTTTGCATTCCAAAACCATTTATCTCAGGAGCCTGGAGCAACATGACATGGATAAAAGGCTGAATTTGTTTTTCAGCATTTCAGCATAACATTTACTTTGAATTTGCACTTCTGAACTACTATATTCTTAAAAGACTGGCATGCGCTTAAATGCAGTATAGGATTATATTTAAATACTGTGTTTAGTGGTATAATAATTAGATAAGCCATTCATTTCAGAAACCATCACCCTGGGCTTTTTGATCGCTCCAATTGCTATCATAGAAATGTTACAAGAACAGTCTAAAGACATGTTTTAACAACATGTCTTATAAAATAATATCTCTCATTGAAATTATATTCTTGATATTTGGAATGATATATTCTGTTTTCAGCTTTTCCAGGACTAGGAGGATATTAGTACATATTTAATTATATTTTTTCAGTAACAAACCAGTGGATGTCGGATATATTTTGTACATACGCATATTATGTTCTCGTATTGACTTACTGTAGCCACTTTTTACATGGTCAACTAATTGAATTGTGTCTTAAAATGCCATGTACATCATTCAAGTTGGAAATTTGTATTAATAGCATTTTTGTCTTCTATGATATTTTAATTTTTTATTTTTATCTGCTTCAGGGTTTTAGGGAGGTTGATTCTAGGTGCAGTGATTAGATGTGTTACTGCTGTGTAAAATGAAGATCTTTTTCTATTAACGACCCACACTTGTGAGTGGTCCGATCAGTTTCTTCAATATTGTATAGTTTTGACGGGTTTTAAGTTTCTGAATTTAAGAGTCGTCAAAACAAATCAAGACTCTTCAAAATGTAATTAAGACTCGTCAACATGAAATTTAAACCCGTCAAAACTACCTCAAAGTTGCAGAGCGAAGCTCCGCTATACAATCTTGAAGAAACTTAAGACCCGTCAAAACAACCGGCAAGCGCTAACCAGAAGGTAAATACCTCCGATTGCATTATACCGGGCAAAAGCATCTAAGGAGCATTTTTCCAAAGCTTAAGGAGCATTTCCCCAAAAAGAAGGGTGCATTTACCCTGCTGCCATTCTAGGTAGTGTAGATGTGTTACTGATGTGTAACATAAGATCTTTTTTTATTAACGACCCACACATGTGAGTGGTCCCAACAGCATCCTTGTTGTTGGTTTAAATCGGTCGTCAAATTGGATATTTCAACATATCCTTGTATTCCATTGAAATAAACCACTCACACCTGTCGGTCCTCAAACTCGATGTTTTAACATATTCTTGAATTGTGATGAAAAAAACCATTCAAACTTATGAGTGGCCCCAACGGGATTTCTACTGTTGGTTTAAATCGGTCCTCAAACTCAATGTCCTTAAAATATTCTTATATTGTGATGATAAACCATTCACACTTGTAAGTGGCCTCAACAGCATCCTTACTGTTGGTTTAAATCGGTGCCAACATTTGAATAACTTTAATGTGCATCTCTGTACAGAGAATAAATCGGGAACATAGTTAAATATCTTATTCGCTGCCGACGTCAGTTGAATTCAGCACACAGTTTACCAAAACGGATCCCGCTGCAAACCCAACCATTTTATCCAGTGATTTCTCGTGGGAGTGCAAAGGTGTTCTCGGCTTCCAATAAAGCGAGTATCACGTCAACATATTCCTACCCATTCCCTACCTCTGAATCAGATGATGGCAACTTACAATAAGCATGGAGAGAATGTAGGCTTTACTATGACCAAAACAAAACTAAAACAATACTTCAATTCAATTAGATAATGACCAACGATTCAAAACATTAAAAATGTAAATCTGATGTGTTAGTTTTCTAAGGCCTACTGTATATTAAAGTGAAACATAAAATGTAAGCACTATTGTAACAAAACGGTCTACTATTGATTGACGACAAATAAATAAACTTGACCTGCATTCGGGTGAGGCCGGCGCCGGTATTGCCTTGGTTTGGGATCACCAGTATTTACACATTGAGGATGTATTTTGGTTCTCTGTGTAATAACAGCTGACCTGGCAATAACGGAGTAGCAACCTCGGGCGGTCAATCATGCTCATGCTCAACAAAAGTTCGATGTGTTTTGTTTACAATGTGTGAGTTTTATGATCTGTTTCGCAAAACAAACAACAAAAGTAATAAAATTAGAATAAAAAGCATGTTTTACATCGTGGCGTTGGAGAAGAAATGAGGCTTGTCTACAGTTTCTCGAGTAGTTGTTGTTATTAGACCAACTGGAGTTTGAGGTTTCTCAAGTACCCCAAACTTCTAAGATCTTACTCCTCCTGTCATGTGTTTGTTATCTTGACTAATTTGAATTACGGTAAACTTTCAAATGGCCTTTCTAAATCGTACATTCGAGTAGCTTACTCTCATCTGTTGGATAGATTCAACATTCATTACCTGAAACTGATCAATTGTTCACCTGATTGTAATGCATGATTCCAATGAGATGCTTAACCTTATATTGACCAATGCTTGTACTGACTCGGAAGTGCTGATTCCGAAGTGCATTAAAAATAAGCGACTTTTTTCGAATGGGTGGTAAAAAAATAACGGGAAAAGATATTTTAACAAACCAAATTGCATTTATTCATTAAGGAATTAAAAACTTCTACTTCTAGTCCCTGCTTTATGGCAATTAGCTAAAACTTGTGCCATAGGTAAAAAAAAAGCTTGTTTGCATATTCTTCAGCTCCTTGGTCGCCTTTTTGACGGAAGACATTTTGCCCACGAAATTATTTGAATATACTCTCCTCTTCAATTTGACCCAGAACTTCTCGATTGGGGGGAGCTGGGGCACGTTGGGACGGTTTGCATGCTTGGGCATTACCGGAGTGCCCTACCGCTCAATTTCCTCCAGCGCCCGCTTCGAGTAGTGGGCTGATGTTAGATCCGGCCAAAACACCACGTCGTCATTCTTGTGGTACTTTTTAATGCAGGCGCCAACTTCTGGGAGGCACTTCGTACTGTAGATCTCGCCGTTCACTGCCATCCCCTTTTCACTGATTGTGAGCCACAGCAACACCTTCTTGGGAAACTTCGTGTGCGCTAAGGCCTGTACTCGAAAAAAAATGCACCATTTTTATCCGTGTGTAACTTTTTTGTCCGTGGGTAAAAATTGATGAAAACCTGGGTATAACTAGTTTGGAATGAATTGTTTACATGTGCTGTGGATGTGGATGTATATGACGAAACCTACACAAAGGCAGACGCAAAACAGATACTGGGGCTGGAGTTCTACGTTGCCAAATCACCGTTTGATGTTCTGGAAGACATAAGGAAGAAGAAAGTGGACAAATTCGCAAAAAAGATACTTACTCTGGCAGGCCATATGCCAATGCGGTAAACTGAGTACAACGTACAAGTACATCACAACGGGTACCATCCACAGCCAAATTTACCGCACCGAGTGCCTCCAGAAGCGTCTGTTGCCCTTCCTGCGGTCCCACGGAGGCAAGACATTATTTTGGCCGGACCTGGCATCATGCCATTACGCGCGATCGACGTTGGATTGGTACAGAGACAATAACGTTGTTTTTGTACCAAAAACCGCCAACCCCCAAATTCACCAGAGATTCGTCCGGTGGAAAGATTTTGGACCATAATGAACGGCCAAAGTTCGAGAATCGTCCAAGGTGTTTAAGAACGAGCTGGAATTGAAGAAAGAAAGGATGAAAGTGACCAAAAAGGTCGGCTCCGCCATTGCACAAAATGTAATGACGGGTCTTAAGGGAAAGGTGCGGGCTTTCAGCGATGGAAAGGAAATGGAATAAAGTAATTATGCTGAAACATAAACCATATGTCTTAGTTTACTCCCTGAAAGTTTCAAGAAAATTTGACTTAAAATAAATACAGGCCTTATGTACTTCACATCGCCGCTTATTTCTTTTGTCGGGGAGCTGAAGTAGCCTTTGCCTTGCTAGTCCAACGTGAGGTACGTCTCGTCGTCCATAACGACCACCACGTTCCGCTTCGCCGGGAAGATCTCTTTGACCAGAATGTTCAGCCGTTGTCCCTTCACCAGAAGTGCCAGAATCTTGTAGATGTTTCCGCGATCGTATCCAGCCGACACGATGGCCGACTGGCCTGGATGGAGCAGGCGAACGAACAACCATAGATCGAAGTTGTTTCCCTGTTCTCGCCATAGCTGCCGTAAACAAACTTATGGAGCTGTCAAATTTTCACAGTATATAGGCAATTAGTATATGTTGACTACTGATCGGTGGATTGACCACCAGATGGCAGGGTAATCGTATGAAAAATCGGAACATATAGTCGCTCTTTATTAATGCACGCTTTAGTATCATTAGTAAGTGTTGATCAAGCTCACTTAGTTCTAGAAGTTTCAGTTAAGTCAACTGAAGCAACTGTATTTGAAGAAGTTGTGGTTCCGTTAAGCAAAGATTTTGTCGTCGAGCTGATTATGAAGCATTTAGTGACATTGTCTCCGAAATTGACTGAAATTATACTGAAACTTTTACAGCTTTCTACTTGATAAATCCAGCTTCCCTGTTGCACTCCTCTTTTCTTTCTTCTTCTAGTCGATTAGTTCTTGAATACCATTTTCACCGGGCTGTCGTCCGACATCCTACCTAGGCACATTGTAGTCAACAAATTTTGTCGGTGTGAACGATAGGAGGTACTCCCAAAAACTCATGCAGTTCGTGGTTCATTTGCTTTTTCCACGTTATATCTGCACGGAATGACGTCGTAGTGCGCATTTTCAAAAATGTTCAAGATAATCATCAATGTTATGCCAGAATTGATCAACATGTTTTTTTTTTTCAAACATTCTGTGTTAACCAAATAAGTGAACTTTGATTGAACATGCCTGCATGACTTGAATAACAATGGTAACTTTTTTTTTTGTTAAAGTTACTTTTTTAAATTTGTTGAATTATTTTCTCATTTTTTCTTTCCAGACTCCGATGTAGAATCGGACGAAGATGGTGAAGAAGCAGATTTCTTTTCGCTCGAGATGGAGGAATACCATGGCTGATACCAAGACACACTGGAATAGCATGTTATCCATGCTCAAACGGTTCTATGAGTTGAAGGGGCCCGTTCAAAAAACTCTGATCGATTTGAAGATTCAATCCAAATTCAACTTCAGTGATGATAATTTTTTGGTTTAAGAATTAAGAAATTCAAGCCCTCGAATCTGTTCAAGCTGCTGTGGAACTACTCTGCCGTGAATTCAGCACTCTGTATGAAGCCGATGTGGCGCTTCAATTTATGTTGGAGCAATTATCAAATCAAGCCACAGAAATTGCTGCAACTTATTCGATGCTCTCAAAGAACGAGTCCAAGAGAGACGATCAAAATACGCTGATCTGTTTGCTTTTTTTAATAATCCTGTCGCAAAACAATCGATCAGAAACGATTCTGACATTTTCTTCAAGACATCCAGTGCTACTTTGATTAAGCAAGCGGACGAGATCTTGAAGCGTCTAATCATTCTTGATGCGATCGTCGATGCCGAGAAAACCACCACACCTGACGATCGGTATGAAGAAGATGCCTCTATGGATGATTTTTCTGGTTTATCGGTTAAAGAAAAACTCGTGAAGAGACTGCAGCTGAGCAAAACACTTGTTGTGCCGGTGGCAACTACGTTGACGCCAGGATCCTTGCAAGCAATCCGTAAAGAATTCTCATACAATGAATCTGAAGGGATTAAGGGAAAGTACTTGACACTGATTTTCGACACTCTTGTGCTCGGTTCAAACAGAGAGGGCATTCTCAGCAGCTGGCAAAATTGCCAACAAAATCGGATGTGGGGTGGGAGATTAATCGCTCTTTTTGTTTTAACCCTTATGTGATCGACAGGGTACCCGGGTACCTTTTCAGGTTTTACATTACGAAATTTCATAGTCCATTTTAAAACAGGATGCTGAAATTCAGTGACATCTAAGTAATAGTTGAAAGGCAACTTTTTGCATAAACACATTATGTATAGTACCAAGGGGGGCCTTCGATTTTTTTTACCCCTTAAGTGATCGACAGGGTACCCGGGTACCCACCAAATTCAAATGACTGTAACTCTGGCAAATATTGACTGATTTTAATTATTTTGGCACCGTAGGATTAAGAAACTCATTCGCTTTATGGACATTTTCGGCAAGACCGTTTAGATTCATCTGGTTCCCAGTAATCCGGGTTTTCGAGGCGGTGTACCGGTACGGAGAAATTATTTGAGATATCAATAAAATTTCCTGGAATGGATGTCAGAATCTTCGAAATAAATCTTAGAAATTATTTCTATTCCATTGACGGCCATATGGTTACTTGTTCCAGGAACGGTCATTCTGTAACAGGTTCCCGTGGGGCCTCGAGTGGACATGAACATATTTGGAAAGAAACCCTGGCAATATGGGTATCAAAATTCATGAAATTTCTCCAGTAGGCTATTTATCAACGTTTAGTGGCCATCTGATGATTTGTCCTCGGACCAGTCATTCCGGAACAGGTTCCCGTGGTGTCTAGAGTGGCCGTGACCATTTTCAGAAGAAACCCTGGCAATATGGGTATCAAAATTCATGAAATTTCTCCAGTAGGCTATTTATCAACGTTTAGTGGCCATCTGATGATTTGTCCTCGGACCGTTCATTCCGGAGCAGGTTCCGGTGAGGTCTAGAGTGGCCATGAACATATTTTGAAGGAAACCCTGGCAATATGGGTATCAAAATTCATGAAATTTCTCCAGTAGGCTATTTCTCAACGTTTAGTGGCCATCTAATGATTTGTCCTTGGACCGGTCATTCCGGAACAGGTTTCCGTGGGGTCTAGAGTGGCCATGAACATATTTAGAAGGAAACCCTGGCGATATGGGTATCAAAATTCATTTCTCAAGTGAAGGGTATCAAAATTCATGAAATTTCTCCAGTAGGCTATTTCTCAACGTGTTGTTGCCATCTGATGATTTATCCTCGGACCTGTCATTTCAGAATAGGTTCCCGTGGGGCCGGACCGGTCCGAGGACAAATCATCAGATGGCCACTAAACCTTGAAAACTGGAGAAATTTCATGAATTTTGATACGCATATTGCCAGGGTTTCCTTCTAAATATGTTCATGGCCACTCTAGGCCCCATGAAAATCTGTTCCGGAATAACCGGTCCAAGGACAAATCATAAGATGGCAACACAACGTTTAAAAATACCCTTCTGGAGAAATTTTATGACTTCTGATTCCTATTTCGGCAGGGTTTCCTTCTAAGTATGTTCATGGCCCACTCTAGGCCCCACGGGAACCTGTTCCGGAATGACTGGTCCGAGGACAAATAATCAAATGGCCACTAAACGTTGAGAAATAGCCTACTGGAGAAATTTCATGAATTTTGATACCCATATCGCCAGGATTTCCTTCTAAATATGTTCATGGCCACTCTAGACCTCACGGGAACCTGTTCCGAAATGACCGGTCCGAGGACAAATCATCAGATGGCCACTAAAAGCTGAGAAATAGCCTACTGGAGAAGTTTCCTGAATTTTGATACCCATATTGCCAGGGTTGCCTTCTAAATATGCTCATGGCCACTCGAGGCCCCACGGGAACCTGTTCTGAAATGACCGGTCCTAGGACAAATCATCAGATGGCTACACAACGTTAAAAAACATCCTACTGGAGAAATTTCATGAATTTTGATACCCATATTGCCAGGGTTTCCTTCTAAATATGTTCATGGCCACTCTAGACCTCACGGGAACCTGTTCCGGAATGACCGGTCCAAGGACAAATCATCAGATGGCCACTAAACGCTGAGAAATAGCCTACTGGAGAAGTTTCCTGAATTTTGATACCCATATTGCCAGGGTTTCCTTCTAAATATGTTCATGGCCACTCTAGACCCCACGGGAACCTGTTACAGAATGGCCCTTGCAGGAACATGTCGGCATATGGCCCACAATGGAATAAAAATAGTTTCTTGGAATTATTCCATAGATTTTGACATCCATTCTCGGAAATTTAATAGATGTTTCCAAATAGTGCCTCCGTATCGGACCACAGCCCCGATAACCCGGATTTACGGGAACCAGATGAATTCAAATGGTCATTGCTGATCATCAACTTGAAGCCAATGAGTTTTGGAATCTAACGGTGCCAAAAGAATTCAAATCGGTTCATAATAGCCAGAGTTATAATCATTTGAATTTGGTGGGTACCCGGGTACCCTGTTGATCACTTAAAGGTGTTTTTTTTGTCGATCACATAAGGGTTAAGTTTCACTGCCCAGCTCAACTAGTAATGATTTTAACGTTTGAAGTTTGTCAATAAATATTGTTTTTCACCCAAAAGTCAAATAAAAAGTTTTTTTTCAAATTTAAAACGGTTTTAAAAAGGCAAAAATAACACTATTGATAAGTTTACCTTATTATAAAAGATGGGAATTTTGGAATGTCAAGAAAGAGGGGGGGGGGGGGGGGGGGGGGGGGCTGTTAAGTGGGGGAATGTGGAAAAGAAGGGGGGGAAAGGGTGATGGTGGGGGGGGGGGGGGGGGGGGGGGGGGGGGGGGGGGGGGGGAGGAATGAAAAAAGGAGATTCCAGTTTTATATCTGACTTCCATTCGTTCCACTGACGACAGTGTTTGAAAAAAAGTTTGATTTTGATCAACTATAACATTTTTCAGGGACATTTTAGCACTGTCCTCTTTAGGGACATTTTGAACAATAGTAACGAAGTTCATGAAAAACTGTGGTCTATAGGACTGAAAATACACAAAAGGACGTTTTCTCTGATTTTCATACAAATTTCAAACGCAATGGAAACACCGGGTTGCAGCCAATGTACACATATTTGGGACCCCAAATGGATTAAAAAAAGAAAAAGAAAAGAGAGCTTGAAACGGTCGAGTTAACTTTTTATTTTTCAATCAAACTGAATCTTATGTTGTACAAAATCTTATGGGATGTTTTAGGTTTTAAACAGGCATACGAATTCGGAGGCAAAATTCAAAAATAGGAAGATGATCCAACCTAGTTTTCTCGTTGCATTCGATACTCTAAAACTATGATGACAATCGGATGCAAGGCTGAATTTTGTCGAATTATTTCATGTGATGCCATTTTATGGAAGACACCTGTTATAAGGTATGCAATTTTGTCATCGACACTCTTTATTAGAAATGTTTTTTTCCATGGCATATTTTACATAACCGGAATATATTTCTATGAACTAAATTTATTACAATACTTAAGAATCACATAGCCTACACAGAAAAAATAATGAATTTTAACAGGTGCGTAAAATTTCTCCACGTGAAATTCCAAGCCAGAGGAAGCGTAAACAATGTTATTGTTTGCAATCTCTCATGCGCCTTACAACAATGCTTGCAATCTTTCATACATCATACTAGATTCAGGCGTTATCTGGCTTAAATATATGAAATATCCCATTAATATTTGCCAAATCTAGCATTCCTTTTATGTGCATTAGATAACGCAGAAAAAAAAACATGTTTATTTCAAACTGTGTGGTATCTTTTTATTAATTTATTTATTTATTTGTTTATTGTCGTCAATCATAAGTAATCTGTTTGTTACGTTATGTCTCAAATCCTAGTTATAATCGAGGTTATAAAATACACAACATAGCATTACATAACAGCGCCTGGTTTACATTATCAATATGGCATGTTCTGCTTTAGCGTATAGGACGGAAGTATTGCTTCAATTTGGATTTTGTAATAGTTAAGTCAATTGTATCGCTATGTAAATTGTAGGTCCTCTGATTCACAGGTCCAAGTTTAGCGTAGTTTGTGAAATAATGATTTGCCGGGAAAGTATGAAAAAATTTAATTTTGATAAAAGCTCTGCTGAATCAATGCAATGCAAAACAATCCAATTAACAAACGAAATCTTTGTAAATTCTCGACGTTTTTTTAATGCTGCTGATAAGTCTCCAGCGAGCTTCATAGGGTGGGAGAGGAAATCTTTCCCAACCTAATTTACGTAATGTAAACAATAAATACTGTTTTTGTACAGACTCTATTCGCTCTTCATGGATGACTGAAAAGGGTGCCCAGACTATACTACAATATTCTAGTATTGACCTCACATGGGCTATGTACAGGGTGCGGCAGAAAATAATGCGAAAATGTTCAATCTTGAGTATTGGGTTAATTCGTGTAGCTAGTGACTAATTTCTGTCGAAAGTGTATTTGTTTATGTTTGCTTTAAAGTGCTGCATCCAAACATTCTATTTGTTTTATTGCAAATTCGTCAAAATGTTCGCGAAAGAAGTTATCACCAGTTTGTTGCTCGCCCAGAAGAAGCCGAAAGAGATTGCCAAGGTAGTAGGGTGCCATTTGGCAACAGTTTACCGCATAAAAAAGTCCCTGCTGGATGATCCTAAGCAGCGGAAGCCGGGAAGCGGACGTCCGCGCTTTGCACGCACGCCGAACATGATCAAATCGGTCCGTGCAAAAATTGCTCGCAACCCGGTGCGTTCCATAAGAAAACTTGCTAAGGAAGCCAATATTTCGGAGAAATCCATGCGGAGAATCATCAACGAAGACCTGCATGCATCTTCCAGAGCCAGAGTGAAACGCCACTTGATTACGGACCGGGTCAAGGAACTACGAGTCACTCGTTCCAAGAGATTGCTTTCCTTGTTGAAGAAGGAAAAAATGATAATCCGGTTCTCCGACGAAAAACTTTTCAGCATCGATGCTGTGGCCAACAGCCGGTTCATTTCACCGCACAAAATGGAGAACGTTCCGGAAAAGTGAAATTCAAATTTCAAACCAAACATCCAGCTGGTGTCATGATGTTTGGCTTGGTGGCGTCCAACGGTTTGAAAATGCCGCCTGTTTTCATTGATGCTGGAGTTAAAATCAATACCGAAGTGCATATCGGTATTTTAAAGGACCAAGTGCTTCCCTGGGTGAAGGCCAACTTTTCCGTGGACCAAAACGTTTTCTTACAGCAGGATGGAGCGCCGTGTCACACGTCCAATCGAACCTTACAATGGTTGAACGATAACATGAAGTTTTGGCCAAAGGATTTGTGGCCCCGTAGCAGTCCAGATCTTAATCCGTTGGATTATTCGATTTGGGCATATCACACCCTAGTGTGAAAACCCTGAAGTCAACTATAACACGCACATGGCAGTCAATGTCGGAGGACTACGTCCGAAAGGCATGCTCTAGCTTCCGGCGTCGGCTCGAGGATGTTATTCATAAAAATGGAGGACACATTGAACAGATTTGTTTAAAAGAACTTTATGAAGATAACTGCACTCGAAAGTGTTGATATTATTGCTTGAATTAGTGGAAAATGGGATTTGAGAGAAATAGAACAAATTTTCGCATTATTTTCTGCCGCACTCTGTATAATGTTTTAATTGTGTAACGATCGTACAAACTATTACTAAAGCGTTTTATAAATGCCAGCATGTTATTGGATCTGTTAATTATTGTATTATAATGGTCAATGAATGTTGGCTTAGAATCCAGCATAACTCCTAAATCACGAATTCTTATGCACTTGCCTACAGACTGATTTCCAAGAGTGATCATAAAGTCAGGTTTGTCTTGTTTTCTGCTAAATGGTATTGCATTAAATTTTTGAACTTTTAATTGTAAAAGACTTTTGTTACACCAAGTAAAGAAAATATGTTTTTCTTACTGAAATATCTTGTAATCTTCTTTGTTTCTTATTTCTAGAAAGAGCTTTATGTCGTCGGCATATATTAGGACTTTTACATTCTTAAGAATGTATGAAAAATCGTTTTTGAAAAAAGAGGGCCTAGATGGGATCCTTGGAGGACACCTGAGGAGACTTGAATATGATTTTATTTCTTTCCTTTAAATCTTACTATTTGTTGTCAATTAGCTAGGTAACATTTGAGCCATTTGAGAAGACCTGGCTCAATTCCTAGTTTTTGTAATTTGAATAATAGCATGGGAATGTCAATCCGATCAAATGCCTTACTAGAATCTGTACAAAGAGCTTCTACGTGGTTTCCGCTTTCCAGTAGTTAACGAATTCTGGTAAATTTGTATTAGTTGAACGTCCTTTGTAAAACCCATGTTGATTGTTAGGAATCTTGTTTTTGATTTGATAGGGCAGCTTTTCATTAACTATTGCTTCAAAAAGCTTATGAATGCAAGAAATAATGGCAATTTCACGGTAATTGCGTTTGTCAGATTTTTTGCCGCTTTTAAATATTGGTACTAGATAGGAGCTCTTTCATGATTTGGGAAAAATGCCGAATTCAAACGACGCATTGAAAAGTCAAAACAATGGAGTTGTAAATTCTAACGCTAACTTTTTTTTAAAACTACGGGTGAAATACCGTCAGGTCCACACCCTTTCGATACATCTAATTTATGCAATGCTTCTCTAATGTCCAGTACATTCACGCTATTGGCACTAACATCACTGGCAAACTCTGAGAAGAAATCAAAATATTCGCGATCACGATCTTCTTCCGAAAATGTGGTATAGATTTCTTGGAAAAAAGGTGCAAATTAGTTGCAAATTTTTTCTGAGTTTTCCTCAACATTTTCGTTTAGATGCATTTTGAATGGAAAATTGTCCGATTTCAGTTTAGTTTTCACGTAGCTGAAGAAATTTTTTGGACAAGATTTCACGTTCAGTTTTAGAACTGTGTTCTTCAAAAGAAATGTCAATAGCTAGATTTGGGTCATCGCAAATGTTCAAATAGTTGACCAGATTATGGTTACTCCTATAGTTTTTATAAATTTTGTAAGCTTTTTGTTTGCGGTTTTTACATTTTTTAATTTCTTGGTTATACCAAACCGGATGCTTTGAATTGTTTTGTCGCCTTATTTTTTTCACAGGTCACGTTATCATGTATAATTTCAAATAGTAATTTATAAAAGACGTCTACTGACGTCTCGATATTTTCCCCGTTTCTGAAAATCGTTTGCCAATCTTTTCTGCTTAATCTATGCTTTATGTTTTCATAATTTACAGAGTGGTATTGGAAAATCTCTTCGTACTCGATGTCGTCGGGTCTTTTGTTTGCAAGTACAAATATAGATAACTCAATTGTTGTGTGAAACGCTTCATTTTTCCATAATGGAGTTACTGATTCGGTCACACAGAAGTCTTCATGAATATTTGTTAAAAGAAAATCTAAATAGCAATTTTGCCTATTTTTAACATGACTAATTTTATTGAGCCCTAAACACTTTTGTCAAAAAATAAATTGTAGTGTTTCGCTTTATCCAACGATTGGAAGCAAAATGTTCTCATTTTCAATGTCTGAAACAAAGTCATTAGTACGCTGATTAAAGTCTCCATATATTTGAAGTTTTACTTCTGGGACAAGGTTGGACAAGATTTCGTCAACAATATTGAAAAAAAAAATGCATAATCGTCTCAACGAGCATTGTTAGGAGGAAAATACACGGTTTGCGTAGTTATTTATAAATCAAGGGCATGAAATTAAGGGTGACAACATTTAAAGTTTCATGATTTTCATAACTCCGGAGATATATAGTTATTAATTGAATGAAACCGTCGAGCAATGCAAACATTGGACAGTCATATTTTAGACTAAATTTCAAAACCTCTTTGAAACTATTCCATCTAATCCATCTGATACTCTGATACCATTCCAACCCTCCCAAAACAGCCAAACCATACAATTTTAACTCACAGCTCCCAACCTTACCTTTTATCTCCGTATCTCCGAGTCATTCTCGCTTTCCTTCCGTGTTGAAGACCTTCTGGAGGAGGACGTAGAATAACGCCTGCTTCGTCGTCGCACTTGCAGCGCGGTTCACTAATATCACTTCCTAGGGAGCACTCACTACCCTGAAGTGGGGGGCCCTCTTCTCTACTTAATTACAAATCGTCACGTGATCCTTTCACTTGGCGGTACCACGCTGCCCTTTTCGACGATGACGTCACCATACCACTGCCACCCGTAGCCGCTGAAGTTTTGCAACGTTTCGCTCGGACACCGCCGAGAACATTTCACGATTTCACTTTTGCACTGTGTAATTAATCGTTTGCGGGGGTTTCTTGTTTTTCACCACTTCCTTGTGCCGGACTTAACTTCTCTTTTTTTTCGGAGCGTGCACTTCCACTCCTCGTCACAGTCGTCCAAGCGGTAGGCCGTGATTATTTACTACTCTGACATGCACACATGGTTAACCCATTTTCCGTGGCCTGCTTTGTTTACCACAGCCAAAGTGGCTGCCGTTGTCCTCCGTGGTGGCCAGTTTGGTGGCGCTCAACGTAACCATGCTGCCGTTTGTTTACATATTTCGCAACCGATCTTGCTCTTGGTTTCTTGCTTGCGCGGGCAGCTGTCAAAATCTGTAAACAGAAACAAACGGAAAAACAATTAACCCATGATTGTTTACTTTAGAGCACCATATGTATAGGGGGACTACGCGAGTTCGCGGGACAGATCTTATCTAGCGGGAAAACATTGCGAGGTTTAAAATTGACTGATCGATTGATCGGTACGAGGTCTTGTTTATGCTAATCAGACGCCATCTCGCGGACAGATTTCCGAACTCTGAAGTGAGTCACATTCTGAACCAGAACAACGAGTCTGCAGAGGCCTGCTGAGGAAACTCAATCTATGAGCTAACGGAGAGTGAATGAACAAGTTCTAGTTTGACAGCTGACACTGACGAGACATTGCTGGAAGTGCACATAAATTTTGCATCCTACAAAGTTGAAACGATTTTGCAATCGTTTTGGTTTTAAAATTAATTATGACATTTCCGTGGTAAGACGAAGCAATTGCACGTTAAGACAGACGTCCGAAAAATCGTCATCTCGTGCTACAATGTTTTAAGATTGACGGCTTAATTTTCCTTCAGTAGGTCCGGTCGCCTAGTCGTGTCATAATGGGACGCTGTTTAGCCATAAATTGATGGCAGAAAAAATAATCTTATGCTATCTCAGCAGGCTCTGGCCAGCCGCAGCCTGAGAGATAAACGAGCGCAACTACTGTGCGGGCAATTTCTTGAGAAAAGTACGTCGATTGAGTAATGTCAAACGTCTAGGATGGCGACCATATTGAGCAATCATCATCATCAAGATTAGCAACCAGTGAGAATGTGTCGGAATTTATGGACTGCAGCCGCAGTCGGTGTCGCCGTTTGTCACCACCAAACTGCAACGGTACCGCCTTCCACCACGTTCGTCACCAACAGCGCGTTCGTCAATCGTGTCACATGCGGAGAAGATGAGATAAGATTTATAGCCAAATATGGACCATGAGCCAAAAGAAGAGGAAGAAAATGTACACGTGAAATGCCATCTTTGGTGCGGCTCCAGCGGAATGTTACGCGCAAGTTTGAATCCTATCGAGATGTACGGAGATGTCAGGCGAGGCAATGTATGTATAGCGAAAATTAGCTCGCGTGAAAAGACGGCAGCTGTCAAACTGTGGTGAACAAGGCGGGTGTGGCCGGTTTTTGTGTGGATAATCGATTAAGAAATTAAACAAATGCAGGGAAGTAACGTGTTACAGAAGAACGCAGTAGTGAAGGATAGAAAGATATTGAGAGCTTTCCAACGAATATTTGATGATTTGGTGTATTGTCAGAAAATACAAGAGACGAGAAGTAGAAGTATTATAATTCAAAACTGTGTTAATTTTCGCCCCACTTAGTAAATGTTTATAGCTATCATAATGTAATTAACTGAAATAAATAACTTATATGGACTCATTTGTAACAATTTAATCATAATTGAGTTAATTTGTCATTGAACAATCATGTGACTACAAAATTTTGTCTCGATTTACATACGTCAAATATAAGACCTCCGAAAACTCCAAAACTTAAAAACGCCTGAATTTGGTGAGTGACAATGTTATTTGGTGAACTATGGAATGACATATCGTGCCTGCCTGCTGTGACGCTTTCCAACAACGCATGCGGCTGGCAATTAAGGCAAAGGGAGAAATATTTGAACTCAATTAAATTAGGACAAATGTTAGAGGTGTACTAAAAAGGAAATACATAGGAAAATAAAATTCATGCAAACTTCTCAATGTTATGAACATATCCAAGTAACATTGCCAAAACCATCCAGCTTTATTAAATTTTTTAAATATGAAAGCCATCGGAGATCAATTAAGTTTTAAAGGGTGTTCACAGTTAAATTGCATCACTTTAAACTCATCATCAAAAACAAGTCTCTCAACCGATTGTTATGAAATAAAAATAAATAAAATTCATGCAAACTTCTCAATGTTATGAACATATCCAAGTAACATTGCCAAAACCATCCAGCTTTATTAAATTTTTTAAAAGTTTTATGAAAGCCATCGGAGATCAATTAAGTTTTAAAGGGTGTTCACAGTTAAATTGCATCACTTTAAACTCATCATCAAAAACAAGTCTCTCAACCGATTGTTATGAAATATTCAGGGAATAAAATACAATATATAATTTTGGTTAAGGTATTTTTATTTCACTGTATTTTTTTACCAAATCCAAAGGCCTGAACTTTCTTCTAAATACCACGCATAAAATTTTGTATAACGCTTGAACCGACATTTTTTTTTTCTGCTTTCAACCATGACTTCAACATTTTCTGTTCTGAAGTGACAACTTTAGGATGCTTACGAAGTTCGTGCTTCATTATAGCCCAATATTGTTCAATTGGCCGCAACTCTGGAGAGTTTGGGGGATTAAGATCCTTTGGCACGAAATTGACACCATTCGTCTTGTACCACTCCAGAACATCCTTGGAGTAGTGACAAGAGGCTAGGTCCGGCCAAAAAATTGTAGGAACATTGTGTGTTTTGAGAAACGGAAGCAGTCGTTTTTTCAGGCATTAATTCACGAAAGGCTTGCTCCGTTTACCACACGAACAAATCACCTGCCAAATCATAAATTTCTTGGGGAACTTTGACACTTGCTGTTTCCTGAGAGACTCTGGAACATCGAACTTGTCTTTCGCAGGCACATATTGGTTGCTGGGAATTTGTTTAAAGTCCGCTTTTACGTGTGTTTCATAGTCCATGATGCAGCAGTGTGGTTTCGTCAACATTTATGTGTTCAGCTTACGCGCACGTGTTTTAGCTGTACTATTTTGTTTTTCATTGCGGTTTGGAGCTTTTTGAACTTTGAATGAACGGAGCCCGGCTCGTTTCTTGGCTTTCTGCACGAAACTTTTGGTCAATTGCAGCTTTTTCGCGACATCGCGAACGGAACAGTTGGGTTTGTGTTTAAAGGCAGCAACTACTCGCTTGTGATCCTTCACACAGTACGGAACACTTTTTCTACCACTCACCTACTTCCGATCGACCGTTAAACGTTCCCCGAAACGTTTTATGACACGAGGCACTGTAGACTGGTGAATTTTCAACATCTTTTCGATGGCCCGGTGCGAAAGAAGTGGGTTGTCGAGGTGCGTGTGCAAAATGTTCTCGCGCACTGGCTGTTCCTTCGACTCCATTTTCGAAACTACGACACATTTCACAATGAAACTCACGCAATGTAAAAAATGAGGTCATTTCACCCAAAATTTCGTAGAAATCAACCCAAAGGGCGAAATGTTACAGCTGATTGAAAGTGATGCAATTTAACTGTGGACACCCTTTATTATGGTACGAAGAGGTGCGAATAGGTTTTATCTTTTAGTCAGATTTATGAGAACCAACACAGCTTGTTTACAACGATCTCATAACCTTGTTTTCTCAAATTCCTTTTACTCCTTTCAAAGGTTTTATTTCGACTTTATGAACTCGTAAAATGATGTTTTAAAATGTCGTTAAAATTTCATGCCAACTCATCCAGTGTTTCTCAGCACCCTCTCAGAATCCAATGAAACTTTGTGGGTGTGTAAACTATGTCTTTTCAAGCAACTTTGAATACAATGTTTTTTCAAAATTTATGTAGACTACCATTTGAAAAGGGCTTACGTTATTTGATCGATTTATTTTAAATCAACATAACTGGAGAAATATGTGAAAAATTGTGATAGAGGGGGACGGATAAATCTAAAAAAAAGCATATTTGAGTCGTCTTTAAATAGTTGATGCATATCCATTTAAAGACGATCCAAATATGACGTAACATGAATTTTCGAAATACTGTTAATGTCAATGAAAACTCATAGGTAAAAACCTATGCTTGGTAAGGGTTTTATTTTAGTTATTTTTTATATGTAAATCTTCACGTAATAGTAATTAACATAGCTTCAAATATTAAATTTATTAATCTTTTACATACAAAGTGATTTTCTTTGGATTATCCTTTGAATCAGAAAACCTTTTAGCTGAAATTTGATTTTTTGAAATAGGTACAAAGCAATGGACCTGTGTGACAGGTATTGTCTTTACGTGGCTATAGAACTCCTCAAGTTCTTCTGACATTTTTGCATACTGTTCAGCTGATATGAAGCAGAAATTCAGTTTTGTAATACTTTTATTTGACTCTTCAACTGCCCAGTCACATAGTTCTCTAGGAGTTTTGATTGTGTTTCCATAATCTTGCGCAAGGCTTGCTTTCTTTGCCATTCGCTTGAGATTACCACCAATAGCATTACATGGACCTTTCCCATGAGACGTTCCAATCCATACATGGACTTGAAATTGCACACGCTGGCAAAGTTCTTTTTGTTCTTGGAATGGGCCGCTGCTCCATCTTACATGAAATTTATTTGCGAGCAATATATTGAATTTCGTTTAATGAAATCTAGCAATTTTGATACAAACAACTGAACTGCTATTGAGTCATGGGTCAATACTTCAGATATTATGATAAAGCTTTTGTTTTCCAATTTATTGTCCTTCTTGTAATATACTTCAAAGGTTTAGTAATAAACAGGATCAACAACCTGTACTATCACTAAAGTATAAAAAAATAAGCCCTTTCCAAATGGTAGCCTTGATTTTTCAAACATTCAAAGACCCTTAAAAATCCAAATTGTGAGGTTTTAGGATCAAATTATAAGAGGAGTTGGCGCGATACACGGTAAAAATTGGACATGGAAAATTTGTTGTAAGAAATTTTCTTTTCTTCTTTAAAGAGCCCATCTCGCGATGTATGGCGAACTTTTAGCCAATTATATCGCCTACACACTTAGAAAATTTTACAGTTTTCGGTAATTTTTTACCGAACTTTCAACATCTGAACGTTCGGTAATCCGATTTTCCGGATTTCAGTGAAATTTTACAGTATTCCGGTAAAAATAATTACCGGAACTTGTCAAATTTTACCGAAATCCGTTAAATCAGATTACCGAACGTTCAGCAGTTGAAAGTTTGGTAAAAAATAACCGAATACTGTAAAATTTTTCTAAGTGTGTATATTTAAAAAGAGTTTGTCCAAATCTAAGATAGTCATATCTTGCAAATTGACTTTAAATTTTAAAATATTTTTTTTTAGTGTGTTGTTAGAAAATCTTTTTCTCCTTAAAAGGGCCCATCTTGCAATGTATGGTGATTTTTGAGACAATTATATTGCCTTATTTAGGAAAAAATTTCGTTCACTTCTAAGATAGCCATTTTTTGCAAATCGACTTTAAATTTTAAAATATATTTTTTTAGCGTGTAAGAATCGATTTTTACAATTTTTACAATTTTTTTCATAAACGTTAGGATGATTTTTTAAAAGTCACCTATACATTACTTTTTTGTTAGTTTTTTCCTTTTTGAGTTATGTTGATTTAAAAAAATCGATTAAGAAATTTAAGCCCTTTTAAATGGTAGTCTAAATAAATTTTGAAAAAAAAACAAAGTATGCAAAGTTGCTTGAAAAGACATAGTCTACCCACCTACAAAGTTTGATTCTGAGAGGGTGCTCCCAATCACGAAGACGAGTTAGCGTGAAATTCGTCTAATGGTCAGTTGAGAAAGCATTTTAAAACCATTTTGCCTCCAGTAAATGCATTAAACGGAATGTTGGCATTGAGGGTAGTCACCAAATGACGAAATAATTTTATAGTAGTCATTGCGAAGATAAATTGGATTTTTGGAAAAACTGTTCTTTTTTCAAATCGCCACATTGAAATATAAGAAATAATAGATATGTGGAAAAATAAATGCTCCAAACTTCAAATGTAATGCAGATGAACTGAAGATTGGAGACCAATTTCAGCATTTTTGAAGATCGCCTTATTGAATTCCATCAATTTTCAGGAAATTCTTGATTAATTTATCGAATATATTTGTTTTAATTTTGTTTTTTTTTTTTGGAAACTCGCATAATTTTCAAAGCGCGTTAATTTTTGGCTCTTATCGTGCAAATATTCACCACAACATCATATGCGTATATGATATGGAGTATGATACGCTGCGCTAACTCAATATGTTTTGGGTATTTTAATCAAACAAAATTTTCCGCAACACTGGAACTTTTTTCTTGGATATTATTTACTGTTACATAAATCAGAAGAGCAGAGAATTGAACAAAGCAGAACAACAAAAAACCAACCACGATATCACAGTGAAGTTTGACAGTTGTGGCCGCATGAAAACCATTTCATGGCTGCCAATAGGTTTTATGAAGGTTCTCAAGTGGTCAAAACATCTTTCACTAGAACATTTTCAAAATCTGTATGGTCTTATAAAGGTTTTAATAACTTGTTTTCACAAACGTCGATAGAGTGGACCATTTTGTACAAATTTCGGCTTTTATGAAGCATACACCGAAAAAAATAATCACATAATCAGTGGAAAATATCCACTAGAAATTCACTTAACATTCATGTGATTCGGGAAGTGAAAAATGCTTTGCAATATCGAGTGAATCTTATCTGTCCTGTGAAATGTAAATAATTAATCAAGTAAAATTTCCTTTTCTATGTGATATTAATGTAATAGTCACCTATTTAAGTTTTGGAAAATATCTATATGTGTTTCCAGTAGTAGCTAAGTGAAATATTTTTTGAGTGTAGAGGAGGTGTTGGTAGACAAAACAGCTTTGAATGTTGTTTTATCAACAAAACCGGCAGGAGTGCCATACGGCTGGAATAAAACTTAGATTGTTACATGGGATACTTCACTGACAGAAACTTCCACTCACCATACGTGTTACTGAATTTATTTATCTTTATCTTGCTAATTTATCCCTAATTTGCTATTGATGGATTATAGATACACAATTCTTTAAGTTTCATTGCAATAACAATTTTTATATTTTTCTGAAATATTTAGTGATTGTAAAATATACTTAGAAAGTACCAAAAGGGATGGGGGGGGGGGGGGGGGGGGGGGAGGTTTGGTACGAAAGAAGGTTCACATGGGTGGCAAAATTAAAAACATTGGGCGATGATTCAACGTTTATATAACGAATAGTATCAATATATCGGGACAATTCAATATAATATGTTTAAGTAGGGTCACTTCTTTATAATGTGTTCAACTATTCCAAGAAATAAAGATAAAAAAATATCTATAAGAAAACATGTTTTGCGTTTGGAATAGAGGTTGTGAAATTTAACACTTTTACCTTATGAAAATAACGATTACCCTTCACGGATCTTGGAGCAATAGGGTTGCTCTTCTCGGATCTCGAATCAAAAAGTTAACACAATCAACATAAAAATTTATGATTTCACTAATATTCCGGAAAGAGCCCGGAGAGTTTCATAAATTCACGCTCCACCCTGGTTGCTTCTCACCCTAGGAGAGCCGGTATCAATTCCAATCGGCGCCGTTGGAAGTTTTCATCGACGAACGATCTCTGATTACGTCTACGTTTGGAAAGAAGGCAAACATGTTGGTCCCACACTAAAAAATAAAAGATTTTTAACAGCCGCGTTAAATTTAAAAAATGTCCCTAGTTCAATAGCGAGCCAAAGTGAGTACGAACAACAAAAAAATGTTTACAATCTTCCATACGACAGACCTGATTAAGGTAACATTTGGCTTGAATTTACTTGAAATATCCCATGAATTTATGCCAAATCTAGAATTCCATTTATGTTTATTAGAAATCGCAAAAAATTAAATGTATTTTTTTTTCAAACTGTTCAACTGATCAGACAAATCAGAATTTCAGCTGAAACTCCCATCAATAACAGAATTAATCAACTTGTCTGATTTATGGGTAAAAACAAAGTGGTTAAGGAATTGGCTTACCAAAGTAAGGAGCAGGGTTCAAGTCTCATTGGTGATTATTTTCGTAAATTTGAGGAACTAGACAACAGGTTTGCGCACATCTTGAAGTTCCCTGTTAATAATTTTAAATTTTTTGTTTGGCAAGTTGATAGCACACATTTTTTTTCTTTTTGTGAATACAAATACGATTAAACATATCGGGTGCGTGATAACAATAAAAAAGAAACATATTTGCTCTTTGCAACTTCCGGAAATCCAAGTTCCTCATTTGCGCATTTTATCATTTACTAGATTATGGACTTTGGCACATTCGCAAAAAATAAAATTTAAGGTGGATGAATTCCACAGAAAAATGCTTATCTATCTTTAAACAAACTGCCAAGCACCCCTCGCTTATCTCATCCTCCAAATTCGGTACTATCCCTCATGCATGAAACAAGATTCCATAGAGAAAAAAAACTCCATGTTTGCTCGATAAATTATCACAGCCTCCAATATCGTCATCATTCTTGCTGTTTAAAACTGGCAGAATATTCAACCGTCCCCATCAGTAAGATTTTAACCGACCTACGGCCATGGTCATCAACGTTCTCGCGTTCCTCGCACTAGCTGCAGCCGGCCCGCAGCTGGTAGCCTCTCAATATCCCGAGAGTTGCATCGCATCGTCCTGCAAGACCTACCGGGACATCAACACCTTGTGGTGCCACTCGGATCCGAGCCACTTCTGCCAGTGCCGTCCCGATCCCAGCGGAGCTTGGGTGGAGCAAGTGATGCCCTGTGCGCCCAACGGAACGCGTTTCAGCTTCCGGAGGCAGACGTGCGTACTCGTAGACCAGTGGAACCAGAACGAGTGCTTGGAGATGGAGAGCAGTGCAATAGAAAAGGATAAACTGACCTATCCCGCTTGCAACAACCCGTGTACGACTTACGAGGAAATCAAACGACTGTGGTGCCATTCGTCGGAGCGCAAGATGTTCTGTCAGTGCAGGCCGACGGCAGTGGAGCTTGTTTTCCAGCCAGTGGAGATGCCCTGTGCCGGCGGGACCAGTTTCAATTTTCAACGGCAAGCCTGCACGCACGATGCTCTGTGGACGGATAGTTGTCCGGTTTGATTTGCACGGCTAATGGATTCGGTCGATCGATTTGTCTAATATTACTTGTTTAACTAACGTGAAAAGCCAAATTTAATGTTGAGAAAGTCCACTTTTTCCAGTTTAAACAATTCATGGAGTTTTGCTGAATAGAAGCCGTAAAAAGGGCACTTCTGAACGCAATTCTGAGTTTCAGTTTACGTGTGTCAACTTTGAAAAGTGATAATTGGCAACTGCAATATGAGCACTGTGCTTGAGAAAAAGAATATGACTACAGAATTGGTCAACAAGCGAATGCGTAAAACTGTTTGTCGTGTTTTTGAAGCTCACAACAATGATGTCATCAATGTTAGACATTTTTGTTCTGAGATTCTAACGCTTTTGACCCGGATTAACTCTAATTACAAACAGAGACGTTAATCTGATCTAAAGCCAAATGTTACATTCTTTGATTCTGGTATGGAATTATGAGCATATGGACTTTCCTTCACTGATTTTTTCCTAACAAAATCCTTACGAACTATGAAACATGAAACATGAAACATGAAACATGAAACATGGAACATGTTGTCATGAGTTATATCTTACGCGTTTCACGATCGAAAACTGAGAAGTTCACCACAGCAGAAATCGAGTATTAAAGAGTACTTAAGTTTTAAAGTAGAGCATTGAAATTTGAGGATAATTGGAATGTAAGAAGACTGCTAGAGGATCCACGCGGTAAACATCATGTGGATTCATGACGGAATGTTGAATGTTGAGCAGAACAAAACAAGCGTAGAAGTGGAACATACGACCAGAATCTACCAGGAAAAATAATCAGGGCAGTCCAAAATAATCCTGGGATATTCGGGCGTGATTTGGCGAAAAAGTTCATTTCGGCGAACCTGTATGCGAGAAGGATTTCAGTCGAATCATGCTAGCAAAAAACCCAACAGGGCGCTGAAACAAAACCTGGTTGAGAAATTCCGTACAAGGAAGTTTTGCGAGCAAGTACTGACCAAATACATGCAGCGGTATATAATTGAAATATAATTAATGTAATGTAATTTTATGAACAACAGTTACTATTCAAAATGATGGAATAATAATCAGCTCGCATGCAATAGATGAACTCACGCATACAGTAAACTATTGCTTCAGGACAGTTCACTCATTTGGGAGTTCATTCCCTTACTCGGCGCGAGACTTTTCTCATTTAGAGCATAAAACTTGATCCGTGGGATTGAGTGTAACACAGATAAAAACAAACATTGGCTTTTCTGCGTCATCTAATGCACATAAAGGGAATGCTAGATTTGGTAGAAAATAAAGAGATATTTCATGTAAATTTAGGCCAGATAACGCCTGAATGTAGCCTGTTGTATGAAAGATTGCAAACATTGTTGTATGGCGCATGAAAGATTGCAAACAATTTCGTTGTTTACGCCTCCTTTGGCTTGGAATTAAACGAGTGGAAATTTTACGCCTGTTAAAATTAATTATTTTTTTCTGTGTAATCTCATGGAAGGATTACTTGTCGTCGGGTCAGTAATAATAAGACAAGCTTGAAGTCATAGACTGGAATGAAAAAGTCAGAAGTAGGATGCTCGGGTGAAAGGGAGAAACTACCTCTAATCGTCTCAAAGGGTAATCGGAGATCGCCTTTAGAAAAGATCGTTTTGCGATTTCCGGATCGAAGGTCAAGAAAATTAGAGCGGCCTATCTGAGGAATATCAAATGCTTTCTCGTCCACTTATATTTGACCCGTAGAAGAGGCAGATTGTGAAGTTTTTTTGTATATAGTTTTGCGGAGTGTTTGTCAAGGTACTGTTAACGGGAGAAGTGTCTTAAGTGCAGTATAATTGATTGTTCGGTTTGTTTCAATTATGAAGTATATTTATAATTTAATTAGCTACAAAGTGCGGTGCTGTGCGTCATCCAAAGAAGCCAGAAAGGTAACTCAAATAAATTCTATTGCTTTGTACGACTATGCGCTTATACCATTGAACAGCCGTGCTACGGTTTTTATAGCTCGGCAAACCGCACCATCATTGTTACCACAACCCTGACCCTACGTTCCGACATTAAAGTTCCCAATTTCGGCCGGAACTTGAAGGAACGTTGATAATGCGCTTCTTGAGAGTGATTTTTTCCGCCCACTCATTGGGAAATCACTACATCAAAGCTTTGGTGAACGACGAGTGAGCTCAACTTCACTATTCGGTGTTCTGCGTGGTGCGAGCGTCGCAGGGGCGACGGGATGATGATAAAATAGGCGTCGGTAAAATAGAACGAAAACCGTGAGTAGCGAACCAAAGTGTCCGCATGCATGTGTATTGAGCGTTTCCAGGCGAGGATAGTGAACCTGCTTCAGTTTTGATGATGATACCGGTGAGACGTTGATTCCAGCTATATGTGATGGATGTAGCCGAAGGCATTTCCTCCATAGCGTACCTTGATGTAGATGGTTGAAGCTGCGGAACGGGGTTGTGTGGTTGCTCATCAATATCATACACAGTTGCTGCGTGTTTCATTTTGTTTAAATGTAATCGACACGAATCACAGTTTGATAAAGACGTTTCCAGCGGATTTGGGCTGTTCATTAATATTAGCTCTTGTGTGGTTTTTTTGTTTATTTTGCGAAGTTTTCGCGGGCGGGGTGTTTGGGGAAGGGTTTGCCACCCTTTCTCTTTTTGAATTCCTTTTTTTAAATTTTTATTAACAAAACAAAAAAAATGGTTTTTTGTTGTTTGCGGGAGTTTGAATAAATTTTATATGTAGTGGTGGTTTTTTTTTATTTTTGTGGGTATCCCCCGGGGCACACCACGAAGCACAAAATTTAAATTTGGGGGGGGGGGAGTTTGGTCCAAAATTTTAAAAAAAATATAATAAAAAGGTGGGGGAGCCTAGTGGGGACGTCGTTGGCGTAAATTTTTTTTTTTTGGTTTTTGTGGTGTACACCCAAAATAAAATAGCAAGATTGTAATGCAATTTCGCATGATTTTGTTTCATTTCTCGCTGTGGATCGTAACTTGGAGAAAAAATGCAACATTGGTTGTGGGCAAAAATGCAACACAGCAATTTGCTTTGAAAAATAAAATGTGTGCGTGAGGTTGTGCAATGGTATTAGTTAGTTGATGAGTGAGATTGGAGTTCGAAGATCAGATGACTCACAAAAATAAATACTTCAACATGTAGGAACTGAGATTCGATCCGTGGCCGCCGGCGTGATGGCTATTGATGTTAACTATTTGACTACGTTATCAAGTTGAGATTTTAGGAATAGAAACCCTACAGTTGATTCGCTTGGCGAACACTTGATGGCAGAATTCCAACAGAGAGCAACAGCGTTGCCGCAATCCGGGGGTATCAACTCACCCATATTGATATGTTTCGATCTATTTGTGTCTGCCAGCCGGTTGCATACATTTGCATGGCTTCGTTTGGACCATAAAACGCTCTGTGGATCAAGATGGGCAAAATTGCCTTCTCTGAACCATGTGGATTTCTCAAGATATGATTGCAAAAACTGCAATTGCATTTTTTGCCACCTTTTCAACTTTTGGGTGTATATGTGACAGTTATGTACCCGGCATGTTCGCGTGTGAGAAGAAGACGAAAAGGCGCGGTATGCTTTCTCTTTTGTTTTTTATTTTTTTTGTTTGAACCGTTCATTCATTTTTTTGGCGGACAAAAAGAAAGAAAAGTATAATTTATTTTACATTTCGAAAAAACATCGTTTGTTGGTGGAGAAACAAGAAAATATTATGATAAAATTTTTTTTTATTTATTTTTTTGTGTAAAATAAAATTTAATTATTTATATAACGAGGGCGGTTTTTGGTTTGTCATTTAAAAAAAAAAAAAAAAAAAAAAATATTTTTTTTTTATTTTTTTTATATAAATATATTTATTTTCGCACACATATATATATTTATATAAAGATAGATAATTTTTATTTTTTTTTTTTTTTTTTCTGAAATTTTTCCATCATAAAATTCCCGTTAAAATTTGCGTAACAACTTCTTATTTTAAAAGTCAAAAAAAAAAAAAAAATCAATCAATATTTTTTTCAATATATAAATTTTTATGTTAATTGTCGATTTTTTCCGAAATTTTTTATTCTCAGTGTATTTTTTTTTTCACAATCTTCACACATTGGGTCAAAACTTGTTCCTCGACAGTTTTTTTGTGCAACCAAAGGTTTTCGAGCTACAAATTATTAATTGAAGTGCTATTCAAAATGCTTACGCCCTTTTTAAAACTGACTCTTGAGTCACAATCATCTATGTTAGCCCGGAAAATGCTCTTTCTCAAGTCAATCGCGTATGCAAAGCTTCATTCAAAAAAAAAATATCGAAAATAATTTTCCACATTTCCAGGTCATTTCGCCTGGAAATGCGCTATTGTAACGTAAGCGAGTACTAACGACTGTTCCAGAAAGTATAAGCACGCCTTATTTCAACGGTCACTTTGAATATAATGAAATATTTCACCATGTTTTGGCTGCGTCCGTTTGTTTGCACATTTCTGAATGACATAGCATCAAAAAAGTGCTCAGTTTTGTGTTATCTATCAAAATGCGCGGTCTTACTCCGGAACAACGAAAAAGTATCGTGCACAAATGGTGCACTGTGAGCGGACTCTCCTTGAGAAAATTGGCCAAGGAAGAGGGTGTAAGCGTCGGATCAGTACGATCTTCGACTTCCGTTCGGGATGTTGCGAAAAAACTAGTGACCTCGTCGAGTAACGTCATGCGTGCCAAAGAAAGACTTGGGCTAGAAACATACCGGAAGCAGAAAACCCTTAAAAGGAACCCAAAACAGGCCGCGTCCTTGAAACAACGGGCCCGCAAACTCTACGATTCATTATTGTGAAGAAATTCTGGGTGTATAATAATGGACGATGAAACGTATGTGAAACTAGATTACAAAACGCTTCCCGGACCACAATTCTATACTGTAAGCGAAGACAAAGACATCCCCGAAATGGAGAAGGCAATTTTTACCGAACAATTCGGTATGAAGGATATGGTTTGGCAGGCAATATGCGAGTGTGGTAAAACATCTTGTCCGTACATCACAACGGAGACGATGAACACTCAGAAATACGTTAAGGAATGTCTCCAGAAGCGATTATTGTCGATGATCAGGCAGCACGAAGGTCAAGTAGTGTTTTGGCCTGATTTGGCGCCATGTCATTACGCAAAGGATACTTTAGAATGGTACAAAAGTCAAAATGTATGGTTTGTGCCGAAAGACATGAATCCGCCGAACTGCCCGGAGGCACGGCCAATCGATACTTTTTGGACTTTAACCAAAGCAAAGCTTCGGAAATTCATAAAACCAGCGGACGACATCTAACAATTTAAAAAAGGTTGGCCAAAAGTGGTCAAAATGGTGGGAAGTACCACTGTGCAAAAGCTAATGGGAAATGTTCGAGGAAAAGTTAGGAGTCTTGGCTATGATTAAATATTTTGCTTAAACGATAGTAAAATTTCATATACAACACAAATAGAACTATGATTTGCCAAATGCAATTATTTAAACTAAAAATAAACATGACTTTTTTGTTATTTTGAAAGTGTGCTTATACTTTCTGGAACAGTCTATAGGTATACTGAACAAAGGAGATTTCTCACGTTTCGTCGTTTTTTTTGTAGATTTTTGTTGTTAGTTGAACTCCAAGTTGGGTTGCTTGGGAATCTCAGCCCTCCCTCTTGTCTTGAAGCGTGTGAGATCGAGGTGTTCGGAAAGCACTTAACCTGTGATGAGAATAGGCATCCCGTGCTTTTGTTTGGGTGAGAGGTTTCCTCTTTCCGTCTACTATCTATCCATTCCATGCATTTTTGCTTCATCTGAACTCGCCCTGAGGTTTGAGTTGACGGGCACACAAAAAGACATGTGGTCCTCTGCCCCTTTGGACAAATCCCGGGTCAACAATTTTACTTTGGACATTGGACAAATCCCGAGTCAACAATTTTACCTTGCTAAACGTATGGAAGATGTACCGGGTTAGTTCAAATATGTCTTTGCAGATCTATTCTCTTGAAAGTTGATGATTTTGCAAGGTATCTGCAGTTGTGGAGGAAAACCAAAGGTACAAGTTTACAAAGAGGAGTGTCTTTACATGTACAAGTTTATAAAGAGGAGAGGAATGGGAAATAATTTTCCCATTCATTTAATCTCACGCAGGTCCTGGAAAGTTTTGACTCGACTTAGCCAGCTGCCATAACAGCCGTGAAGGCATAGAATGGTATGAACAGAATAATGTCGATATTATTAAGAAAAGTATCGATCCACCAAATTGTCCAGATTTTCGTTCCATTGAAAAATGTTGGGCAATTATCAAGCGTAAATTAAAGAAATTTGACAATCGTTTAGATTTGGAACAAACTGTTCGATTTGGAAAAAAATATAGCAGATAAGGTGGACAGTAGTTCTATGCAAGAAATGATGGGTGAAATTCATCAAAAAGTTCGAAAATTCATCGGAAAAGCTAACGAATAATTTTTCTTGTATTTTTACCATACAACTTAGTTAAAATCTACAAAATGATACACTTAAATTTTTAAGCGTCATTTCCTCTTGGAAGAATTACTCAATTTGTGAGGCTAAATCCGAAATGAAACAGACTTTATTCAGCCGTTTTTGCCAAAGCCTAACAAATCCTGTCCACGTTAAATTTCGCACACCTTTCTTTCAGTGTAGATTTTGAATTATTTCACGGATCGCTGAAACGTTTTACTGATATGACAGTTGAAACTATCTTCTTTATTTCGTGGTACAACATGTTTACATTCTTGTTACATTCAGTAAAATGGCGTCGAATAAAGTTTAAGTGTGAATATGCATTTTTTACGAACGGCAGCATAATCCGAATTTATCGGTACGCGATCTTGCGAAGAAACTAAAATTATCAAAAAGTACCGTGTTTTGTGTTTGCAAATCATTTGCCTGCCCTTGACTTTGGATCTTAAGGTTGGAAGTGGAACAAATCGTAAAGTATGCTCCAGACAAATGGACAAGAACGGGGTGGCCACTCAATTTTCATTTACAAATTCCAGGTTTTTTCCCGGTTTTCTCGGACCAAATGTTAAAAATCTCCCGGTTCAAGACTGGTTACACGGAATACATTAACCTCACTTTTTTGACAGTTCAGGAAGCTTGTTTTCCAGGTGTTAGAATTTGAAGCGCTCAAACGAAATTTTTCATTGACTTTTTTTCTGGATTCTGAATGATTAGATTCAGGAAATTATGTAGTAATAAGCACTGGTTTCTGTTTTCCGACTGGTTTACTTTAATCGTAATAAATTTAGATCACAAATTCTCGAACCGATCTTACCGAAAATATCCTAAGTCCACGTAAAATGTCAAAACTGCATTGATCCCTGAACTGTCAAAACTGCATTGATGACGCCATCGTGCAATGATCTATTGATGTGCTCGAATATTTGATGGTTTTGACAGTCAGTATGAACAGCTAACAGAGGAAGAAATATTAAACGAAGAAATTACAGACCACCTGCAAAAAAAAAAATGAGGCGTGATCAAACGATAAAACGGGATAAGGAGATTTCGAAACATCCTTGCTTGTACCAAATAACAATTAAGGAGAATTCCAACAAGGTAGCTAAATATTAGATTTAAAGCCATTTTCGGTTATTGTGGTAATGCTACACTGGTATCGCACCGTATAATTAGAAAAAAAAAACCGCTGTCGAAATACGATGAGTGTTAATTCGCAAATAAAATTGTTGGAACTGGACGACGAATATGACCTCAGTATCACCAACAAAGCAAAAAAGTGAACGAAACAGATTAATTATTAGGTTATCAGGTTTTCTTTTGTCTAATCTCCTTTCTTTCAAACGCATAGGACGAATGTAAATTGTTTTGATAGGGAAACGTTTGCCTGACAGCAAGTCCTATAGTTTCTATGCGCTTGAAAAAAAAAGAGATTAGCCGTCAGAACACACGTTGCAACACACTTCGAGATTGAGCCAAGATATTCATAGAAGGTAAATCAATTGACACATCGTTATGGATGAACACGCTAAGATAGGAATAACTAGAGGTTCGATGATAATCGCACACAACCTAAATTATAATTAATCATGTGAACATAAATTCCTGGTTTTTTCCCGGTTTCTCCCGGTTTTTTTTAAATTCCCGGCTAATTCCCGGTTTTCCCGGTTCTGTGGCCACCCTGCAAGAAGGTGGTAGCCACTAATAAGAAAAATCCAAATCTTTCTTTGAGATATGTTGAGAAGTCAAAATCATACGTACAAAAAGTGAAGTGGGGGCAAGGACTGAAAACGTACAAAGTGAAACAGCTGCCCAACCGTAATGACAAGCAAAAGTTCACTGCAAAAAGTCGTGCTAGGAGCTTTATACCAATTTTTTGCAAACATTTTCTTGTATCATAATGGACGACGACGAAACATACGTTCTCGAAGACTCTCGGCTTTCGGGTCTGGCTTTTTACACCACAATGCAAAGGAACGCTTTTGCCGAGCATTTCCGGACAAAGAAAGTTTCCAACTTCCTGAAGAAGTATTTGATTTGGCAGGCCATAAGTAGTTGTGGTCGAGAATCTAAAAGTTTCGTCTCTACCGGCACTCTCAATAAGGATGCGCATGAGAAAGAATGTCTGCAAAAGCGGTTGTATCAGAATCCACAACTCTCCAGCTCTGTTTTGGCCTGATTTGGCCACTTATCACTAAGCTAAATCCGTCCTGGAATGGTATAAGGTACAAGAGGTCAAATACGTGCCAAAAACAGCCAATGCACCAAACTGTCCAGAACTTCGCGGAAACTCTTCGAAACTAAGAAGAAAGCAAGTGGTACCGATGATTTCAAGAGAAGATCGTCATGGCGGGCGAATCCGACCGTACGGAACCTGATGGCGGGTGTACCACAGAAAGGTCGAGAATTTTATAGAAAGAAGGATTAACATCTGGATCAACTGTTTCTTATATGGATATAACTCTATTATTATCTTTTGCGGACGACTTCAAGCTTTACTTCAACATTCGCTCAGAAGCTGATGCGCATTTTCTGCAAAAACAGTTGGACTCTTTCGTTGATTGGTGCCAAAGGAATCGTATGGCCGTATTCTGAAAAATGCCGGTTATCCGTTTTTCTGGGTTGAAAAATCCAATAGTTCACAATTATTCCTTCGCTGGAATTCCTTTGGAAAGAGTGGATCAAATTAAGGACTTGGGAGTTATTCTTGACTCCCAATTGACGTACAAGCAACATGTGTCATTCATAGTGAACAAAGCCTCGAAAAACCTAGGGTTTATTTTCCGTCTAACTAAAGAGTTCACCGACATTTACTGCTTAAAAGCGCTCTACTGTGCGTTGGTTCGTTCAACATTGGAATACTGTTCAACTGTTTGGAGCCCTCACTACCAAAATGGAATCGAGAGAATTGAATCAGTTCAACGGCGATTTATTCGATTCGCACTACGACGGTTGTCATGGAATGATCCAATTCGTCTGCCAAGCTACGAGAATCGGTGTCAACTAATTAGGCTGGATACCCTAAGTACACGAAGGAATGTTGCTAAGGCTCTTCTTATCTCCGACATTTTGCAGAATCGAGTGGATTGCCCCGAAATCCGAGGACAAATAAATTTCTTCGTGCGACCTAGAGCCTTGCGGAACAATCACCTGCTGCAACCAATACATCACCGCACTAATTACGGACAAAACAGCGCCATTACTGGCCTACAAAGGATTTTTAATCGGGTGGCAACGGAATTTGATTTCAACATTTCACGTGATACACTTCGGACTAGATTTTTTAATGTGTTTAGATAAGCTTTTAGTTTGTTATTTGTATGTTTATGTTTTTTTATGAGATCAACAACACATCATTGGGGCATAGAAGCCTGTTGATGTATAATATTAAATAAATAAATAAAGGAAATAAACAATCAGTTTTGTTGAATTATGTGTTGATTTTTTTTTTGTGGTTTTTTTTTTGGGGGAAAAATTAGGGGGGGGGGGTTAGTACAAAAAAAAATATGGGTTGGAGGGGGGAGAGGGTGGTGGGGGGGAATTGAAGGGGAATCCCCTTTTGGGGTTCTTTTGGGAAACAGATGCGTTGTTTTTTCTACCAAAAACTGACTGCCGAAGTGCTTTCAATGGCATTTCAATGGGTTCTGTCGGAGTTGAAAATCGTATGCTGCTAAGAAGAAGGGTAAAGTTTTCAACAATATCTCAGCTGTCTGTGATATATTTTCAAATGCAACGATACGTATGGCAGGTGAATGAATTTATAATTAATTTTTGTCAGCAACATTTAATTTCCTGGTTATGGTAATTACAATTTTCGAAAATTATTTTATTTTTGCACAGCTATACCTATTCATTCTGACCTATCAACATGCCACAATATTCACCGGTACTTCAAATCATTCCTCCGCGTACTTTTGTTTTGCTTATATTTCTTTTGAATCAAGATTTCCGAGCACAGCGTTGCTCCGTCAAAACAAATCCATCTCCGAAATTGCAACCTATGTAGCGCGCTATCTTCTTGCTATTCACCTCAGCGCAATAGCAGTAACCGAACTCAAAATTCTTCGCTGCGAATTTCTCTCCTTCCAATCCGAGTTTGACTTTTCCGCTGCAATCCAGATAGCCACAGTACTTTGCGTCATCGGTATTTGCCAGAGTAGATAACACGCAAGCGAGGGCTATCCAGGCTAGCGTACCTGGAGACAATCAAATTTGACGTTAGTTCGAGGGATTTTTAAAGTAATTTATTTCTGGACTGATTGGAACTGATGCAGCAGTACTTACAGTACCACGAAGCCATTACGGTGCAGTAATCTTGATGCACCACTGGGGAATCTTTTATAAGCAGAGTAGCTCAGTTTGCTTAAGCACAGGTGGACTGCTGGTTCTTCGATTTGTTGACACTAAGACTGCAGCTGTTCATTTAATGGCACAGCCAAGTATACTCAGGAAAATAAACATAAGAATTTCATAATACACAACTTTGAACGACAATTGTAAATTTCATAAGCTTGATTTATGAACGGTTATTGTCTTACACATTTAATTGAACTCGTAACATTCATAATTCGATTTCAGACTGCTTCACTTAACATTTTAAGGTAAGACTACGTTTCTTTTTTCAATACCGGGTGTCATTTTAAAATTTAGAAAAATGAGAGCGGTACGCTAACGTGAAAGTTTTCTGAAAGCAAATAACTCTCGTTCGACTGAACAGAATGACTTGCATTTATAAAAAGAAAATCAGAAAAACTTACAATTATTTTTGCATTAGAATTTCAATCGAGTGCCATAATAAGTATGTAGTTCAATTTTTTACTTTAAAAATGGCCAACTTTTGCTCCAATAAAAATCTGCACGAGCACAGGTTGAAAATATGGTTTTCCCTTTCCGGGTCATCAACAACGGAGTAACAAATGGTTCAAATTGTTTTCTTCTTTTTATTTGATTAAGTTTCTTTCCATTTTTAATTCAGCAATAGTCACACCACTCAGCTGCAAAATAATTTTGCTCTGTTGCCGGTGACTGATTTTAATACTGACTCCCAGTCCCCTCTAATGAATTTTGCTCCGCACTGCATTTTCATGCCTCTCTTCTTTCTGGACTATGATACCAACGCTAGTAGCTATATAGTACGCGAGAAGAACGGAAATGATTTCAGTGTTCGACATTACCTCTCAGCTGATGGTTCACATCGGACTTTGCAGATAAATGCGGCAGACATTAATTGAATCAACATGAAAGCACGGACAGAATTTACAGGAGGGCAACAACTTGTTGGCTAATGTTTGATCCAAAGTACAACTATGTCCATACCGTACGAAAGAATAAGTGAAACTCTATTTATGGAAGCCTCCAAAACGGTGGGGTCCGAAGCCGTGCCTCCCCCCAAAACATTTCGTCTTGCGTGCTATATACTTGCGTGAAATAGTATGGCCCAGCAAGATGAGGATCAAGAAAGTGCAGTATGAAACCAAATTTATAAGAGAGGATGCCGTTCTTCACGATTTGGAGGCTTCTTCACTTTGTTCGTGTGTAGTCCATCTCGGTTCTTGGCTCTCTGAACGAAAGATTTGGACAGATCCAACTTTTTTGCCACATCCCCGTCCGCAGCATTGGGATTCCGCTTAAACGCTATCACGACACGCTTATGATCCTGATCACTAATAGAACATCCATTGTGACCGCATTTTTCCTTCCGTTCGATGCTCAGAGTTTCGTAACGTTTTATCACACGACTCACCTTTGACTGCACGATTCCGAGTTGTTCCAATGTCCGGGTGAGAGAGTTGAGCATTTTCCAGGTGCTTACGCAAAATCAATTCGCGACGTTGCTTTTCGGGAAATGCCATTTTTTCCAATTTTCGAAAAACTGACAGCGATAAGAATACAACAACAAAAAAACACTCTAAGCTACTTCTACCCAGATTTTCAAAAGAAAATACCCAATGTGTAATTTTCTACACCGTTTTTTCCGTGATGCAATTTGATGTGGGACACCCTTAATATACCCCGCACGTGAAGTTGATGACGGTGTTGTTACGTGTCATTTTTTGTTACGTGGTACTTGGTACATGTCGCACGACAGGTAGGTGTATGTTCACGCTAAGTTCAGTTTGCCCAAATATGGGTAAAAAATACCCATAATCGCGAAAAGGGCACATTCCCATTTATAGGTACATTACAACTTACCAATGTTTGAGTATTTTTTCCCATACAAATTTACTTAAATTTGGGTAAAGCCAACTTTACCCATAAATGAGTATGTGCACTTTTTTACGATTATGGGTAAACTGAGCTTAGAGTGTGAGATTTACGACGTGTTCTGGTACAAAATTTTAGGGACGGCGTACCATGCGGTTATCGGACGTTGCCAGCACTCAAGATGGCGACGAGCGGACCACCGTCGGTGACTCCTCGTGGGGGGCCGGTGTGTGCTAGCTATTTCGGCGATTTCACCAACAACCAGGTGAGATGATTATTCTTCTTGTCTTTTGGTCGCACGATAGCTTGGCGGTCTACAAACTAAGCAACAGACGTGAGGGTCAAGTTCAGCCAAAACGATCTGACACACTACCTAACTCGGCTGCACTTAGCTCCGTTGATTTTTTTAAGTGACCTCTTAGCACCAGTTGTTAAGTTTGATGCTCGAACTTCACTCACTCGCTCTCGTTTTCACCAGCACCTCTCTTCCCGAAGACACGAACGTTCTCCCTCTGGCGTTTTTCCATTTCTACCCAATCGGGTTCAGTGCATCCAGCCACCCACTAAATACACACCAATTTTACCGTTTATCGACTGCCCAACGCATCGATCCAAATTAACGTTATAGATAGATCGAAGTGTATAACGGTTACCCTCTTTTTCCCGTACTCAATTATTAATTCGGATGTTCTAGGTTATCCAAACGATCCTGGAGTTCACAACTTAAAACTACAGCTGTAACTGTAGCTTTCGGGACTAAACAAAGTAACAAGACTAAATTAAGTGAATCTTCAGGAAGGTCATCAGATATAATGAGATATATTCGGATGTTCTAGGTCACCAAACTGCCCTTGAGATCAGAAGTTAGAATCTGCAGCCATAACAGTAGCTTCATAACGTATGAAAGGTAACGATATGCATTCATACACATTTAGTGAATCTTCTGCAAGGTTACCAATCATTTCAAGATTATCTTGGGATGTTCAAGTTTTGTACTCCAGGACAGTTAAAATGACATAGAATATCCTATGATTATCTCAAAGTGGCTGTTGATCTTCCAAAACATTCATTGAATATGTTCGAACGACAAATCGTAACTTTGTATAGCTGATAAAGCTACTGTTACAACAGTAGATCTAAAATTCTGAACTCCAGGACAGTTTGGCTGATATATAATATCCCATGATTATCTCATAATGTCTGTTGGTCTTCCAGGACATTCATAAAATACGATTGAATACACCTCGTAGCTTTGTATAGCGGATAAAACTACTGTTACAACAGTTGATCTTAAGTTCTGACCGCCAGGACAGTTTGAATATCATAGAATATCCCAATATTATCTCATGATATCTGTTGGTATTCCATGACATTCATTGCATATGATTGAATACATACCGTAAGCGGATAAAGCTACTGTTACAACAGTAGATCTTAAGTTCTGAACTCCAGGACAGTTTGGACGACCTAGCACATCTAAAAAAATTTTTTTTTTTTTTTTCTATCTTTTTTTTGTTTTTGAGCACTAATTTGTTTGTTTAAAAACGTTTGGAAAAAATTGGGTTTGAAGGGTTTATTTTTCCTGTTTGTTTTTTTTTCTATTTTTTCTAAAAAAAATAATTAATTTTTTTTTTTTAAAAAAAAAAAACAACACTTTTTTTTTTTTTTTTTTTTTTTTAAACAATATAATTTAATTTTTTTTTTTTTCTTTTTTTTTTGTTTTCTTGGGGTTTTTTTAAGGAGTGTATCAAAAATAAGCTATCCACAAACTTTCTTTCAAATTTTGTTGAAAACCGATATTTTATTCATACAAAAAATTGATCCTTTATTGTACGAGGTTAAACTTGAACATAATGAAGACCGGATGAAATTTAAGTTATTTCTTCACGAATTTTCGAACTTTGGATCGAATGCTCTTCATCAAGTTCCGGACAAGTGTTGCATCGCATGTTTTGGACGCTTGAGCCCAAATTTTTTGAACTCCTGCATGTTCCCAGCTGCCTTACCAGTCTTCTTGAAGATCCTCTTCACGATTGCCCAGTAACGTTCGATGGGTCGAAGCTGAGGGCAATTTGGTGGATTGATATTTTTCTCAACGAAATCTATACCCTTTTCCGCAAGCCAATTGAGAGTGGTTTTGGCATAGTGAACCGATGCTAAATCCGGCCAAAACAGTGGAGGTGGACTATGCTTCTTATATAAAGGCAACAATCTCTTCTGGAGACACTCAGATCGATAGATTTCCGCATTTATAGTTCCGGTAGTGTAAAAAATGGTTGACTTCAAACCACAGGAACATATTGCTTGCCATACCAGTACCTTTCGACCGAATCGACCTGTCCGCATCGCTCACATCCTCCCCAACGACGGCAGTAAAGTATTGTGGACCTGGAAGGGTTTTTGAGTCCTCCTTTACAAAGGTCTCATCCTTGTTGCTGCTCGCTTCTTCTGTTCTGCACTTTGTTTCGAGATTTTCTGCTTCTTGTAGGTCTTCAGGTGGTTTCGCCTCTTGATACGCTGGATCATTCCGACACTCGTTCCTGCTTTTTTGGCCAAATCACGTATTGACATTGATTTGTTCTTCATGATTAGAGAT
Source organism: Aedes koreicus (assembly GCA_024533555.2). Classification (NCBI taxonomy): domain Eukaryota; kingdom Metazoa; phylum Arthropoda; class Insecta; order Diptera; family Culicidae; genus Aedes; species Aedes koreicus. The sequence continues at coordinate 301,370 of JAHHFK020003330.1, forward strand.
ACCACTTTCTGCTCCAGTTTCGGGTTGGGAGAACCGGGTATTCTGCCTCTTCCTGGTAGCTCATCCAATGAATAGTGTTCCCCAAACTTATTAACGATGCTTTTAACACTCGCATGATGAATTCCAAACCGCTTCGCCAATTTTCGCATAGTAATGCCCTTCTCACTTAGCCATGTGTCCAGAACCTTAATTTTCACTTCCTTTTCATCTCCTTTGGTACAAATACGACATTGTTCCCTTTGTACCACTCTAGTGCATATTTAGAGTAAAAGTAGGAAGCAAGATCAGGCCAATAGATTGTAGGCTTGTTTTCTGTTTGATCAAGGGTAGCAACATTTTTTGCAGATACTCCTTCACGTAGATTTGACCATTCATTGTGTCTGATGTAATGAATGGACGAGATATTTTTCCACATCCGCATATGTTCTGCCACACCGTTACCTTCTTGCCGAATTTTTCGGTCTAAATGGCTTTCACTGATCCAGGAACACCCTTTCCCTTCGGCGAGGTATAAAACTGTGGTCCCGGCAGAGTTTTATAATCGAGTTTCATGTAGGTTTCATCGTCCATGATAACACAGCCCGATTTTTTGGTCAGCAGTTTGTCGTACAGCTTTCGAGCCCTCGGTTTCACAGATTCAGCCTGTTTGGTGCTTCGTTTTGGCTGCTTCTGCTTCCGACGAGTCTGCAGGCCTATTCTCTCCTTGGCACGTATAACATTAGTCACCGAAGTACTTAGCTTTTGCCACATCTCGGACTGATGCTGAAGGAAGACGCTTGAAATAGTCCCTTATCATTCTGTCGATTGTACGGTCAGGGGGACCGGGTTTTCTACCCCATCTTGGCGAATTTACGAAAAACAACAGGACGCAGCCAAAAGTTGGTTTAACACTGCACACATTTTGATTTGAAGGTTAATCATTAGTGTTTTTATAATTATCAGAACAGTCTATATTTGTTGACCTAAAAAATGGTACTGGTCATTAAATTCGTAGTTTTTCATGCACTACCTTAGAAGTTACAGAAACTGCAAAGTTTTTATGATGGTTTATACTATAATGATATTTAAATAACCCGTACAACACAAATCAAAATTCAAATATTCATATTTGAGCATTATCTATGGAAATCAAAAGGTGGTCTATATGTTATTTCTTACCCGTTGTCTGTAACCTTTAAAGTGGCGAAAGAAAAATTATGGATTTAATACCGATGCCAATTCAAATTTCAGCTCAATTGATTCAAGGGAAAATGACTCAAAGATGATTATTTATTATGAAATCCGGGCTTTAGTCTTATTGAATAGTCCATCACTCTATACTCAGACAAACAAACTTAAGACTTTCATAACGCACAACTTATGAGCGACATTTGTAAATTTCACAAGCTTGATTTATGACTGGTTTTGCCTTACACGCGGTTGTTCTTGTAAGACTATTGCATACCCGCTTTTTAGCATTGATAAACTACTGGGCAATACACTGGATACGTTACAAGATTCGATTCCAAGTTACTTTTTTAATTTTTTACAGCATCGTTATATTTCGTAAGGCAAATTTATGAAATTCATACTGATTTCATGTGATTTTCTTGTAGTGATCAAAGAGCACGGTTTGATGATTTCTGAATTAAATGGAATTCCACGTTATTCTATGGAATAAACGTTATTTCAAGCTAGATCATCCGCCCAACACCAACAGATCTGATTTCCACCCCACCTTATCGACCTCGAAATGCCTTCACAGTAACAAATCAGACACCGAAAACACACCTCATTAATCCACCCCCTTGACTGTGATTTTTAGGTCGCATCGGATCCATGGCACAAAATAAATCTCCGATCGATGATAGCCCAAAACCACCAATTTGTTAACCACATTTCAAATCGACCACAACGATGCAGGATGATGCAATGACATGCACACCAAACAGACGCGCGATTCTTTATTCATCCATCCCAGCACCCACTCGCACCCGCATCTAACCGAAGGGTCTCCAGCTCCAAAAAGGGCGGCTGTTCAAAGCGCGATGGTGGTCAAAGCGAAAATCAATTCTGTCTATTTTGCATCCGAATTTGCTGTCTTAATGAGTCGTTTTGGCCTTTCAAGCTGTCAGTCAGATCATACGGCTGCGGCTTCTCCACTTTGACTGACAGTTCTTCGGAAGGTGAAAGTTATGTCATTCGACTTTTGATCCGACAATTTGTATACCTCCTTCAACATCGCATCACACGACTCCGTTGAACAATTTTTTTTTCTTCACCATTATCATTCGGTGAAGCGGGTGTAGCGAATTTCAATTTTCACGACCCGCCGACTTGGATTCAATTAAAGAAATGCTTTGTTGTATCCCTTTGTGCCGTTGGCAACGCCGATATACAACATTGGAAAACAATTAGTCCTCCGAGCTGTTTCGCGCGGTTCAACCCCGTTAGGAGAGAAAAAGGAAGTCAAATAATCAATCTAAAAGTCCATTAGGCACAGAATTGCTAATCACGACCGAGGCTGGGGCTAATAAATTCTTTTCTCCGCCACCGCCAGAGGGCACACCATCGAATGTCAAAATCCGAGAAATTCAAACAATCTCTCTTGGTCTGCCGCCGCCACTGCCGTCCGAGCGGCTCATTCTAAATTATGAAGATCCCGCAGAATCCCCCTTTGCGCTCCAAAATGGAACGAGATGGAGCGGAAAGTCGTGCCCAAGTTCCAATTTCATTAACTTGCAGAACTTTGCCTCTTTTGTCGTTTATTGCAACGGTGGTTGCTATTGTTGCCGTTGCATGGGCATCGTTTAATTGAAATCTCATAAATTAATTTTCCCATTCCCGGCCGGCAATGGAACTTGGACCAGGGACAACTTCCAAGGAGCCACGGGATTGTGCGCTGCTTGGCTGCCATGAAGGGAATGACCCTGAAAGTCCCGTCGGGGGTTTGCAGCACTCACGACTCTTGGAAAATGGAGATAATGTGGCACCGAGCGTGGTCAAATGACTTTCTGGAGAGTGCAAGATGTGCACGACATTCACCCACGGATCTCTGCAGCAGCAGAGGTAGAAGTACATCTGTTCCGAGAAGCGAAATGCGCCAACTGCAAATGTCACCTTCTTTATTGGTTCTCGGAATGGTTGTGGAATTCTGCAATTGAACATTACTATTATGACGCTGGTTGTTAGCCTGGTGTGGAGCAGACTATTATTGGAGTTTGAAATGGGATGGTCAAAATCATTTGAAACATCAATTTAACAGAACTCAAAAGCACGATCGCGATAAACGAGCATGATCATTCTTCTGCCCATTATCTGATCCCAAATCCACATCCAATTCCAGAAACCCCTTCGCCAAAATGCCCCATCATAAGTTGCAATTTCAGTTCCATCAATCAACGCGCCTGAAAGAAGAAAAACGATCCTGAACGGAGGTCACCCGAACAATTAAACCGTCACCCGCCCTTATGACCGCCATTTTCTTCCAGACGGTCTCGCCTAAGTCCCAACGTGCTCTCAGACTGTTAAAATCCATTTTTCTTAAATTCTCCGGTTCGTCGTCCTTCCTTGCATGAATGCTTCAACATCAGTGGAGTCATAATTTTTCAACGGCGTTTTTTTTTTTGCTGGTTATTCGTCGGACCTTGGAAATTGCATCACAAAAAAAAAAATGAACAAACTCAGACGTTGCAATCATAGCAGTCCCGAAAAAAAGGAAAAAGCGCTAAATCGTAGGCTGCCACGATGCCTCCCAGTGCATTTTTTATTCCGAGCTTTTTTTCCTGCATTCTTGCTTAGGTTCTTCGCCTTGATCGCTTTTAGGAAGTGCAGAGCGGACCGTTGCTACCTTCCGGGAATTGGAGAATTTGCCATTCATATATGTATTTTTTTTCGTGGATGAAGGATGCATTTTTCGATTTTTAGGTTATGATCGGTTCGATGAAAGGGCGAATAATTCAGTTTTAGAATTGATTTTGGTCGGAACTATTGTTTAGGATGACCCAGGCCGCTTCCGATATCTTTCTGCTTCTTCTTCTTTTTGACTAAAGGTGACATTCAACCTTAGGCTGGTTCACCACCGGAGGGAGGCACCTTCACCATACATATCGCCCCCATGAAGACATGAGCCGGAACCAACGGCTTTACTTCCCTTCCGAAGGAAGACGTGAACAGATTTTTTTTCGTCTCGGAAAAATGTCACCGACCTCGGCTAGGATTTAACACACTGAGGTACCAAGTAGCAGTGACGCGTACCACTACACCACTGGCGCTGGCGATATCTTTCTTAATTTAAGCTGAAGGGTATAATATTACGGCTAAAATCAGCTATATAAGCCATTTTATGACGTTAGAGGCTAATCCACAGCTCAAATGGTTTATTGACTGATGAGCCCATTTTATTTGCAATTTTAAGCATCTAAAGCAGGTTAATTCCGATTCCTTGGTTCCAGATACAGATCACTAAACGGTCTCAATTTGATTATCATGCATTATTATGTGGTTTTGAGGTTCGTCGTACGTTCACGCTGAACTTAGACAATTTCGCAAAGCATTTGAGCCCTTGCACAAAGTTATTTCCTCGGTTGGCGATTTGCGGATGTGGCAGAGCGAGTCTGCCTGTGCTCTTATTTGGCACCATTAATGAGGAAATTTACAAGGCCTCCGGAAGCGCCTCAAGTCTCACGAGCCAGGCGCTGTTTTGGACGGATTTAGCATCTTGTCGTTACGCCTAACCAGATTTAGACAGTAACAAAAATAACAATGTTCGTTTTGTACCTAAAGAGGTCAAGAGGTTGCACTATTACAAAGTTTGAAGAGAACCGGACTTGAACAGAATTACCGACGACCACTCTTTTGTGTCTCGTTTATTCTCAAGGACTAGAACCCCCTAACACGCCAGAGGTCCGCCCAATCGAACAATATTGGGCCATCGTCAAGTGGAACCTTAAGAAGACTCAAAAAGCTGTTGTGAGCGAGAAACAGTACAAGGCAAACTGGCGTTCTGCGGCGAATAAAGTGGACAAAGAGACTGTACAAAATCTTATGGCAGGTGTTAAACGAAAGACCCGGCAATTCGCATTCGGTAAAAAAAAAGCTCTGAATATATTTCCTGTATTCTGTATTAACTGAACTTGAAAAAGAAAAATAATTTGACTTATTAATAAAAACTTTGATCGAGTCACTAATATTACTGATTGACCAAATTTTGATCGAAACACCATTTAGTATCACCAACTATTTGGCTTCGCCGACGACGTTGATATCGTAGCACGTAACTTTGAGACGGTGGCGGTAACGTACATCAGACTTAAGGCTGAAGCTGGTAGGATTGGGCTTGTGATTAATGCGTTCAAAACAAAATACATGAAGGGAAGAGGCTCACGGGAAGAAAATGTTAGCCTCCTAGCACAAGTTCAGATCGACGGTGATGAAATCGAGGTAGTAGACGAATTCGTGTATCTTGGCTCATTGGTGACCGCCGATAATGACACCAGCAGAGAAATACAAAGGCGCATTATGGCAGGCAATCGTGCCTACTTTGGACTCCGAAGGACGCTAAGATCGAACAAAGTTCACCGAACCACAAAGTTGACCATCTACAAGACATTAATTAGACCGGCAGTTCTCTACGGCCACGAAACATGGACATTGCTAGTGGAGGACCAACGCGCCCTTGGAGTCTTTGAACGGAAGGTGCTGCATACGATCTACGGTGGAGTGCAGATGGAAGACGGACCGTGGAGGAGGCGAATGAACCACGAATTGCATCAGTTGCTGGGAGAACCTCCCATCGTACACGTCGCAAAAATCGGTCGACTACGATGGGCTGGGCATGTCGTAGGAATGTCGGACGACATCCCTGTGAAAATGGTTCTTGAAAACGCACCGATGGGTACAAGAAGAAGACACGCGCAACGAGCAAGGTGGATCGATCAAGTAGAAGGCGACCTGCGGACCCTCCGCAGACAGCGAGGCTGGCGAGGTACAGCCATGGACCGATTACAATGGAAACAACTTCTGTGTACAGCAGAGGCCACACCGGCCTTAGTCTGATTGGTAAGGTAAGGTAACCCTTTAGTATCAAGGATTTCTCTACGCTTCCGCAGAACGCTATAAAGATTGTACTCGAAAAAAATGCAACACTTTCTTTTGTGTTTAATTTTTTATTGCATGAGAATAATTGATGAAATTTTGGGTAAACCTAGTTTAGAGTGTAATGTTTACATGTGCAAAATCTGACAAGTGGTTATAGAGATGGCTTCCAAGCTAGAAAACCTCCGACAAAAAAAATATGAGCTCGGTCGTGTAGAACCCAGGTCAGCCCCATATCTGGATCGCGAAACATTTGGGAATCGACAATTTGACCGTGTCCCGTGTGATAAAACAGTTCAAGGAGACCCAGACGACCCAGCAGCGAGCTTTCAGTAGGAAAAACCGAAGATGACCGAGCCCGTGAACTCAAGGAAGGTGAGAGATTACCTCAGGCGCAATCCGAATCATTAGATTCACTACGTGGCCAAGAAGGTCAATTCCTCTGTCTGGTTCATCTTGCATACAATAAAGCGGGCCGGACTTCATGTCTTCAAGGTAAGGAATGCACCCGACCGAACCGATAAACAGAATATGGTGGCAAAATCCCACGTAAGAAAGATGTACCATGAGTGGTACATTAAAGCTGTACGACGAGACGCACAATAAAGTGGACGCCAAGCAGATCCCCGGTATGGAGTCCCACCTGAATGTTCCGGAGAAGTTCCGGAAGAAGAAGGTCGACAAAATTGCCAAGAAGTATTTGGTGTGGCAGGCGATCTGTGGGTGCGGCAAACTCAGCAAGCCGTACATAATGATCGACACAATCAACGGCCAAATATATAAAGAAGAATGCCTCCAAAAGAGCCTGCCGCCCTTCTCCCGGTTACTCGGTTTTGGCCGGATCTGACATCGTGCCATTACGCGACACCTGTGATGAAGTGGTACGAAGCCAACGATGTTGTTTTTGTGCCGAAGGAGGCAAATTCGCCAAACACACCAGAACCTCGCCCAATAGAAAAATTCTGGGCGATTATGAAGGGCAAGCTCCAGAAAACAGGGTCTTCAGAACAGGTCTTCAAAAACGACAAGGATTTGTAGAAAAAGTGTAAAAAGATGGCACACAGGATTTGATGGGTAGCGTTAAGTCAAAGATGCGGGCATTTAGCTTAGTAGAGAAAGTTGAATAAACCAGCTTTTCGAAAACTTGGCTGAAACATGAAATAACGCTGAAACTGAAACATCATTTTTGTCTGTTGTTTTTTTTTTGGGTAAAATCTTCATCACAAAGTTTGAAGAGAATCGGACTTGAACAGACGTGTGTGTCTCATTTTTCATCTCGCGGACCAGATGAAGTTTTTTTCGTTCAATTTAGATTTTCAGAGTTCCAAAGATTGCTCACAGAGACTGCTTTCTGGTCTCAGAATCGCTCTATGGTCTTGGTTGGTTTAACGGTCCAACAGATCGTTTTACAAACTCCAAGACCGTTTTATGATTTTCAAAACCTCTTATCGATCGTTTTATGGTCTACATGTCATTTCTGCTAGTTTGCAGACCAATGATAACAAAGATGCTCAATGGTTCTGCAGAACGCTCTATATTCTAGGAGAATTTTTGATGGTCTAGGATTTCTCTACGCTCTCAGAGAACACACAGACCGGCTTTCTCAAACCAACTGGCTGAGGTGTGATGTAGTTTGCCTCCCCGTGGTGCACCTTGGAAACGTTAAGCTCCCTTTAATGGCTAGACGAACTTCGGAGAGAGCGCATTGAGGTCGATGTCAATTATGGTAGGCCCCATTTATGGTAACTGGCTTCCGAAGAGTTCAATTTCATGTCAACTCTGCTTGCATAGATAACCATAGGGTCATTATAGTTGCTACTCCATATGGGATTGGATAACGGTTTTAGGGGGACTCAACTAAATGGAAGTTAAAGAAACTCCAAACCAACCCATTCTAAGTGGAGAAGAAGGCACGAACCCGTTCGCCAGAGGTTGCCTGAATAGATCCCCGCTGAGCCGGACGGCTGGGACAGAATGTACTTAGGACGCGGGTGGAAACACGACTGCTGAACCAAATACAAACAGATAGAGATAATGGATGGTCTAGGATTCATCCATGTTATGGAGAGGAAGCGTGACACGCTCCCCAAAGTCCCTTCACGTCAACTTCACGTCAGCACGTAGCAATATCAGCAAGGACTTGACATAAAGCTTAATGAAGCTTCAAAGATCCGTGCAAGCTACATATGAAAAGCGGGACAATTTAAAGGATAAGCTTGTAATCGAAGTCGGGTCCTCACTTAGCTCAGTCGATAAAGGCTCAGCTACAAAGCAACACCATGCGGGAGGTGGCTGGGTTCGATTCCCGGTCTGGTCTAGGCATTTTTCGTTAAGGAAAATTTCTCGACTCCCTGGGCATAGCGTATGATTGTACTTGCCACACAATCATACTAATGCAAAGTGGTACTCGGCATCGAAACTGTGGAAGTGCATTCAGAACACTAAGTTGAGAGCAAGCAATAAGCTAATTGTGAAAGCAATAACCTTGAAATGCTAAAGAAGAAGAAGAAGAATGTAGTCGAAAAAAGTGTCAGAGAGTTGGTCAGGTTAGTGGCTGCGGAGAGGACCAGGAAGACGTCAGCCTCGGAGCACACGCAAACGGACGCGTCTGTCGTGCAGTGGGAGATTTCACCCCATCTACCATGGGATCAGGGACTTCTAAACGTGCGAAGCCGTCACGCAATGAAGTTGCGGTACCAGCGGAACCATCCTCTCGACCAACAGTGGTCGGTCGTAAAGAGGAGGGCCCTGGCACCAAGGACCTAACCAGTGGGTGAAGATGCGAAATAGGAAGAATAGAGAGAGAACCCCAAAAGAAAAGGCCTGGCGTGATATGGCCCGGAACTGGATTCACGGCGAGGCCCTAATCGTTAAGAGCAAAGATTCCAAGTACTGTGAGGTCTTAAATGCAATGCGCGAAGACGCTAAGCTTGTGGATCTAGGAGCCGATGTGCGCAGTATACGCTGTATTCGCACAGGTGAGATGATCCTGGAGTTAAGCAGGGACACCGCGCGAAAGGGACCGGCCTACAGGGAGTTTGCTAAACAAGTCCTGAGCGAGCCAGTGGAGATGCGTGCCCTCACCAGACAAGTGACCATCCAGTGCAAGAATCTGAACGAGATCACAGATCTCCACGACCTTCAAAGAGCAATGGCCACAATATGGCCGTCAATGGTCGAAGCGGACTCGGCTCTGCACCAGCCACCAAAGGCATGCTTTAGATGTTTAGAATGCGATCCTGGCCCAAGCAGGAGGAAACTGTGTAGAAGGTACGGAGGCTTAGGTCACAAGGCTTGGGATTGAAAAGAGCTCCCCAAATGACTGACGTGGCTGAGAAGCCAGATGGCAAATACTGGTGGCCAAGTGCCCGGTCTACAAGGATAAACCAAGAAACTAACCGCAGTGCAGGTAACCACTATGAGGCAGCTCAGCAACTGTTGTGTCAGGTAGGTCGCAAATCGGCAACGGATATCGCCATAATATCCGACCCATACCGCATCGGTAACGGCAACTGGGTTGCGGATAGGTAATACAGCGGCATTATGGACGACGGTCAGGAGGTTGTGTCTACCTCAAACGAGGGTTTAGCGGTAGATAAGGTGAATGGAGTATTCTTATGCAGCTTTGTGTATTGGTGGACAGATTCGATCGCTGATCTCCGATGAAGGCGGACCTCCTCACAGGCGGAGAATGCAGAGAGCGTGGTAGGACACCGAAAGAACGGAGCGTTGAAGGGCGCTGGTAACTGCACAGGCCCCGCTAAAGAGGAAGATAAAGACCAGTAAATGAGCCTGCTTGCCAATACGGACCCGTGGGGTGACGCCTTAATGGTGGTAATGGCCACAACCAAGGGAGCGGTGCCTCCTACCGAGCACTCACCGGAGTTAGTGCAGTTGGTCATTGGGGGATTCTTTTCACGCTATGACCCGAGTGCCTGGCCTACAAATCTACGCCGTAGATTTGTCCTATGACCAGCGTTCCAGTATCCCAAGAACACACTGGAGGAGAAACTGCTTTAAACAACAAAATCACCTTCCAATGAAAACCACCTCACCATCGTCCATCGGCCTTAAAACTGTAATCCCTAGCGAAACACTTAAAAATGCTTGATCTTCCAAGCAGTGGCCGTTGCTGTAAATGATTGATCGCGATAAAAATGTCCTCAACCACCGGATGAAAATATGATGACTATGTGTAAGAATTATAATTTTTGAATTAACGGAAACGAGCGAGCTTTTCAACTTCAATACTCTTCATAAACCTTAAACGTTCTTCTCACAATGTCCACATCTTCAACATAATCATGAACCTTTGGTTGCAACTCCGTTTTTGCCAAATTAACTGAGCGTCATAATTAGTTGTAGTAACTTGATTATGACTTAGCAAGTCATATTTATGTTATCTCAACCTAATGGCAACAAGTGTGGCAACTATGGTAACGTGTATCCTCAATATTTAAAATTAGGTCACCGTTTACCAAAAAGTAATATTTTCAACAACAAAAAAACAACTTGGGGGTTGCGTGTCTGTCTACGGAGGTTAAATGAAGCCACATAAATTTTAAAACCATCTTATAGTCACAGTAAGGATGCTCTTAAGTAGAAGCGGAGCGTGGTTTACATAATTGAATCTGAAATGAATGTTTTTCACAAATACTTTTTTACGAATAGATAATGGCTCATTTTCCACGCTGCTGCGATATGAACTTTCTTCTGTTTTCAACTTTAGTTCCTCTCAGCTTACTTACTTAACTTACTTACTCAGACCAAGGCCGAGGTAGTCGTTGCTGAACACAGAAGTTGTCTCCATTCTATTCGGTTCATAACTGCACCTCGCCAGCTTCACAGTCTGCGAAGGATCCGTAGGGTACCTTCTAGTTGATCGATCCACCTTGCTCGTTGCGCACTTCTTCTTGTTGTACCCGGCGGATCGTTATCGAGAATCACTTTAACTGGGTTGTGGTCCGACATTCTTACGGCTGGGCATGCCCACCGAAGTCAACTGATTTGAGCGGTGTGACGTGATGCCATTCGTGGTTCATTCACCTCTTCCACGTTCCATCTTCCATCTGCACTCCACCGTAAATTGTATGCAACACCTTCCATTCAAAGACATCAATACCGGGCCGTTGGTCCTCCAATGTCCTTGTTTCATTGCCGTAGAGGACTTCCGGTCTAATTAACGTCTTGTAGATGGTCAACTTCATAGTTCGGCAAACTTTGTTCGATCTCTTTCTTCGTCCTCCTGAGTCCAAGTAGGCACGATTGCTAGCCATAATGCACCTTTGAATTTCTCTGCTGGTGCCATTATCGGCGGTAATCAATGAGCCCAAATACATGAATTTGACTACCGCCCTCTTCCTCTCATGTATTAATGATATACATGAATGGCAAACCCATTCCTACTTGCTTCAGCCTTAAGTCTGATGTACGTTTCCACTTTCCTCTCTCCAGGCCCTCTCAGCTAGTGTACTCAAAATCAACAAAAATTCTAGCGTTTACTTATTCTATTTATTCATTCTGTTTTAGCATAGTAAAAGCAACGTTATTGTTTGTTGTTTTATTATTCAAATTTAAGAGTTCAGAATTACGAGAAGTTAATTGATAACATTAAACACTAATCCGTTCAATACTTAGACAATGACTGATAATCGTCAATCAGACGATTAACAACATGAGTTCGATGTAGTGGTAGATAAGGATATCTTAGCCTTCACCGAATTTATTGCAGCTTGCGCCGGCATCTGAAGAAGCAATAATGATTGCCTTTTTGATAACATTAGTGACACGATCAGTAAGGACCTTGAAAACAATGTTGATGGACGTTTGAAAGACTTTAAAAATTTCATAAAACTGATAAAAATAACCATCAAAGCACAGTAAAAAATGTCATAAATCAATCCTAAAAAAAAAACAACCATCACCCAATCATGAATGATCGCACTATCATCGTTCACACCCAGATTCTGACAGCCCCAAAAATATAAATCGACAGCTCCTTTTCACCATCATCGATTCACAAAACCTTGCACAGCCCCCCACAAAGGAACCACACCCCTGCTTGCTAGCATCGCCGCCGCCACCATCATCAACAACGGCAACCTTGTTGCTCATATCAATTGATACTTAATGACCCCATGAAACCGAACCACATAGCTACATAGGTTCCAACGGAGACGGCCGAACAGCATTACACTCACGCGCTGCCACCTATCATCCGTTAGGTAATCGCTTGGTAGCTCGTAATTTAAAAATCAAAACCGATTGAATGTTGTTGTGAAACTGGGTAGCGACCGATATCGCACCAACAATTAAGTCGATCACAGCAGGCGTCGGAGGCGTCGATTCGCGTCCATGTTGAGCGGTGCCGAGAAACTTCGTTCGATGATTTGACACCTTTCAGGCGCACTCTTAAACGCTAACGTAATAGAGTGTGATTAAACAGGTCGATAAATTATGTGTTTAATTTGATGTTTATCCACATCTGCTGTCAAAAATTAACAATCTGATATCGCTGTTCTTGCGAATGCAGGACATGTTTGCATCCAAACTGCCTTGAAAAAATCCACTATCGTTTTTCTTTGGGAAATTGACACGGATCATAAATCATACAGTTCCCGGTCTGGACGTCGTTCTTTGAACGCATAAATCATTCCCGAGCAGTTCTAAACAATGTTTCTCAAGTTTTCGAAACGACAAAAAAAAAACACACCATGAAATCTGACAGACCAATCACAACAAATCCCAGTTAATGCGATCGTAACTCACGGATGCTGGTCCTTTAAATTCTAAATTGCTAGCTCGATTCCAGTGAATCCCAATTTCTGCTGCATCGGAGGCCCCCCCGTTGCGGTGGATTTACGTGCATCTTGCCCATTGTGAAATATGCCACCATTATGGAGGATCCGTGCGCTGATTGTGGGTGGTGCTGCTGAGCCGGGCCTGGTCAGACCGGTAATTTATGTCCTGATTAAAAGAGTGCCACAACAACGCGGAGGTGTTTGCAAGTTCGAACGACATCATAAATTTGACAGCCAGTCTAGTCGGGATCGAGGGTGGGGGAAAGGAAATTGAGAAGAACTCTGCGGACAAAGACATATTTGCAGACTGCAGAGGTGACAAGGTGGTCGTAAATTTGATCGTTGCAAGAAAATATGAGTTTGTTTGTCTGGACTTTGAGCAGAAGTTTTGGTATGGATATTGCTTACGATAGTGGATTAACCGTTGAGAGCATCGTAGTCTTCATAAACACTCTTTTCCGCTTCACTAAAAACGGACGTGATAGTACAATATCGCCGTTTCCAGCGCTGCTTCCATATTTGACCAACACTAGGGGTCAACCACAAAACCGCACCATCATAAATCATCGTTACCCGATATGTCCAATAGTGTATTTATATTGCTGCAACCTATAAACTCAAGTTCGAAGCAACCAGCCAACAAGCGATTATCTAATTTCCAATCCTCATCCGCAATAATTGGGCAACGGGTGCCTTCGCCGTGAATCGCCAATTGTACGTGTCCACCACCGGCACCCAAGACCACCGTAAAAGGAAAGCTTGAGGTATTGCTATGCGATGTTGTTTATGTTTTGGTCGATTTGTTGTTGTTGTTGTTGTTGTTGTTGTTGTTGATATTGAAGGCAGGAAACCGCAAATTACCATTCGATTGGTTTCTCGTTGGTAAATCTAGGCTCTGGTCATTCTGCCAATACCATGTCAGGCTGGATGATTAGACGAAAAATTAGGGCACCGTGTCATTCGGCTTCTGGAGGAAGTCCCGTTTGTATTGGGGAAAGGAAATTCTTCTGGTAAGTTGATTGCGTTAGATTAAGATTTGTGAATCCGTTTCCACTATGATTCTGCGTATCATCGTTGGATTTATTGGGTAATTGACTTTTTCAATATTGCGTTCCGTTTTTGTTCCATTTTCCATCTCTCTAGCTGTTGTCTAAAGAGTATTGAAAACACTGTGAACAATGATTGCTGGCAAACCAAGCTTTTTAGCAAGTTTCCTGATCGAGAGGTTTGGATTTTCATTGCAACCGTACGCAATTGCTTTTCGAATTTGCTCCAGGGATGCCATATAATTTTTCAAAATGTCTGTAAAGGGTGATACGGTCAAAATTTGGTCAAGGGAAAACGCGTGTAAATCGGTGAAATCGTTTATTTAAAAAATCAAATTAAATTTCTTTTTCAAGTTCAATTAGTATAAAATTCAGGAAAAATATTCAGTTAGGCTTCCGCTTTTCCAAATCCGAATTGCCGGGCCTTACGCTTGACCCCTGCCATCAGATTTTGTACAGCCACCTTGTCCACCTTCTTCGCCGCAGAAAGCCAGTTTGCCTTGAACTGCTGCTCGTCCTTAGCAGTTTTTTTGGTCTTCTTTAGGTTCCGCTTGACAATAGCCCAGTATTTCTCAATTGGGCGGAGCTCTGGCGTGTTGGGAGGGTTCTTGTCCTTGGGAACCACCTGCACGTTGTTGGCGGCGTACCACTCCATGGCCTTTTTACCGTAATGGCAAGATGCCAAATCCGGCCAAAACAGTACGGAACAACCGTGTTTCTTCAGGAAAGGCAGCAGACGATCATTCAAACACTCTTTCACGTAAATTTCTTGGTTGACAGTCCCGGAAGCTATGAAAATGCTGCTTTTAGCCTCAGGTACAGATGGCTTGCCAAACCAGATATTTCTTTGCGAACTTTGACAGTTTCGTGTGCTTGAAAATATCTGCTACCTTTCCCCTTCCTTTTGCCGTATAAAACTCCTGTCCCGGAAGCTGCTTGTAGTCGGCTTTGACGTAGGTTTCGTCGTCCATTACCACGCAGTCAAACTTCGGCAGCATCGTCGTGTACAGCCTCCGGGATCGCGCTTTGGCCGTCGTATTTTATTTATCATCGCGATTTGGAGTCACTACCTTCTTGTAAGTCGATAGTCCGGCTCGTTTTTTGGCTCGATGCACGGTTGTAGACGATACACCCAGCTTATTTGCGGCATCTCGGAGAGATAGGTTAGGGTTTCGCTTGAAACTACCGGCAACTCTCTTTGTCGTCTCAGCGGCTTCCGGTTTTCGATTTCCCCCCGATCCAGACTTCCTGGCTGTCGACAAACGTTCCCCAAACACTTTAATTACATTTGTAACGGTTTATTTGGCAACTTTTAGCGATTTTGCCAACTTTGCGTGCGAGTAGCTCGGATTTTCGAGATGGGGGAGCAAACTTTTGATACGCTGCTCTTTTGTTGGAGGATTTTGAAATGAAGAGTGAATTCAAAAATAAAAAAGGGAGACTCTCCACCCCCCCACCTTAAAGAGGGGGGTGGTTGTGTTTTTTAAATTTAAAAATGAAAGAAATACGTAAGTTGATATTGAATTTTGGTAAGCAACATTGAAAAATGTCTGTATTTGTCTGTATTGAGGATTTTGTCAAAAATTTGCGTAAAGAATATGGGAGTATTGTATTTGAGAGCAAGGTGAGGAACGATTATTTCGCAAAAATTAAGTTAACTGGCTTTCTCGAATACATTAGTTTTGAGAGCCATATTTATTTACTTTTTCTGTTTTGCAACTGTCACAAACTGTCTGGAGAATCTTTTATATTTTAAGGAGTCTTGGCCTTTTTAAATTTCCATACTCTTAATATCCCTCTTATTTTGTAGCAATGCATTAAAAAATGGACTGATTTTAACGATTCTACATGCAATTACCCTACCACCAGGTGATGAATCTTCCTGTGTATCGTAACCATAGCAACCCAGTTGTGTACAGAAGAAAATTGACAGCGTTCAATCACCCAAATAGACCGGCTAAAAGTGATGCATAAAAGCAACTTTTTGGCAAAGAACAACGTCGTGTTCTTCATGGATGACGAGACCTAGTTGACGCTAGACGGCAACGACTGGCAGGAGACCGGGAAACTCTCACTAAAGAGGTAAGCGTTGGCATCAAATATATCTTCCATTCTAAGTTCCCGAAGAAGGCCTTTCTGTGGCTGACGACCAGCGAGAAGGAAATGTCCAAGTCGCTTCTGTTTGCATCGTGGCTTGCGGTGAACGAGGAGATATACAGTGCAAAGTGCCTGCTGGAGTTTGCCTCCTTCGTTAAGAGTTATCAAACAAAGGAGAATGTGGTCTTTTGGGCGAACCTATCCTCTGCCCATTAAATCAAGAGATCACTGGAGGAGATGGACTGGCTGAAGATAAACGTTGTATTGAAGACCAGCAACAGTCCCAACGTCCCCCGATGGTTGAACCTCAAATGGAAAATCTACTCCAATAATTTCGTGGTAAAACGGAGAAGCCAAGACCAACAAAGAACTGCCGAAATCCATCTTTTTATCGGACATGGCTAAGGTTTTGTACGCTACTGCGTAACTGCTGTACGGCCACTCGGCAAAGCGTCGAACCAGTTTTGTAGAAAGCTCAATAAACTTTGTTCTATTCAATTATATTTGTATCTAAATTAGTCCATTTTTCAATGCATACGGTATATCATTTTTTTTAAAGTACTATGATTCGTTAAAATCATATAATACACTCAAGTATTGAAGCGCTGTTTAGTTATAATTCTCAGAACGGTATCGAAGACTTCTTAAAAGTTTTTGAGTAGTTAAGACCAATCGATGCTTGAGTTAAGCTCATTTACAAAACCTTCCGTAACTATGTTTCGTATTTAATTTGCTTTTTGGAAACTTATAAAATTATCTGACGTTTTCCCAGGATTGACCTTAAATAAGAAAATGTTTTTTCGTGGCCAACTGCGTAGCATGTACCGCAGAGAGAATTCCAAGAAATAGAGCGATTCCAGAAAGAGTGTCTGAAATCGCTCTACTACTTCGAATCAAGAGAAGGAAGAAAGCGTGGACCTCCCGTACCAAACGCTTCCATATAGAGTTAAATAATGTGATAATTTGTATCTAACGTTGGGAGCATAGATGCTAGAAAGATTAGTTTATGCTCCTTTTTGCCTGTGGGTGGACTGTTGGCATTTAAACCAAAAGTCCATCAATAATTTGCCAAGGTTATAGCGCCTTTTATCGCTCACTGAGATTGAGATTGGAATTTAAAATTTACAGAATAATACACTTTGCTTCCACTTATCAATTCCAAGCTTATCTATTTAGCACCACCCGGGGGAGACTTGGTCCTATAAACAATGATTTCATTATCTCCAATTCGCTCAACCAATTGCAAAGTTTTGTGATATAGTGGACGGATTATTATAATTTGAGATAACTCAATGCAGACATCTTCCAAATTTGGCAGATCGACAGGCAATCGGTGGAGACCCACCTGGTACCTCATAGCAATATGCTTAGAGGCGGACCGGAAGATTTGATGAGCTACCTCCCCCAATCTTTTGCTTTTATTTCTTAATATAAATTTATTGAGTAATAAATAACATAATTTTATTTAGGTATAAAAATTAACAAATCTCAAAAAATGCAGGGCAAACTTATCAACAGGTGTCGAAAGGCACATGACACCGTTAAAAATCCTGATTCACAAGAAAACAGTCGTTGAATATCAGCAAAGGCTCGACAGTATCAATTCAAAACATTTCTTCCATGCTTATAAAGATTCAACTTTTTTAAACTAAAATCTACTTTTTTTCAATATTGTTGAACTTCAGATGGATTCCGCTGATCTTTTTAAATTCAAACAGAAGTTTTTTTTTCAATTACTCGATTTTTTAAGCAAGCAAAAATCATTAAGAATTCTTTGAAACTAATATTGGATCGCCTATATTCCAAACATAATCTTCACTTCTTGATTATCTGATAAGTTTCCTGAATTTCTATGGGATTTTTCTGTAGGATAAAAGGATTTGAAGCTTTTTTTTGTATTAAATAAACTTGTTTCGTTGTTTACACATCTCGAATAAAGTCTTTAGGAGTTTTCAAAAACTATTGCAATTTTATTGAAACTTCTACATATTTTCATTTTTTCTATGTTTGAAGCGTTATGTTATAAAAGCATTGCATTCCTAACTGAACGTTTAATGAACCTTAAACAAAACCTGGGGATAAAAAAATCAATCAATTCCGATACACATTTACGTTTACATGAACATTTACTTGTTCATTTAATAAAACCACAATACACTTTATTTCAAAGTACGAATTAATGGATTTTTATTGAGTTCATAAATCGATAATACAATTTTTTTTTAAATATTCTGTTTGTTTTTCTGTTATGCTCTGATAAGAACAATTGTGGTGGGTTTTTTATGGTTGAAAAAAAAAATAAGAAAGCTTAACCCCCGCTTGTACCAGGGGTTGAATCTAGGGGTGCGACACATCTAAATCCAGATTCAAGATGATCGAAAAACCCCACGCTAGCGAATCAATCTTTGAAAAATCTTGTTTCAGCTTGTGAATCTTAATCCATCAACTTGCATCGTGCTGCATCTTTTTGCAGTAAATCTTTAAAATCTTCATCAAAATCTTTGAAATCTTCTTTCTATCTACTAAGCGTGCGCACATCGCACAAAAGCAAAACAAAAAAAATCCTGCATCTGAGATAGAGTCGCACCCCCTGGGTTGGATAGTCATGAAGAAAATGGATATAGTTTTTGGCTCAAGAAATACCAGTGCATTGGCTCCAAACTCGGTCCCCAGCTTAATGCATCGCCCCTAAACACATAACTTATAACAAACAATCCCTCATATATTCTGTCAAAATTATACAGCGAATCAAAACAAAAACAAAGATTCTAGTACCGAAGAGCGCAAGAACGTATTGCAAGGTGTAAGATATAAAGTGTGCCAAGGGAATTCCCAGCAGTGAGCCAATTTCAAATCGCTTGTTTCCTATTGATTGTTGCTTGTACTATCATTTTTCTTAATTTCATTGTAGAACATAGTAATAGTAGCACTTCAAACTGAATCATTCTCAAAGAATCTAGAAGATTCTTGAAAATTTATGAAAGTTCCTTCAAAAGCTTGCAAATATGAAAATTTATTTTTGACTTTTCGTAACATCAAGCATCTATGAATAATTCACATAGAACTGAAACGGAATTGAAAAATAAAATATGACAACATTTGTTCATCTTTAGCAATACAAGTAGTAAATTCATGAGCATTTTTAAAAACCAAAAAAACTGTACATGGAGTTTTAAAAACAACATTCTCTGCATAGCTGAATAACTGTCAAGTCATCAGTCCGCTATCAATAGAGGATATGGCGCTATCAATAGAGTTTTCGCTAATTTTCAAAATATTAAAAATGACGACTTAACTTAAGGTCTGTAGGGATAACAGGAGCTTTAAAACAAGTTCCTGAAACACTGAGAAGTGAATCAAGTTTTCTGAGATACTTTTTATAAATATGGAACGCTTTAGGTTATGAACCTAAATGTGGAAAATTAAGCCACACTCTGTATGGATTAAATTTAATCGTCCGCAGTATCAATGTCCGCAAAATTCTTTTTCTTTTTTCATTTTACTGAAGATATCAATATCTGCAAAAATTTGTAACTTTATCGCAATATCTGTATTAGGTCTGTATAAATACAGACATGTCTGTATATCTGGCATCCCTGATCTGCTCTTCTTTCGATGTCATTTTCGACTAATCGTTTCGACAAAGATTTTTCATTAGGGTCTAACTGACAAACGTAAACAATGACTTCTTTCGTAAATTTCTCGTGGCACAAAGGCTATCCATGAAATCCTCCAATTCTAACGGATAGGTGAACTCTTCCTCTTCGAAATTACTGTTGCGGATTGACTAGGCGAGTTTTCAATGACGGGAAATTAGCGAAAAAAGCCATTGTTTACGTTTGTCAGTTAGGCTCTTATGAAAAATCTTTGTCGATTTGTAATATCATCCCGAGAACAATTTAACAGCTCTACACTGCGCAAAACAAGTATAAGGACAAACCAAAACATGCAAATATGCAACAACGTTCAATCAACCTAAAATTTTGTGATTGTTTTTTGTGTGTATTTTTGTCTTTTTCCTGTTGGCATTTGGTGTTGTTTTAGATTTCACATCGCGCATAATGTCTGGCCTCTGTTTACTTCCCAGTTGGAACTAAAGGGTGTTCCGATCAATATTTGGTCTAACAGTAATGTGTTTGAGTCGATCAAAGTTTTTATTAATAAGTTTTTTTTTTTTCTTTTTCAAGTTCAGTTAATACAGAATACAGGAGAAATATTCAGCTAAGCTTCCTTTTCACCAAATTCAAATTGCCGGGTCTTTCGTTTAACACCTGCCATAAGATTGTGTACAGTTTCCTTGTCCCTTTTATTCGCCGCAGAATGCCAATTTGCCTTGAACTGTTTCTCGCTCACAACAGCTTTTTGAGTCTTCCTAGAGTTCCGCTTGACGATGGCCCAATATTGATCCATTGGGCGGAGCTCTGGCGTTTTGGGAGGGGTCTAGTCCTTGGTCACCACTTGAACGTTGTTGGCAGCATACCACTCCATGGCCTTTTTTTCGTCATGGCAAGATGCCAAATCCGGCCAGAATAGAACGGAACAATTGTGTCGCTCCAGGAAAGGCAGTAGACGTTTTTGTAGGCACTCGCTCAGATAAATTTCCTGGTTGACGGTTCCGGTCGCAATGTAAACGTTGCTCTTCAAGTCACAGGTACATATGGCCTGTCACACCAGATATTTCTTCGCGAACTTTGAAAGTTTAATGTGCTTGAAAATATCTGCCATCTTTCCCCGTCCAGTTGCCGTATAAAATTCCTGTCCAGGAAGCTGTTTAAATGATGTAAGTTTCATCGTCCTGTACCACTCAATCAAACTTCGTCAGCATCGTCGTGTACAACTTTCGCGATCGTGCTTTGGCCAACGTGTTTTGTGTATCGTCGCGATTTGGAGTTACCACTTTCTTGTAAGTCGACAGTCCAGCTCGTTTTTCAGCTCTATCCACGATTGAAGGCGCCACTCACAGCTTCTTTGGAACATCTCGGACGGCGAGGTAGGGATTCCGCTCGAAACAGCGGGCAACTCTTTTTGTCGTCGCTGCCCAAGTAACATTGCTAACACCATTCTGCTGTATTAAGTTTTATTGGAGTTTTATGAAAGCCACTTGAAATCATAGGTTTCATATTTAAGTCAGGTTTATGAGAACCTACACAGCTTGTTTACAATGATCTTCAAACCTTGTTTCTCAAATTCCTTTTGCTCCTATCAAAGATTTTATTTCGACTTTATGAACTCGTAAAATGCTGTATTGAAATGTCGTTTTAGGACTCATTGATATTATCTTATTATAGTCAGTTGAAAAAGCATTTTAAAACCATTTTGCCTTCATTAAATGCATTAAACGGCAAATTTGCATTGAAGTTAGTAACCATAAGACTAACTAGTTTTATAATAGTCATTGCGAAGAAAAATTGGCTTTATGGCAAAACTGTGATTTTTTTTCCAATCGCCATATTGAAATATAAGAAATAATTGAAATGTGGAAAAATAAATGCATCGAATTTTCAATGGTATGCATATAAACTGTAGATAGGAGACTAATTTCGGCATTCTTTTAGATAATCTCACCCAATTCCAAGCACATTTCAGTAAATTCATGATTAATTTATCGAATATATTTGTTTTAATTTGATTTATGTTGTTGTAAATTCGCAAAATTTCCAAGGCGCATTAGTTTTCGACTCTTATCGTGCCAATATTCACCATAAAAATAAATGCGCAAATAATTTGGAACATAATACGCTGTAGAATACAAACTTTTTATTGGATATTTTGCTATCAAACAAAATTTTCACGCAACACCAGACCTTTTTTTACTACTAAATGAATTAGAAGAGCAGATAATCGAACAAAGCAGAACAACAAAAACCAACCTCGAATTCACAGTGAAGTTTAACAACTGTGGCCATTTGGCCACATTCTGGTTTGCAAGGCAGCCAATAGGTTTTATGAAGGTTCTTAAGTGGTCATAACATTTTCACTAGAACATTTTCAAAATCTTTATGTTCTTATAAAGGTTGTATTAACTTGTTTTCACAACCGTCTATAGAGAGGGCCATTTTGTACAAATTTTGGCTTTGAAGATGCGTAGAGAAGGTGTTGGTAGACATAACAGTTTTGAATGGATTTTTAACAACAAAGCCAGGAGGAGTGCTATACGGCTGGAACAAAACATAAATTGTTACTTGGGTGTGGCCTCCGGCTTTCGATCTTTCCATCTTTCCTGACTGTCGACAAACGTTCACCGAACACTTTTAATACGTTGGTAACAGTTGATTCAGCCACATTCAACAATTTCGCCAACTTGGCGTGAGAGTAGTTTGGATTTTCGCCATGCACGTGCAAAATTTTGATGCATTGCTTTTCTTCCTTCGACTACATTTTGAAAGTGCTAATCTCTAAATCAAAATAGAGGCATGATGCTTCATGCACACATCTTCAAAATGAGGGGTGGGCAAACATTTTTAATACATGGTGAAAGGAAATGCGTCAAGTTTAAGTCGACCAAATTTTGATCGAAGCACCCTTTAATTGCATATAAGAATATTAGCACTGGCAATTTCAGTGGAACTGGCTACCATAGGTGTTTAAATTAGTGATAGAATAATACATTTGTTGTTGAAATATCAGATGTGTACCAGTGGGAAGTATTAAGCACTTTAAAAAAAAATCCTAGCAGATAATGCTGGATGAAAACAGTAGTACACATTTTTTTTTTAAATTGGGACGCAATAAAAATTGCGGTGAAAATCAAAAGCTTCAGAACGGGTAAAGTGAGTCGAATTCAGCAATTATTGAGCTGTGACAAACACATCAAGTATGGTAAAAGCTCGAACATAACTTGCCTTTTACCACGGCATAACAGAGCAAGATAGGACTTTACTGAAAAACATCAATTTTGATAGGAAGTGTGGAAAAATGGGGTCTTCTGTGATGAAAAACAAGACACAAGACAAGACCGGTTAACGTAGACTACGATAAACCGTTTGATTAGTTTCTTTAGTTAAGTAGCAGAACAATGCAACTCAAGTAATGTTCTAATGGGACGTATGGATAGTATAAGTAAGTGTTAGATGTTGGAATAATGAAAGGCAACGGTGCTGCTGGCTGTTGTGTTGATATGAAAGACCAGCTGGAAACCATTATTCTTATCGCGTTATAGATTGTTCAGGATCCGTTTGGGAATTCAAAGTCAATAATTAATGATACTTTGGTCGCCAGTGCACCTTCTATGGTACTTGCCACCGCCAGCTGCAAAATCCACATTGGTGCCATGCCGCTCAGCGCTGCCGAATGCACCCTCCAGAGTACATCCCATCGCCAGCTGCCATTTCATAATGGCTCGTTGCTCTGGACAGCTCCAGTACTGCAACACGATTGAGACAATTTGCGAAGGTGCACCCCATATATTTCGTTCACTGCTGATATGAGACCTCTCTTGCTCACATTTGAAATCTGTGATAGAAAACTACTGTGCATTTAGTAAATTTAGCCTGCAAAACAAAATTATAAGACATCGCCTTTTATTTTCGTTATTTTCAATAGTTTGAAATTGTTACCGGATAATGTTTGATAAATGAATTGTTACGCGAGAAAATTTCCCACCGATTGGTGTAAACATCTTGAAAATCTATGGATCATTTATTTAGATCGTATAATTTGTAACGATATTTCGTGACGGTCGCTTATTTTAAGATTTTCAATTGACGCCCTACCCTTGCCGTAAGACGTAGTCTACGTCAAAAAGGTTCAATCTCGGCGATTCAGATAGATCTTCCAATTGCTGGCAAGATGCAAGACGTGGCAAACCACAAAGAGAATGCAGGAATTTTGGCAGGGGCACTGTTATCATTTGAGCAGCCCCAAGTTTTGCTGGAAAGCCTCCGGACACCATAATGGACAAATACGGGATTCTCCAGCAAGAATGTGCAGCCTGTCAGTACACGCGTAGGACCGAATTTATTCTTGAGAGCAGCAATATTCTAACTTTGAGTAGCCTGCTTTCATTCCACGTCAGAATCCTGTGGAAAATCTTTGGGGATTGCTATTGACCAGAGTTATCAGACGAGGACGTAAATGCGAAACTCTTCTTCAGCTCCGAAATACCATTGTTGAAGAATGCAAGAAATTAAAGGCACAGCTACAAAGCAACACCATGCCGGAGGGGGCTGGGTTCGATTCCCGGTCTGGTCTAGGAATTTTTCGTCAAGGAAAATTCTTGAATCGCTGGGTATGATTGTACTTGCTACACAACCATGTTAATGTAAAAATGATACCTGGCATCGAAAGCTCCCGAGTAATATCTGTGGAAGTGCATTAGGAACACTAAGTTGAGAGCAAGCAATAGGCGAATTGTGAAAGCAATAAGGTTGAAACGCTAAGAAAAAAAAAATTAATGCGAGTTTTCAGTTTTTCGGTTTTTCAGCAACCCTAGCACTGTTTTACTTTAAAGCTGCACCTTCACTAACTGAGCTAAGCAAAGTACCTCTCATAGCACGTGTTCTGTATTTTTAGTCTGCTCGTACACTAAGTATTCTACAACTTCTCGGTCCAAAAATAATCCCCTATCCTCCCTCGCAATAAATCCAGAGCCCAACTGTTGAAAATGTCAAACCATTTCCCAAACTAGCTTGTGACCTAACCTCTATTTGGCTGCGCTACGGTTCTTCGATATGCATCCAGTCCGTTGTGCACAACCTATATGTGGAAAAAAGCCCGTAAAGAGTTGGCCCGGAGCGAAATGGAAGGCAGCAAGCAGGAGACACTCGACCTCCCCCAAAAGCGGCCTAAGCTCCATATGTAACTACTTTTGACGTTGTTGCTATTATTGTGGCTGCGAGTTTGTCACACGTGTGTGGCTGCAAAGCAACGGAAAATGACCTCCGATGGTTGCAACAGTTTTCCCCTCATTTACCACAGAGAAAAATCTTCAATCTTCTATTCATCCATAAGAAATCCAAATAACCTAATGAGATTGACATTTGCCTGTCAACGTGCGAAGTAGTTTTCTAAAGTTTCGCAAAAATCTGTCACTTCTTCCAACTGTGTCACCTCGGCAAAATAACCAAACAGGACCTACGTTACAGTCGATCGCAATTGGCGGTGATGACGACGACGGCGGTGGCGCAAATGTTGTGTAATACTGCACTCTTGGGGCCCGCGTTTTCGCTCATGCTGACAGAGTGTCTCCATATTTTTTTTCTCCACCCCTTTCGCCCTTCACCAGCCACCGGTTTTGCACGCCTACGACTTTTTGTTCTCTTTGCACGGAGGAGAGTCGTTCAGTGCTGTTTGTTCGAAGAAAGCTCACTTTCTTTAAATATAAAGTACGACATGTCTACACTGACTGGGATCGAATCGAAATCGGGAATGAAATGGCAACAATTGAATGATTTTCAACAGACCTTTAACCGCGGGAACGGGGGGCACTGCATCTGCGTGAAAGGCGTGTTTTCGTTTCCGGTTCTTTCCCCTTCGTTCCGTGTGCTCGTGTGACGTAAGTTTTGTTTTTGTTCGGCAAGCAATATGGCATTTGGCGAGAGAAACGCTCATGAATGTGTTTTTTTTTGTGATGAAATATTTTATGTATGCCACACTGTTTCGAGGGTTGTACCGCGGATCAACCCACAACTGATCGGACCCTTTATGAAGAGCCGGGGAATTGTGTAACGATCTCATTTTAATTGCCCTTCAGATTAGATTTAGAGCCCTGCCATAAAATCCTATGCCCACTGTAATATACACGTTCGAATTTCAACCCGATCGCATTCAATCTCGGAGGGGTCCTGGCCATCGTCGAGGGCTATCAATTCAATAAATGCGCTTAAACGATCGGGCCTTCGCGCGCATCAGTAGCCGCTGGCTAGGGCTCAGTCGCCTCAAACGGCAGTAAACGGAGGAAAATATTGACCCATCAGTGACGCCTATTAACACGACGGCTTTTCTCGTCATCGTCTTCGTGGGCCATCGGACCGCCGTTTCCAATCCAATTTAATTTAAATGAGCAAAATTAATTGGAATATTTCACACTTAGGTGAGGGTCTCTCCATCGTCTCCGATCCCGTTTGCTGTGGGTGTCGATCCGAGATTGTGTGGATCTCATGTTGTAGAGTGACAAACGGACAAGGCGTCGTGGATCAATTAATCTGCATTTTTCACTCTCGTTGAGACTTGAATGGCGTCGATCACTGCGATTGAGGATGACGTTGATCGTTTGCTCTTGCAGCATGATGGAGTGTGTCTTGCGGATAGTTGTAGAAATTGCTGATCGAAGCCAATTGGATCAAATTCAGATATGCTTTCACATCGAAAATGCTAGGCTGTGTCATGGGAACATCGCATGGACTGGACCTTTTTCCATGTCTGCATTTATTAGTAGAAGGGAACATTCGAATTTGAACCGATTTATCGAAAAGATTCTAACGATCGCGAACCCCGAATTATTGGAGAGATTGAACCTTAACGTTTTCTAGGACATCCCTGACATTCTAAGGCATGTATGGGGTGGTAAATTTGGGGATCAACTTTTCCAGAGGAATATTTTCGTTTCCAACAGACGCATTTCGCGCCAACTCGAACAAATGTTGGCAGCACCCTCTATGATTTCAGTGAAACTTTCTGGGCATGTTGACTTAGTCACAAAAAGCCACTTTACATTCTTAGTTTTTCCATCATTCTTCTAGGCTGTCTTTTGAAAAGAGCCAATCGGTATCTCTGTTCGCTCCGTATTTGTTATTTTAGCCACTGAGACCAGTTGGGATTCGAGCATTAAAAGTTTTGAAGTTTTTGCCGATAAGTTTAATGTTTATAGAGATGATCGAGATAAATAGTTATCCAATAACAAATCCGGCGGTGGCGTATTAATTACAATTTCATCTGACTATGAATCAAAAGAAATCACTTAAAAAAAACACAAGGAATTTGACCATGTCTGGGCTTCATCTGTGATCAGAAATCAAGTTTTATAATATTTTTGGAGCAGTCTATTTCCCCCCGGATAGTGCGAAAATTGATTCATACATAATGTTTTTTAATATTGCTGAGAGTATTTTGTCAAAATTTAAGTCTGACGTCAATATTCACATTTATGGTTACCTTAACAAAAATGCTACTGATTTTATTGTTCAATTGATTCAAATTAATCTTTTTTAATACCAATAATTGGAGAAACTTTAACGCTTTTTTTCTGTTTTTGAAAAAAGTTTGGAGATTGGACTGAATCAAATAAATCATGTGTGAAATCAGAACAATTGCTACCATGATTTATTGTTCACTACTATGATTTCTACGTTATTTACGCACCAGCTCCGTTTTGGAAAAATAAAGCATTTTATACTGCTATTGAATATTCCATTTTTAGTTATGACAACGCCACAATGTTCGGTAACGATTTATCCGAAATTCATTTTTATTTTAAACAAGCAGACTACAATCTAATTAAAAACAAATTATACTCGGTTGATTGGCAAACCCTAATTTGCAATTTGTCAACAGAGCAGACCGTATTTGTATTCTATCATAACATATTCGATATAGTAGAGGCTGCAGTACCCCAAAGACATAGGAGAACACCAAATAAGAATCCTATGTGGTATAATAAGAAAATTATAAATCTCAAAAATAGGAACCAAAAAAACCACAAAGCTTATAAGAAACATAAAAATGACACGATCCTTACAATATATTTAACTATCTGTGATAAACTGAATTTAGAAATGAAGATTGCACATGAGGAGCATAATAGAACAACTGGAACTAAATAATATCACATCAGACTCGAAACCGTGTTCAGCCTAGTTGAAGATAAGAAGAAGTTAAGAAATTTTCCAACAAAAATGCAATTCAACGACAAAGACGGAAAAATCCAACCGAAATCAGTAACTTATTTGCTGATTTTTTCAAGATGTTTACACAAGTCGTGACGACAAGGATCGAGATTATCAATTTTGCTCATATCTTCCGGAACCTTCGTTGAATTTGACTGTTGATAATGTATCCGTCAACGAAATTTTGCTTTCTTTAAGCACATTAGACGCTTCTAAAGGAGCTGGTCCTGACGGATTACCGCTAGTATTTTTGAAAACATTATCAAAGGAACTAGTGAAACCCTCGTTTTGGTTGTTTAATAAATCTCTAAAAACAGGCATATTTCCCCTCATTTGGAAAGAATCGTACTTGGTTCCGATCTTCAAAAGCCTCAAGCCAATCGTCGGAGTGGAACTGTCGACCGGAAACTGCGTGGTAAGATTTCGAAGACGATTAAGAGGAATCCCAATCTGTCGGACCGTGATTTGGCCAGAAAATTCGGTGCTGCCCATAGTACCGTGAGGAGACCTCAACTCCGGGAAGAAATCAAGTCGTATCGAGCTAGCAAACAGCCAAATCGGACCATAAAACAGAATAGTGTGGCCAAAATCCGTGCTCGGAAGCTATACGACCAGGTGCTGACCAAGTTCGACGGGTGTCTTGTGATGGACGATGAAACCTATGTCAAGGTTAACTTCGGGCAAATCCCAGGGCAAAAATTTTACTTGGCAACGGCTCGGGGGGATGTTCCAGCCAAATTTAAATTTGTTTTTGCCGACAAATTTGCACGAAAATTCATGATTTGGCAGGGCATTTGCAGCTGTGGCAAAGAACGAAAGTTTTCGTTTCAAATAAGACAATGACGTCGGAACTATACCAAAAAGAGTGTCTCCAAAAACGAATTTTGCCGTTCATTCGATCCCACGACCATCCCGTAATGTTTTGGCCAGATTTGGCAAGCTGTCAATACAGCAAAGTCGTTCAAGAATGGTATGCAGAGAAAGGGGTCCAGGTTGTTCCGAAAAACCTTAACCCATCCAACTGCCCCCAGTTCCGCCCTATTGATAAATACTGGGCAATCATGAAGAGGAGACTCAAGGCAAAGGGAAAGGTTGTCAAAGACATCAATCAGATGAAGACCTGGTGGAATAAGATAGCTAAAACGATGGACGAAGAAGGTGTGCGCCGCCTAATGAGCCGTGTTACATGAACAAATCGAGAATTCCTTCGAAACCGTGACGAATAATTTTATCCGTATTTTTTCTAAAAAGTATAAAAAAAACGCTACATTTGTATAAAAAAAGATCTTGAATTCAATAATAAATTACTGAAATACAGGCAATTGTTTTTGTTCCAATTCTATTTGAAGCAAGCTTTACAAAAAAAACACCATTTTTGTTTTGTATGAAATTTTGTCTCAAAATAGGTAATTATTCCCTTCCAATCGTTCATACATTGCAAGACGGGCACTTTTAAGGAAAACCAAGTTTTCCTTACAAAAATTTTTTTTTGTTCTAAATAATTTTTTTCAGTGTCTTTTTATCTAAAACTAAACCAGTGAAGGTCATAAACATCTCGAAATCCAATGCAACTCAATTTTTCCGGATTTTAGAGGCAGAAAATGAATTTTGTTTATTTCTCATACTTTATCTCTACCTATTGCTGCACTGGCTGACATTTTTTTTACTCTCAGTAATCATTATTATGCTAGTTTTCAACCGACCTTTATAAAATTCAATTCCGCCTTTGAATTTCAATGCCCACACTTTTGCCTTAACGTATAGCAAAATTATCTCTCTGTAGAACATAAGAATCGACTTTTTTATGACGTGGCTGCCCAAGTAACAATTCAAATGCAAATTGGTTTTATTCATGTTTTATGGTAGTTTTATCTAGTTATTTATTTGTCGTCAATCAGTAGTAGACCGTTTTGTTACATTTTATGTCTCACTTCTTAAATATATAGTTTGCCTTAAAAGACTAACCTATCAAGTTTATATTTTTAATGTTTAGGTTATCTAATTGCATTGAAGTATTGCTTCAGTTTTGTTTTAGTCATAGTGCAGTCATCTGATTAAAAGGTCCAAATTTGGAATAATTTTTGCGATGATGGCTTTCGTAATTGCAGGGACGGAATGTAAAAATCAAGTTTTGATAAAAGTTCTACTGAGTCAACGCGTTGTGCAACAATATCATGTACGAATGAAACTAATGCAAATTCAGGGCGCTTCTTAAATGATTGGATGCTGATGAGCATACAGTGTGCTTCATAAGATGGAAGAGGTACCCTTGTCCAAACTACATTACAAAGGGCAAACAGTAAAAACTGCTTCTGTACTGATTCTATTCGTTCTTCTTGTATGACTGAAAAGGGTGATCAAACTACGCTACAATATTCCAGTATCATATTTGCAATGTACAATGTTTTAATTGTGTACGGGTCATGAAAATAGTAACAAAAAGGTTTTATAAATCCAAGCATATTATTTGCTCTGTTGATGATAGTATTGCAATGTTCAATGAATGTTAGTTTCGAATCCAAGATAACTCCCAAGTCCCTAACTCCTTAACACTTTTCAACTGGCTGATTCCCTAATAGTTATGTCTGGGGTGCTTCGTTTCCAACTTAAAGTTATCGAATTACATTTTTTATGTTTGGCTGTAAAAGACTTTTGTTACACCAGACATAGAAAACGTTTATTTTTTTCTGAAATATCATGATATAATCTCCATTTCTTAGTACTAAAAATAGTTCCATGTCATCAGCATGAACAAGAAATTTAACGTTATAGGAAGAATTTGAGACTATAGGAAACGTATATACAAACAAAATAAATAAGAGGGGGCCTAAATGAGAGCCTTGGGGGACTCCAGAGGTGACTTGAATAGGGTTCGATTTCTTCCCTTTGAATCTAACTATTTGTTGAAGGTTAGTGAGATAGAATTCGATCCATTTGCGAATTCCTGGCTCAGTTCTCATTTTTTGCAATTTAAAAACAAGTATGGGTTACCGCTGTTACGCTGTTTTATATAGGACACGCAAATGTTGAAAAACGTTTTCAACCGCGTCTTAAATGCATTGCAATCATGAACCGCTTTCGAATGTAGCAAACTGTAATTACGTTCATGTGGTCCCAAACTGCCACGAGCTTAGAAATTCATCAAACCACGTTGCGTATAAGTTGATGCGGTAGGCCAGCATGGTTCCACACAGCAATCACTTCGGTAGCCACGATTTGAACACTCTTCCCGATTGTCTGTCGGCCATTCTCATGGCAGAATCGGAAATATCCTATGACTTCTGATTCAGATGGTAGATGGTTTTTTTTTTAAATTTATTTTATTGCGACACCGGTGTAAGGATCCGACAACAACTTGATACTCCGAGACATTGTTTAAACAGCCACAGTAACGAGAACAAGACTATACTAGTTAATAGTCTATTGCTACCGTGCGTGTTACTACTTTTAATGCAACTGAACAACTGTTGCATAGCAACCGTAGAAAGCAAGTGTGTAAACAGCCATGTCAACTTGATCAAACAGAACGTGCCTACTAGGATTTCTAGGAGAATCGATCAATAAAGGTAACTCATTTAACACTGACCATATCAAAGCAATGGGGCTACTGTCATATTCTCTTTATTTATATTGAAGAACTTTTAATGTTAGTCATTCAAGTTTAAACTTGGCTTTTAATATAACACTGATATGCAGTTTTATCAAAGTAAGACGTTCTTATCATAGCAGCCGTTTTTATTAATTCAATCATTTGAATGAGTAATGGATTCTGAACAAAAAGCTCATATTATCAGGGGGTAAGTCACTCGGCCACCTTGTGTTACCACCCTAAAAAACACAATTCGCCACACTTCAAACACACTCGCCACCACATGAAAGATACATTCATATCTGGCACCACTTGCACGAATCGGTTGTTTGTTTTCTCATGGCCGCATGTGATTTAAATGATGCATAAGTGTGCGTGAATTAACCGCCAAAAAGGTCCATGGTTGCCAATAAACCTAAATTTTCGATTGCAGTATTGAGAGATAAGTTAAAACACAGAAACACCTGCCGACACACTGAAACACAAACACAACGTGGCAGATAGACTAGCCCCCTGCATATTATTCATAGTTATGAACTGAAAACTATAAAATTATTCCGTAATGTTCTTTAAGTTGTATGTTTATCATGTGTAAACATAATAAATGAGTTTTATTTTTCAGTAAAAATAATATTTTTACATTTAATATATTAAGATTTCAAAACCTATTAAAACTGTGTATTCCATTAATTCAGTAAATTTTGAATATCTCAGCAAGCTTTAAAATAGACCATTGCTTCTTTCGGCAAATAATTTTGTCATAATTTTCGCATCTTTTTATTGCATTAACTTCATAATAGCATTACACTTTTATATGAGTAAATATTGTAAATTAGCAATATAATCATCGTTTTCCAAAATTATAACAATTGTGACAATAACTGACTCGAATCCAACCGTGAAATTTTTTTTCTCTTATAGTTTGGACCATAAACAATTTTTTGAAAATATAAAAGGTATAGTTTTTGTTAGATTTTTATTAGCTAGAATTTTTTTTTTTGATTTTTGGTAAGAAAATGGGACTTTTTTAAAAAACAAACTTAAAATTAGCGACCTCTAAACAGCATATCACAACATTGTCGCCATAGAAAAGTTTTGTTGTTACACCCTTAGCTATCAATTTGAAGGTGAGCCCCCAGGTTTTCTGATAAAAATCATTTTGGGACACCCTAATGGGTATGTCAATGCGATCAAAAGCCCTGATGAAGTCTGTATAAAGAGCTTTTAGATGGTTACCATTGTCCATTGCAATCAGAGAGTAGTTAACGAATTCCAGTAAATTTGTACTAGTTAATCGTCCTTTGAAGAATCCATGTTGTTTAGTAGTCATGCTGTTTTTGATTTGAGTGAACAATTTTTCATTAATAATTGCTTCAAAAAGTTTAGGAATGTAAGATGTCAGATTGTTTTCCACTTTTAAAAATAGGTACTAGGCAGGAACTTTTACATAATTTGGGAAAGATCCCAGATTTCAGTGACCTCAAGCTATGTCCATTTAGAATCCGGAATAATAAAATCATCTGTATCTCGGTAACGTACTGACGTACAAATAAGTTTAATACATGAAAACAAAGGCAATTCACTGTACTTTAAGGAAAAAAACATCAGTACAAATCATTTCTCTTCGTTTCTACTAGAAATCGCACTTTCTTCTTTTTTCCTTCCATCAAACGCTGCACACCTCCGGAGTCAAGTTCCTTGGCACATTTTTTCCACATTTTGATCATCTGAGTCGCGTCCCGAGCCGTTTTCCACTTTTTCTAAGCTTCCGCTTCATTATTGCCCAACATCTCTGGATGGGCCGGAACTGCGGGCAGTTGGGTGGATTTATGTTTTTATCGATGAAATCTATTATCGCGATACCACTGGATGACTTCCCGGCTGTAGTGGCAACTCGCCAAATCTGGCCAAAACTTCACGGGACCTCATGGGCTTTAATGAAAGGTAGTACGCGATTCTTCCTTGTACAGCTTCGAGTCCATCGTCTTATTCGTCACGAACACTTTCGTCTTTGCTCCGCAGCTGCATATTCCTTGCCAAATCAGCAGTTTTTTGGCAAATTTGTCAATAATGCAAACTTAAACTTCGCAGGAACATCTCCTTGTGCCGTCGCCATGTAGAATTTTTGGCCAGGAAGCTGTCCGAAATCCATATTGACGTTGGTTTCATCGTCGATGAGCAGGCATCCTTGGTACTTCGTCAAAACCTGCTGGTACAATTTCCAAGCTCGAGTTTTGGTGACAAAACTTTGCTTCATCGATCTGTTTGGTTGCTTGCTGGCTCGATAAGAACGATATTCTGTTCACAAACGAATTCTTCGAACGGTACTGCGAGCAGCAGCGTATTTTTGTGCGATTTCATTATCTGATAGTCCAGGGTTTGCTCTGGCGGTTATCAACACCTTCTGGTTCAGCTTGCGGTCATATGTTCCACTACGACGCTTACCTTGAGGCACTAAATCCACGCTCTTTCGCTCCCTGAAACGTTTGAGCACATCATACACGGTTGATTTGGCGATTTTCAACGTTTTTGCGATTTTTATTGCGGACCACGTTGGATTTTCAATGTGGGTGTGCAGAATTTTGTCTCTCCTCTCGGCTTCCACCTGGAATAACTTTTGACTGACAGCACGAAACACCGTGAAATTTATACCACAGAAAGTAGGCGCCTAGGTAAACAAACTGTTAACAAGCTGTAAAAGAATTCTTGCAGCGGTCACTTTCCGTGCCACTGCAACACAATAAGTGATTCCGGATTCTAACTGGACAGAACTTTAAACCGGAAATAAAATGGCATAGATTTGTTGGTTTAACTCCGTACAAAAATACTGTCGTAGACTGTAGAGGTTTAAGACTTGAAACAACGAAGATACCCAACAAACATCGGTGTCGAATAACCGCTTGTTCAAACAAATTTGGAGCAGTTATTCAGCTTTCTAGAAGGAAAAGCTGAACAACTTCTCCAATTTTGTTTGAACAAGCGGTTATTCGACACCGATGTTTGTTGGGTAGACCCAATTTCCGTCAACTAGTTAAAATCCCATGAGATGCTGGTATATTTCATCACGGTTTCGATTTTTACGGTACGCATTTAGCGTAAAGACCGGTCCCAGAGTACACCTCTTCCAACCGCTTTTTAGCTGCACCGTTACCGGCTGAGTATACATTCTCTATAATCAAATAAATAAAGCAACCTTTTATTTAGCTAAGGCATTTAAGAACCCCAAAACATGCATTTAAAAAAATTACAACAACTGTTGTTCAACAAATCACCGCTCGAAAATTGACAAACCAATAAACATCATTCAAACATGACATGTCATTCAAATCTTCCATAATTCGAGTCTCAAACTCGCTACAACCAAGCGCATCGAACCCATCATACGATCAAACCCCATTCTCAGATCATCCGAACGCCTTCAAATTTGTCCATCACACAAAACCCTTTCCCTTTGAAAAGCACTTCGATGCAACGTGCCGAGATCGCTGTTTTTGCCACGAAAGTGATACAAACAAGAGCGACTGGCGAAGAAAAAGAAGTCATCCCCGGTGTGCAATTGCAGGGGTTCTTGTTTGCAGTTTGCTGCCGTTTGTGTTGTTCTACTATCAGCATCAGCCTCCTTGGTCTGTACAAAACGACCAACGCCAAGCCGAACGAGGTTTCAGGTTTGGTGTTGTCCCCAAAGACACGACTCGCTCGACGGACGGAGATGGAACGGTCCACGCCCGGGCTGATCATCTCTTTCCAGAGTGGCAGAACAAGACGAAACGAGATGGGAAAAAAAGCGTGAGTGTAACAAATTAGCCTTCATGTCTCACTGGGCCTTGTTGTGCTTATTGAAAAGCAGACGAGACGAGACGAGATAAGACAGCCCTTTGGGAACCTTGCATCTCGCCTGGGACTTCAAGAAATTCAAAATTGCACCACTTGAGCTTTTGTGGTTGTCATCGTTGTGGTTGATTTCGTAACAATCGCGCGTCACGGTCATCACATTCATATGCATTGGGATGGCTTCGTCCAGAAACGTCTTCGGCCATCGTGTCATCAGCCAGCAATACCATACTTGTCAATTAAACCGAACAAATTGAGTCCAAATCTCCGGAGATGGTTGGTCGCCACGCCACATCGTGTTGAAGGAGAAACCTACTAAACTTCTGCGACTGACTGATTTTCCCTAAAGACCGCAACAATATGGAACAGTGAATCGATTCGATCGATCACGCCACGCCACGTTGGATTCGGTTCAGCAGGTTGGAAAGTGGCTCCGAGTTCAGCGCTGTCTATACGCATGAGAAATTTCCCTAAAGGCTTTTATCTGTCGCACGCGGTCGCAGACTGTTTCAAATTGGCAATAGATCACCACGGTCCATACTCGTTCAGTGCAGTACAGTACACTGTGTGTTTTGGTTCGTTCCACCCTTAATGATGTGCTAACTAGAGACACAGAAACTTGGTCTTCGATCAACAGACGAACGCTTCTGGCGTTGAATTTGCCACCCCGCACGGGCTCGAACGGTGTCGATCGATTACGGAAGGATAATGATGAAATGGCGGCGGAGAGTGAGTGTATGGAATTGACCACGGTGTGAGCACTCCCAGAGGTGGGACCCCGAAAGGCCATATGCGCGCTTGGGCCGATAGCAACAACTCCCTTTCTAGGTTGGTTGGAGTGCAGATTTTGTTTTTGCACAATTTTAGCTCCCCCAGCCCAAGAGCCTAGCCAAGTGCCTATGCAGCAGACGCGGCCAGTGAACGAATTGAAACAGACAACATAAATCAAAACATGATTATGCAGTTTATCGGCGGGTGCGGTGGTGGCTTTTGCCGTGGGGAAAGGGACGAGTTGGCTGGATCAACTAGCAGCAAGTCTGATTGATTGGGTGAATTTTGCAGTTGGGAAATACGGTTTGGAGTGGACCGAGCTAGGATGATATTTTGATTTATTTGCAATGATTGGAAGAGCGGATTTGCGAGGAACAATTAATGTGCGGTGCTAAAAAAATATTTCTTGATTTAAATGACAAAATAATGAAATGACTTGTTCTGGGAGTGATTTTGATAATGTTCCGAGAGGCTTCGAAAGCTTGCACCAGGTGTAGAAGTTTTTTAGATTAAATCTTAAAACTCACATGTTCAACTCGGAGGTCATTACAATTAAATTTATATATTTATTTATTTATATTATCTATATAAATTAAATAAATATATATGAACGAAATGTGGCACCAGAAATGTGCTTAAAAGATAACTTTTTAAAATTTCTTTTTAACGCAGGACTACGTTTCTCTATACCGGGTGTCATTTCAAAATTTTGAAAATTGTTAGCCTTACGCTAAAGTCTAAGGTTTTTGAACGCAAATAACTCGCGTTTGACTGAACAAAATATGAGCTTTATTCATAAACCATTTGATCAGAAAAACTTACAAATTATTTGCATTGAAATTTCAATTTAGTGCTATCAGTATAAATAGTTCATTTTTTTACTTAAAAATGATCTACTTTTGCTCCCATGCAAACCTGCATATGAATAGGTTGAAAATAAGGTTTTCCCTTTCCGGGTCCTCAAAAACGGGTAACAAATGGTTCAAATTGTTTTCTTCTTTTTACTTCTTCTAGTTCATTCCATGTTTAATACAGCAATATTCACACCCATCAGCTGCAAAATTATGGTGCTTTGCCGCCGATGTCTGATTTTATTACTGAAGCTCGTTCCCTCTTATGAATTTTGCTTCGTACTGTATTTTCGAGCATCTCTTCTTTCTGAGCAATGCTATCAACGCTAGTATTTAACACGCAAGACAAACCAAAATGAATTTATTGTTTGACATTAGCTCTCAGCGGGTGGTTTGGACAGAGCTTTGCCCACCCGGCCCCTTAATTTTGTACGAAATCTTTTAACACATGAACACTTTTAACATACATGAATTACGTCTGCTGTGTAAAATTCATCATTGCTTAGTGTGTACGTTCCGGATTTAAGTCGTACAAAGTCAAAACAGATAGTATTTGATGGCCAAATTACGTGATCGCAAACTGTATTGTGTTTATTTGACGAAATAATTATGTGTCACTAGAGACGATAAAACTAACGTCTTTAAATAACTCTCAAGACTGACTTTTTATACTGCTTTGGCTAGAACTGCAACAGCTGATGTGCTATTTCAGGACAAAAAAGCTGTCATTTTTTTTAATTTGTTGCCCGATCGACAATGAAATTTAACAGAAAGAAGTAGTTTTTTGATATGGCCAAATTTGCCATCGTTTTGTTCTGCTAGAACAACGTAGGAATGGCTCGAAAGATATTGGGCTCTGATGAAGCGTAGGTTTTCCGGAAAGAAGTAGGATGTTTTAATTGACAAACATTTTCAACAAATCTGAACCAGAGCTGCCAGAAAGGTCATCAACGAGTCTGTACAAAACTTTATGGCTGGAGTGAAGCGCGTAGTTCGAGATTTTCATATTCATGTACAATAGGGTGCCAATCCATCGCGCCTCCCTTAGCTCAGTCGGCAAAGGTGCAGCTACAAAGCAACACCATGCTGGAAGTGGCTGGGTTCGATTCCCGGTCCTGTCTAGGAATTTTTCGTTAAGGAAACTTTCTCGACTACCCTCCCTCGCGTATGATTGTACTTGTCACACAATCATACTAATGCAAAAATGATACCTGGCATCGAAGCTCTTAATTAAAAACTGTGGAAGTGCATTTAGAACACTAAGTTGAGAGCAAGCGATAAGCTAATTGTGAAAGCAATAAGCTTGAAAACGCTAAGAAGAAGAGGGTGCCAATCCAATGTATCGGAAAAATTTGGCCATCGAATTTCAAAAAAGGGCGGTGTTAAAAAGTTGTGTCTTCTCGAAAAAAGTATCCAAGCAAAATATGAGCTTAATCGGACTTCGTTAATTGGACCACGAAAGTGGTCAAAGTTTAATTTATTGTACCCGTGAATAATCCTCGCGTAGGATTTATGGATTTATGAACAAAAAACTATAAAAAATCAGAGTAGCCAGTTTTCCTGGAAAACGCTAATTGAAGTTTTCCGATTTTCTCGAACATCATCAAATTCATAATGCAAGAAAGATTCATCGTAGAACAATTTTTTTCTAAGCTATAATGAAATTTTCTCAAAAATTCTGAGAAAAATATAATCTTAAGCACATTTACTACAAAAATTTTCACAGTGACGGAAAATTGCTATAAAAGCCGGAAAAACCATTTTTTGAATTATAGAAAATTTTGAAAACCTCCTGACATTGTTCCACGAAATATAAGTCGACCATATGTTTCATGCCACAGGGTGTCGAAGGATTGTTCGACTTGATACAGCAGTTCATATCATTAACCCCATGAATGCAAAAAACTCCTGCTCGTCCGCAACTTTCCAGTTATCACCCAGTTTCTCAGTACCTTTTTGATTAAAGACTGTATTCGATGAAATTTGGACACACGCAATTGTTCGTAACTTTTTAGCGTGTGGGTAAAAGTTATTGAAATTTTAACTGAATGTATTTCATTGTGTTGTGTCAATTGTGTAATGAGTTTCGTGAAAATCGGTCGAGTGATTTCAGTGATGGCTTCGAATGAAGAAATAGTGCGCCAACAACCCAAACGCTTCTCATCGATGGATCGGAAAACTGCTCGGAATCGCACATTGAACCGTATCTCATGTGATCAAAACGTTCAAGGACCGTAAGACAACCAAGCGGTAAAATGGTAGTGGCAAAAAACGCGGCACATCAAATCCGGAGAAGGCCAGGATGGTATTGGACCAATTTAAGCGTTATCCCAACATTTCGATCAGGGATGTTGCGAAAAGGCGAAAGTTTCAGTTTGTTTTGTGCAGAAAACAATGAAACGTTCTGGATTACATGTGTACAAGGTCCAGAAGGCACCGAACCGGAGCGATAAACAGAACTCGGTGGCCAAAACTCGTGCAAGAAAACTGTACAGGGAGTGGCTCACAAAACCGTTCTGCATTGTGATGGACGATGAGACCTACATTAAAGCCGACACCAAACAAATGCCAGGACAGGAACACTACGTCGCCACCTCTAAGTTGGCCGTTCCGGAGAGTGTAGGGAAGAAGAAACTGTCGAAATTCGCCAAAAAATTCCTTGTCTGGCAAGCGATCCGCGGATGTGGCAAAATGAGTCAGCCCTTCATCACCTCTGGGACCGTCAACGGACAAATCTACAAGGACGAATGCCTCCAAAAACGACTTCTGCCCTTCTTGAGATCTCACGATGGCCCGACACTCTTTTGGCTGGATTTGACATCTTGCCACTATGCCCAACCCGTATTAGACTGGTACAAAGATAATAATGTAGTTTTTGTACCAAAAGACGTCAACCCTCCAAACACTCCGGAACTTCGCCCAATTGAAAAATTTTGGGCAATCATGAAGGCAAAGCTCGTTAAAACTCCAAAACTGATAGAAAATGAACTTGAACTAAAGAAAGTGTGGTTAAAAGTAAGTAAGCAAGTCGGTCCGATCATTGCCCAAAATTTGATGAAAGGGGTCAAGGCAAAGTTGCGGGCATTTGGGTTGGCAGAAGAGGTTCAATAAACCAATGATATCAAAACTTAACCATTTAGTAGTACTTTATTTCCAGAAAGTTTGAAAAGAATCGGGCTCAAGGAAAATTTTTGGTGACCTATTTTGTGTGTCCAAATTTCATCGAATACAGTCTTTAGTATAGTTGAGCAGGTAACTGATAATATCTCCTCTCAAACAAAATTTGAACGCTTAGGTTTCCCTATAAACGTGACTTGCAGCATATCGTGTGACTCCAGGTGGAGTTTTTCTTATTTCTGACACTCGTTTTCTACCTTTTCCTACATCATCTACTCATCATGAGTAAATAGCAAATTTTTTTTCGTTATGCGAGTACTGAACAACTTTGGCCACTCTCTAGAGCTTCATTTGGCAAAAATAGACTACAGCGGAATCTCTGCGGCACATTCTGGAACTAATCTGATAACACCAAATGACTGCATTTTGTATAATGAACAACTTTGCCGAAAACGGCTACTCTCTAGAGCGGCGGTGCCATATCTGCGGCAAAATATGATAATATGATAATGAAAAAAGACGACATATTACATACCAAAAAACTATGCATAAGACGGCAATATCTCAAGCTTCATTTGACAAACAAAGACTACAGCTCCATCTCTGCTGAAATATATGGAAATAATATGATTACGTCAAAATACGACAAATGTAACAATGAGAAACTATGCCAACTCTCTACAAATGGCATTCTAAGAAAATTTGCAGAAAACGGCAACTCTCTAGAGCTTTATTTTGCAAAAATAAACTGCCATCTCTGTGGCAACACCTGGAACTGATATAATAATGTCAAAATTCGAAAAATGACAGACTGTGAAACTTTGTCACAGACGGCAACTCTCTACAACTAGTCTGGAATGTATGCAATTATGTTCACACATCGAAATCAAAACCCTCCATTTGTAGCAGATTCCCGTTAGATAATGAAACTGAAACCAGGTTTTTCTACTACCGATGCATTTTTGAGACCATAACCTTTCAAATGGGGTTTAAGCATTGTGTCTAGGGGTTGAGATTCCATAATTCTAGTAAGGGTTGAAATCCGGATCAAATATATAAATACATAAATAAATAAATAAATAAATATATGAATAAAAATTCAAATGTATTATAAATGAAAAAATAAATAAACATATAAAAATATTGATAAATAAATAAATATATCAATAAATAAATCAATAAATAAATAAATAAATTTATTTATTAATGAATAACTATATAAAAAAATGAATATAATAAATAAATAAATATATATATATATATATATATATATATATATATATATATATATATATATATATAAATATGTAAATAAATAAATAAATAAGGAAATGAATACATAAATTGAAATGCTTAAGAAAATAATAAATAGATAAATACAGTACCCGTTCGTTTTTGGCACGGTTCGATTTTGGCACGGTTCGGTTTTGGCACATGTGCCAAAATCGAACGGTTTTTTGTTAATAATGAAAATGACAATTTTGAGCATCAAATAGTCGCAATATTATTATAAAAGCATTATAATAGGGTTTTATTAGTGCAATAGGGTCAGTGTGCCAGTTTTTGACATTAGTGGTCGATTTGTTGGTATTTATTCCACATTTTTTTAAATCAATTCAATATAGAAGACTGCATTAGATGTGATGAAACAAAATTGCTACACCAAGACCAAAACTGGCATACTTACCCTATCATTGGGACTGAAATAGAAGCTTTCATTCAGTAGATAACCAATGTCATGAACTAAAATAAAACATGTTTCGAATTCATTTATTTCATTCAGTTATAAGTAACATCAATAGGATTTTATTCAATTTTATCAAAAAGTTATTGCTCTTCAAGAACCATTTGCTGGGCATGACTACGAATCTTTCGCAAATGCAATATATCGGCCATTTCAAGATGCGCATCTTCCGCCCATTGAATCACACGAGCCAGGTCCTGACTAACCCGTTGATTACGAGTCAACCGTGTTTCCTCGGAGAAATCAAAGTCTGCAGTAGTCAAATCATCTTCATAATCATGTTCACCGATGTCCTGAGTTTCATCCATTTCTGGTTCGTCGTTGTCATGGGTGTTGGGTTTGGATTTATCCGAACAAACCAAAGCTATTATGTCAGCATCAGAATATTCTTCCACGCATGAGTCCTCGGGAAATTCCTCAACTCGTACGACTTCGTTGTTCTTCTGAGAACTGAAAAAAACGGACAGTGGAACATCGTCTTCGTGCATCAAAACGGAACCAATCAGCCACCCTATGTTTTGCCATGATCGTTGTATAGCCAGCTGCGAAACATCCATCCATGCTTCATGAAGCCAATAAGCCACATCCTTGAGTTTAATCCGCTTGATTATTGGTCCAACATCAGCATTTTCACTTGCGATTTCCATGTGCAACTTCTCCTTATAATTCATTTTCACTATTTGGATGACTTGTTGATCCATTGGTTGCAGAAGCGGAGTAACGTTTGGAGGTAGAAACGTTACCTCGATCATTCCATCATCTGATACTAGCTGATCATGAAAATGATGTGCCGTACAATTGTCGAGAACTAGTAACGCTTTCGGTTCAATGCCAATTTTTTCGTAAAATTCACGAACCCTTGGAACAAAGGTTTGGTGGAACCAATGTTGAAATAAATCTCTCGTCATCCAAGCATTTTTGGATGACGCGTACTCAACAGGTATCTGTACATTCTTAAAAGCTCGAGGAGCTTTTGACCTTCCAATCATCAACATTGGTAATTTGTGACTTCCCGAGGAATTTGCACATGGCATAAATGTAACACGTTCTTTTGCCCGTTTAAATCCTGGTGCAGATATCTCAGCGTAGTGCACGAGAGTATAGCCATGTAGGGCTTTGTAAAACAAAGCCGATTCGTCAGCGTTATATAACTGATCAGCTGTTAATTTCTTGCTGGTAACAAGGTGGGAAAAGCTTTGCTTAAATGGCTCGACACTGTGAACATCACTGGATAACTTTTCTCCCGAAATTTTCAAGCGTCGAATCCCGTAGCGCTTTTTGAAATTGCGTACCCATGTCTCACTGAACTTGAAATTCGGTTCAACTCCAAGTTCTTTAGCGTAGATCTTGGCTTTAGACACAATCAAGTTATTTGTGACAATTTGATGTTTATCGCGCATTTGTATGAACCAATAGAACAAGGCCTGCTCTAGTTGACGATGTTTACCGGACGCTGCATATTTAACTTTGCAGTTCCTTACTCCCCTCTCAGAGGCTGCTTGTAGCAGCCGTACCTTATGCACCTCAATTTTTCGGATGGTAGCGCGATTAACGCCATATTTCTTGGCAATTGATGTTTTCGATATTGTGTTGTCCTCTAGCTGCTTCAAGACATCTATCTTCTGTTTGAGAGTCAAGCTTCTACGTTTTACTTTCTCAACATTTTGCATCATCTATTGAACGATTATAAATATGATTAGATAATTGTAGACCACATAATGACACAAACTTACGAATATTCGTAGTAATCAGCATTAATAGCAACCAGTAAAGTTTTAAAAATTACGTAGCTGTCAACAAACTTGTACGAGTTTTGTAGAAGGATTGTCAAACAGATTCATTTATGTAGTGCAATGACACATTGAAGCATAAAATAATCTATGAGTGTGAGTGTCAACGAACTGGATTTACCAACACAAACTCACATTTGTTAAAAAGGATGTCAATGAAAGCAGAAGCCCACTAGGCACAATATTTACACGAGTTAATTGCGTCGGAGTTAAAGAAAAATGACATTCATGCTCTTTCGAGGCTATATGTACATAAATAACGTAGTAATTTTGGAGGAGGGTCTAAAAATTTATGACTTGTCATGTATCAGATAGTGCACCTATCAGTGTGGTGTTTCAGACGGAGGTATCGTCAAAAGTGTAAAAATACCATTCCCACAGCATGTTCGCGCCACATCATTCGAAAGCAGGAAGCTTCGTGCGATTAATAAAAAAATGCTACGTAATTTTAAGATGTCCCCTTACCCACCTCAGTACGGTTTTTTAAGGAACTTAAGAATATTTTGTATGGAACTCCTCGATTTCCACACAGTTTCTCGTCATTTTTAAAGTGTTACGTAATTTTTGAACGTGCCCTGCAATAAGTTCGAATAAAAACTATTTGCCTTCATCATTGCAAGTAATAATAACAAAAAAAATTAAGAAAAAAAAACCGTTCGATTTTGGCACGGTTCGATTTTGGCAACACTAAAATTTTTGGTTTGTTGCCAAAATCGAACGGGTACTGTATATGGATAAATAGTTAGATAGATGAATAAATAAATCAATAAATAAATAAGAAGGTCAATTAATAAAAAAATAACATCATTAATATGTAGTGAAATAAATAAATAGATAAATAAATATATCAATAAATAAATAAATAGATAAATAAGTTCAAAAATAAAATTGTATAAAAATTAATCAATGAATAAATAAATATAGAAATAAATAAATAAATCAATAAATTAATCAATAAATATTTAAAAAAAAAGTTAATAAATCAATAAATAA
Organism: Aedes koreicus; assembly: GCA_024533555.2. Lineage (NCBI taxonomy): Eukaryota > Metazoa > Arthropoda > Insecta > Diptera > Culicidae > Aedes > Aedes koreicus. The sequence goes on from JAHHFK020003330.1 coordinate 345,896, forward strand.
AAAAATATATGTATTAATTAATAAATTAACGAATGAGTTAATTAATAAATTAATTAATTAATAAATAAATGAATACATAACTGAATAAATAACTTAATAAAGTAATTAATTAAAAAATATATAAATAAATCAATCAATAAATTAATAAATTAATAAACAAATAAATAAATAAATTAATAAAAAATAAATAAATATATAAGTGAATAAATAAATAAATAAATAAATAAATAAATAAATCAATATATGAATAAATGAATTCATAAATGATTAAAAAGTAAAAAAAATTAAAAAATAATATATCAATAAAAATATAAATAAATAAATATATATACTAAGAAGTAACAAATCAAGCATACAAAAAAATAATAATTATATATATCGAGACATTTTGGGCTCTACACAAGGCATGTATAGGTAAACGTGTATAAGCAACAGATAGCATCAAATGAGAGAACAGAGTCTGATGAGCCGCGTTAGGGCAAAAGTGAGTTCCTTGGTTCACGATGAACAATAAAAAGATTATTTCATATGCGTCTGAGAGAGAACATTGTATTATCATGAAACCAAAAAAAAAAAAATCATCTAACAAATTGTTTTTATCTTGATTTTTACTCGTGCTTCTACTTTCTGGGACAACCTATAAATAGGGCACTGCTCGTGTTTTTGCAAGATTGTTGTGGCATAATTATTTTTATTATTATCATTGTAATGCAAATAGTTTTCATTGCGACGAGGTTTTGAGATAACAAAATAATAACAATGATCAATCTATATAATAAAAAATGAAGTGTTGTCTGTTAGATTGGTGCAAATCAAGAACGGATTGGCGGTTTTTTCAAGATTAAATTAATAAAGAAACAGTTTGAAACGTTTGTTAAAAATGTTCGTCATTTAATGAAAATATGTTGACTTTGATCAGTTGCTAATGTTAATAAATTGATTTCATAAATTTCGTACATAATAGCATTTTATTTAACTAGAGTGGAAAAAAATAAACATTACCTAAATTTTACCCAAGGCTAATCAATTTGCAATACATGATACGAATATCGTTGTCACACATTCAAAAAATTTCGTGAAACCTAGTTAACTCTGTATGTATGTGAATGAGTGATGGATCTTTAATAACCAATAAAATCCCTGAAAATGAAATGCAAATCAACAAGCGTGGTGCCCTTGGTGGTGGTGGTCTTCTGAATATCTTTGAACATTGAACCATTCAACCCAGTAGACAACGAAACCCAAAAGAAACGGCACATGGCAATTTGCAAAAATCACGAATCGTGAGTCGATAGTTATTCCACCATGATCTAATTTTGAACCAAACCATTGACAGCTAATACATTGCGGATCATTGTTTCAATTAACTCTCAGCTAACTTCACACCTCTCACCGCAAATGACTTACGAACGACACCGTCGCATTGGCTGGCCATTGTCGAACCAAGATGAGATTCTTACCTAAAACGAGAAAAAGAAAAAAAAACAAAACAAAATTAGTTTGCTTAAATGTTTCGACGGATTCGAATTACGAAACACCGAAAAGTTTCCGATCGTGATCATCCGATAGGTGGTACCTGGCCTACAGATGTACCGAAAAGAGAATCATCAAACGAAGGAAGAAAAGACCGCGTCGTCTACGTCTCTAATTAGTATTCACCAACGAGCCGCAGAAATGCATCAGCCAGCGCTCGGCGTGGTCCAGTTTTCATGAATCAAATGCAAATGCTAATTGGTTCGTCGTTGTCGGTGAAGAACCGAACCGATCATATCTAGATCAACGCCGAGAACTTCAACGACGACGGCGGGTAATTCACATTCCGACACGCGTATGGACAACGGTACCCGCGTCGTCCCAAGTGCGTTTTCAAATTCGAAAGATCAAGCAGGAGTAAAACGGTTTTGTAATTACGTGTGGCATATATATTTCGCAACCGGAGCTTGTGCGCGGGAGGTAGGACATACCGCCTTAGTTTTTTTTCTTTCTATGTTATGTTGCTTTCATTCAGTGAAGAGCGTAATGATTATCATCAGAGTTTCGACGGACCCAAGAGATTTGTGAAAGAGACTGGTGCCTGCTGGGCAAGGTCCCTCTCAAACTTTTTTCTATCTATGACATAACGATTGGGCGCGGTGCTGGTGCACGTTTTAACTAAACTGCTGCTGCTGCGATCGATTAAGTAGCTGGAAACGTGAGTGATGTGGTTGTGTGTATAATTGCAGGGGCACCAACTGGAAGCTGCATTTGAGAGTGGAGGTCATCGTTGATGGGTTGATTGATGGTTGAGGTCCTATTTATGAAGTTGCGATGCATGTGACGAATGGGATAAAGATTGGACCAATGTTTTTAAAACTCGATCTTTGGTTGAAGATTTTCCAAAATTTTCGACTCTTAGGTGCGCCCCAAATCAAACTGGACACACAAATGACAAACAGTGCCAAAACCTCCATCAAATGAAGCCTCTATCCCTTTTAAGGGAAGCACTAAACGCCGATTTGTCCAAAACCGAATTTAAACGCAAGGCGAAAATTGACTCCTGTCCGGTTAATTAAGCATTCCTCGTTTAGTCAGCCATTCAGTCAGCCAGTGTGCGTCTGTGTGGCAGCACGGATTACCCTCATCAAATTACACCACAACTGCTGTTGCTTCTCTCATCCTTTATCGCTCGGATCGCTTGAAACGCAAATGCAGAAAAAAAAGGAGCAATCGTTTTGGGCAAAATTTGCAAACATTTCCATACAAACCTTCGCCAGGAAGTTGTCAATCAATCTGGCTGAATGGCGCAGAGAATCTCCAGTGTGCGAGGGGGATCCGATTCTTCACGGTTGTCCGAAACAATCCAACCAAACTCGTCGCGTCTGCTGCAGAGAGCAGATTAATCTCGGATGGTGTTTTAATGCCCGAAGCACGTGGAATCAATTTTTCAAACAACTTTCATTTTTCTCACTCAGTTTGCCTTTCATTTAACTCTGCACCAGAACTCCCCACGACCACCCTGACACCCAGCAACGATAGAAGTTCATTGTTCCCTTGGGCTTCGATGTTATGTATCTTTCCTTTTATTGGGAAGCATTTCATAATACAAACGCGCGCAAGGAAATTTATTTCCCAAAATGAAGCACATCAATTTTGCGCGCTCGTTCGTGGGATTCGAACAACAGCAACAACAACAACAACAGCTCCAGTATCAATTGATCTCGTAAATCACGCGACCCCTCGTGAGTGAGAGGAGCGGAGAGTTGTCGTTGTTCCAACCAAAGCGGATCGGAATTGGAAAGGGGTTCCCTTTCTAAAAAATGCTGCCCTCTACCTCTCTATCGAATTCCAAATAGATGCAATTGTCGATTCATTGTCCGTCGCCCTCGTCGTCGTCGAGAAAAGCCGGAAACAAACTTTGCAACTCGAGATCGAGTTCGAACGAGGAACTGATAACGATCTTCCGCCGGGAAGCGACTCGCCAGGAAGGAACTGGAGTTGCGCTTGCGATCAAGTTTTGCGACGTATTTTTAGCCCGGAGTTGGTTGTCGAAACCAATTTGGTGACGCAGTTGACGTAATGAGGTTGACAGCTCGTGCCAAATTGTGATCTTGAGAGCGAGTGAAAGGAATCATTTTTGGGTAGCCTCCTAAGTTATGTTGCGCTTCATTCGGTTCGGTATCATTGGTTTGAGGTTAATAAAGCAAAGTTTCCTCTGGGTTGAGCAAATTTAGGAAAGCTGTATTTGATTTCAATCTTTTTTTTTCTGTCGAGATTTTTAGCGTCGGGTTGGTTTATCTCGCGCGGTGGTCACTTAAACACCTTATGGGTATTTTTTGTGATTCGTCCGGAGAAGATATTTGAACTCGTAACTTTGGCGTGAGAGGTATGGATATGAGCGAGCTCAATAAACATCTCAGTAACTCAAATCCTTTGAGCAATCGCACTGTCGTACTTTGTACAACACATGTAGATTTTCTCTTACCATTTTGACGCCGAAAACGATCGCGGAAACATCTACAAAATTCTGACACTTCTGGAAAAGGGAGAGTCCATGGATCGAAAGCCTGGTTCCGGCCGTTCGACCGTTTCAAGCGACCGGAGGATTCAACAGAAGCTCGAACGAAAGACGGAAGGCAAGGAAGCCACTTTTTTCCGTGCGTTGGGCCGGGAGGTCGGTGTGACCGGCCAAACTATCAGGAAGTATTTGGTCAAAATGGATATCCACATGCGAAAGCGTCAGTCCAAGCCAGCCGTGTCGGAGAACCAAGCGGAAACCCAGAAACAACGGCTGAAGCTTCTGGTCAAAGAGATCTTCCCGGCGAAGCGGAACGTAGTGATCGTTATGGACGACGAGACGTACCTCACGTTGGACGGCAACTACTGGCAAGGCAAAGGCTACTTCACCTCCCTGAAAAAAGAAATTAGCAGCGATGTGAAGTACACAGCGCTCACGAAGTTCCTCAAGCAGGTGTTGCTGTGGCTCACAATCAGTGAAAAGGGGATGTCACATCCCCTCTTCTTTTTGTCGGGGCTGGCAGTGAACGGCGAGATCTACAGTACGAAGTGCCTCCCAGAAGTTGCCGCCTTCATCAAAAAGTACCACAAGGATGACGCCGTGGTGTTTAGGTCAGCGCGGGCGCTGGAGGAAATGGAGCGGTTGGGCATTCCGGTAGTGCCCAAGCATGCCAACCCTCTCAACGTGCCCCAGCTCCGGTCAATCGAGAAGTTCTGGGTCACTTTGAAGAGGAGAGGGTATTCAAATAATTTCGTGGCCGGGTGATTTGATCAAAAAGGCGACCAAAAAACTGAAAGATATGCCTTCAAGCTTCTTTTTTACCCATGGCCAAAGTTTCGGGTAGCTGCCGCAAGGCGGCGCGCAAGAAGTAGAAATATTTTTTGATGTTATTATTTTGTATTAATGAAATGCAATTTGGTTTGTTAAAATATATTTTTCCGTTCTTTATGAACATGCAACTGAAAATAGTCACTTATTTTTAATGCACGCATTGAATAAAAAGAGGAAGACTGAGTAGTAGCTTAGAGGTGGACATATTCGGAACTGATACCCAGGTAACCAATAAACAATTGCATATGCAGTAAATCAACCCTAAATCTGCATTTCAGATGCTACAAGCATTATATTAACATTATATCAGCATCTTGAATGCTATCTGTTGTAAAGTTGCATTTTCAATGCTATTTAAATGCTTGTAGCCTGTAATAAGCATTTCGAAAGCAAAATAGCATTAATGAAGCATTATCATAGCATTGCAGTACAGCAGCCGTATATTGGGCCAAAAGTGGCAGTTATGTTGCATTTAAGGCAACTTAATTGCTTGATAGGCTGCCGTAAAGACGCTTTGGAATTGCTTATTGGTTACCTGGGTAGTCACCAATGAAAAGTTGTTGACCTACTGAACAACTTTATCGAAGACAGAAACCTTTTTTATCATCAAAATGCCATGTTACAGCTTGGTCAGGAATTCAATTGCATACCAGTACCACGAAGTGGATACAATGTGAACTGTTTGTCATCAATCAAATAGATCTCGTTCCTCTGAAAAACTTATCCGAAAAGAATATCTTTCCGAATGCTCGGGATCCCCAGGTATGGCCCCTATAGGAAATACATTGGCACACTAGCGCCGCATAGCGAGAAAATTTTGAACCATTCAAAGGGCATATACCTGACAATAATTAGCTCACTAGCACCACGTAGTGAAATAATCCAAAACTGTTCGCCAATGAAATGGCCTTGAATAGCTTTGCTGAAGACAGTAACATTCTATGTGATCCGTATGACGAGATATTCCGGGAAGGATTTAGATCAGGATTTGGATCTCGATTTGAATCTGGATTTTGATCTGAATTTGGATCTGGAGTTGGATCTGGAGTTGGATCTAGAGTTGGATCTGGATCTGGATATCAATTTTTATGTGGATTTGAATCCGAATTCGGAGCTGGATTTGAATCTTGATTTGGATCTGAATTTGAATTTGGATTTGGATTCAGATTTGGATCCGGATTTGGATCTGGATTTGGATCCGGATTTGGATCCGGATTTGGATCCGGATTTGGATCCGGATTTGGATCCGGATTTGGATCCGGATTTGGATCCGGATTTTGATCTGGATTTGAATCTGGATTTGAATCTGGATTTGGATCTGGATTTGGATCTGGATTTGGATCTGGATTTGAATCTGGATTTTGATCTGGATTTGGATCTGAATTTGGATCTTAAGTTGAATCTGAAGTTGGATCAGTAGTTGGATCTGGATTCGTATATGGATTTTGATATGGAATTCTATCTGGATTTGGATCCGAATTTGGATCTGGTTATGAATCTGAATGAAGATCTGGATTTGAATCAGGGTTTGGTTGTGGATTTGTATCTGGATTTGGAGCTGGAATTGGATCTGGATTTAGATCTGGATTTGGATTTGGATTTGGATTTGGATTTGGATCTGGAAATGGATCTGGATTTGGAACTGCATTTGAATCTGGATTTGGATCTGTATTTGGATCTGTATTTGGATCTGGTTTTGGATCTGGATTTGGATCGGTATTTGGACCTGCATTTGCATCTGGACTTGGATCTGGATTTGAATCTAATTTTGGATCTGGAATTGGGTTTGGATTTGGATTTGGATCTGGATTTGGATCTGGATTTGCATCTGGACTTGGATCTGGATTTGGATCAAAAGTTGAATCTGAAGTTGGATCAGGAGTTGGATCTGGATATGATTCTGGATTTGGATTGGATTTGGATCTGGATATGATTCTGGATTTGGATTGGATTTGGATCTTGATTTGGGTCTGAATTTGGATCTGGATTTGGATCTGGATTACGGATCTGGATTTGGAGCTGAATTTGAATCTGGATTGGAATCTTTATTTCGATCAGGATTCAAATCTTCACATGGATTGGATTTGGATTAAATTTGTGTCAGATTTTGGATCCGAATTTGGATCTAGATATGGATCTGGATATGAATCTGGATTTGGATTGGATTTGAATCTGGATTTGGGTTTGAATATGAATTCGAATCTGGATCCGGATTTGGATCTGGATTTGGATGTGGATTTGGATCTGGATTTGGATCTGTATTTAGGTATGGCATTGGATCTGGATTTGGTTCTGGGTTTGGATCTGAATTAAGAGCTGGATTTGAATCAGGGTTTGGTTGTGCATTAATATCTGGATTTGGATCTGGATTTGGATCTGGAATTGGATCTGGAAATGGATTTGGATTTGGAGCTGGATTTGAATTTGGATTGGGATCTGGATTTCGATCTGGATTCAAATTTGGATATGGATTGGATTTGGATTAAATTTGTATCTGAATTTGGATCTAGAGATGGATCTGGATATGAATCTGGATTTGGATTGGTTTTGGATCAGGATTTGGGTCTGGATTTGGATTGGATTTGGATCTGGATTCGGGTCTAAATTTGGATTTGGATTTGGATCTGGATTTAGATCTGGATTTGGATCTGGATTTGTATCTGGATTTGGATCTGGTTTTAGATCTGGATTTGGATCGGTATTTGGACCTTGATTTGCATCTGGACTTGGATCTGGATTTGAATCTAAATTTGGATCTGGAATTGGGTTTGGATTTGGATTTGGATCTGGATTTGCATCTGGACATGGATTTGAATCTAAATTTGGATCTGGAATTGGGTTTGGATTTGGATTTGGATCTGGATTTGCATCTGGACTTTAGAAGAATATCTTTCCGAATGGGTCGGGATTTGCAGGTATGCCCTGGATACATTGGATCTGGATTTTGAACCTTCAAACCATTGACAATAATTAGCTCACTAGCACCACGTAGTGAACTGATCCAAATCTGTTCGCCAATGGATGGCCTTGACCTACTGATTAGCTTTGCTGAAGACAGTAACATTCTATGTGATCCGTATGACGAGATATTCCGGGAAGGATTTAGATCAGGATTTGGATCTCGATTTTAATCTGGATTTTGATCTGGATTTGGATCTAAAGTTGAATCTGAAGTTGGATCAGGAGTTGGATCTGGATATGAATCTGGATTTGGATTGGATTCGGATTAAATTTGCATCTGAATTCGGATCTGAATTTGTATCAAGAGTTGGATCTGGATATGAATCTGGATTTGGATTGGATTTGGATCTGGATTTGGGTCTGAATTTGGATCTGGATTTGGATCTGGATTTGGATCTGAATTTGGATGTGAATTTGGATCTGGATTTGGATCTGGATTTGGATCTGGAAATGGATTTGGATTTGGAGCTGAATTTGAATTTGGATTGGGATCTGGATTTTGATCTGGATTCAAATCTGCATATGGATTGGATTTGGATTAAATTTGTATCTGAATTAGGATCTAGAGATGGATCTGGATATGAATCTGGATTAGGATTGGTTTTGGATCGGGATTTGGATCTGGATTCGGGTCTAAATTTGGATTTGGATTTGGATCTGGATTTAGATCTGGACTTGGATCTGGATTTATATCTGGATTTGCATCTGGACTTTGATCTGGATTTGGATCTAAATTTGGATCTGGATTTGAATTTTAATTTGGATGTGGATTTGGGTTTCGCTCTGGATTCAGATCTGGATTTGGACTTGGACTTGGATCTGGATTTGAATCTTAAATTTGGATCTGGATTTGGATCAGGATTTAAATATGGTTTGGATCTGTTCTTGGATCTGAATTTGGATCTGAATTTGGATCTGAATTTGGATCTGAATTTGGTTGTGGATTCGGATCCGGATTTGAATCTGAAATTGGATCTGGATTAGGACGTGGAATTTTCACTTCATCAAGGTTTTTTTAAACATGAAAATATTGTTTTCAGTAGGAATCGCAGCTTTGTTTGAATTCTAGAGCTATTTTCGAAAACTCTATACGCTGAAAATAATAAGTTAATACTATGAAATTGTCCGTTTACTTCTTAAATGTATTCATTTTTGTCTGAAACGAAACTAAATTGCACCATTTACGAAGCTGGCTTCGTATACAATCCCACATGCGCTGTCAATAGAACGAAGCATTTTTATAGATTCAAGAAGAAAATTCGTGCATTGTACGAAAACAGTATACAATTTTGTTAAAAAACCGAAAAAATATACGTTTTGCTGGTGCTTACTGTGTGCATGCATGTTTGGCAGTTCTACTTCATCGACTCAAAATATATCTCGAAAAAGAAAACGCCACCAAAATATATCTCGAAAAAGAAAACGCCACCACACCTCTGTCAAAATAAGTTGCATTAGCCTGTTTAAGGAATAAAGTTGTAAAACAGTTATTTAAACCGATCTACAGTAAGTGTGCTACTAGGGGTGAGTTTTAAGAAAGCCACTAGAAATCAATTTGGTTTTATAATGGCACCAAGAGGTGCCAATAGGTTTCATATTTTAGTCAGGATTATGAAAACCTACACAACTTGTTTAGAACGATATTTTAACCCTGTTTTCTCAAATTCCATTTACTCCTATCAAAGGTTTTATTTTCGACTTTATGAACTCGTAGAATGCTGTTTTGAAATGCCGTTTTAGGACTCATTCATATTATCTTATTATGGTCAGTAGAAAAAGCTTTTTAAAACTATTTTGCCTACAGGTATGGCATTCAACCGCAAATTGGCATTGAGGAAAGTTTTATAGTAGTCATAACGAAGATAAATTGGCTTTTTGGCAAAACTGTAATTTTTTTTCCAATCGCCCTACTGAAATATATGTAATATTTGAAATGTCGAAAAATAAATGCACCAAATTTTAAATGTTATGCAAATGAACTGTAGATTGGAGACCAATTTCAGCATTCTTTTAGATAACCTTATTGAGTTCCATAAATTTTCTGGAAATTCATGATTAATTTTTCGTAAATAATTGTTTCAACTTTGTTTTTGTTGTTGTAAACTTGCATGATTTCCAAGGTGCATTAATTTTCGGCTATTTTTCGTGCCAATATTCAACATACAATTAAATGCTGAAAAACATTTGATTTGTTTTGGACAAAGTTTCAAACAAACTTCTTAGATATTATTTACTGCTAAATGAATTAGAAGAACAGAGAAACGATGTCACGTGAAGTTTGACAGCAGTGGCAACCAATAGGTTTCATTAAGGTTCTTAAGAGGTCATAGCATCTTGCACTGGAACATTTTTAAAATCTTCATGGTCTTATTAAGGTCTTATTAATTTGTTTTCACAACCGTCTATAGACTGAGCCACTTTTTACGAATTTCCGCTTTAAAGAAGCATAGAGAAGTTGTTGGTAGACAAATCAGTTTTGAGTGTCGTTTTATCAACACAGCCGGGAGGAGTGCTATACGCCTGGAATAAAACTAAAATTGTTACTTAAGATGGTGACCCATGCTAATTGGAGTGATTTTGGAAGAATAAGTCACAATCTTCAATTCGAAGCATGTTACGCATGTTTTGAATGATTTGTGCCGCCACAGTAACCACACCAACCTGTTCAAGTACGCGGGTACGATAGAAGATCGGCGCGCACGAAATTTCGTGCATTGTACGAATAATGTGTAATGCAGGGATCGTAGAGTTCCCTGCATCTCATTTGAGTATGTGTTGGACTAACTCTCCCACTCCACCACAGTTGCAAGGACGTGGCCAATGTTAACTTTGACTACTGGAGCCTGTATGTCTGGTTTCTAAGGATTCGAAATCAACCTCAGGTTTCTTATTGAATGACAACGGATCTGGATGAGACAGTTCTCTTGACAGTAGATTTAGTCTTAACCACCTACGATATTGTGCAACTGTAAATGCTATGTTATGCTATGCCGCACTATATGTGTGTGTTAACTGTGTTTACAAGACTGTGCTTACAAGGCTGTACACGGTGTTCAATAAGTTCGAATACAAGTTTTCATCATTGCGTAGGTATGCGCCATGTACATATTCTGCATTGGTATTGGTGTCAGCTTTAGCTTCATTCATACGCTACCGAATGTGCGCGGTGTTGACATTCTGTGAGATGTGTTGTTTGTGTGTTACGCGCGATGAAAGAGTATCGGGACTTCGTAATTAAGCGTTTTTTGAACGGTGAGCGACCCGGCGATATATTCCGGCTGCTGAAATCGCATGGGGTCAAGCGGAACTTTGTCTACACGACCATCAGGCGATACCGGGAGACGTCCTCGACCAATGACCGTGCGAGATCCGGTCGGCCGCGTTCAGCGAGGACGCCACGGGTCATCAAGATCGTGAGGGAGCGAATTCGGCGCAAAAAGAACCGCTCAATCCGGAAAACGGCTGCAGATCTCAACGTTTCCATTGGAACCGCTCACACCATACTCACCAAGGACCTTGGTTTCAGGCCTTACAAAAAACGTAAGGTCCATGGCGTTTCGGAGGCTACCAGCAAAAAGCGGTTGGATCGAGCTAAGAGGATCCTCTCTCGGCACGCTGGTCAGGAGTTTGTTTTTTCGGACGAGAAACTGTTCGTGCTGCAGCAGCCGCACAATGTGCAAAATGACCGGGTGTGGGCGCCATCGAGGGACAGCATTCCTGAATCCAATATAAACATCCCTCGGTTCCAAAGTGCCGCGTCGGTGATGGTTTGGGGGGCAGTATGCAAACGTGGTAAGCTACCCTTGGTGTTTATTGAAAAAAACGTCAAAATCAACAAGGCGTACTACAAAACTGAGGTTTTGGAAAAGGTTGTTGCCCCCAGTCTCCGAAGCCTCTACGGCGATGAGCACTACGTGTTCCAGCAGGACGGTGCACCAGCCCATACGGCAAATGTGGTTCAAGCCTGGTGTCGGGACAATTTAACCGACTTTCTGGACAAAACTTTGTGGCCTCCCAGCTCCCCGGACTTGAATCCTCTCGACTTTTTTGTTTGGTCCTATATGATGGCGACGCTGAACGAAAGGTCAGCACTTTGGATCATTTCAAGACGGTAATTCTCAAAATCTGGGACGAAATGCCCATGCAGTCCGTGCGTGCCGCCTGCGACGCGTTCGAGAAACGTTTGAAGCTCGTTAAGGAGTACAAAGGGGGGGTACCAAAAGAAAAATGTTGTAACCGCCCCTAAAAAACACACCTAAAAAAAAAAAAAACAAAAAAAAAAAAACATGTTTTCATTTTTTTAACAAATTTTGAAAGTGTATCCGAACTTATTGAACACCGTGTATTTACACACAAAATTTACAAGAAAATATATTTTCAGTGTAGTCCGAATGATGAACTTTAAACTGTCTGTTCAAGGGACTATCAGCAAGATTTTCATTTAGAAACTTTCAGTGGTTTGGACACTGTACCAACTCGGCTCAAGCATGCAGACGCGAGAATAAAGTATAGTAATGAAAAAATAATTCTTGCACCAGAAGTTGGCGCCTGTGACCTTTTTTTATAAATTGATCACTTCTCCGGGTTGTTCTGACATGTGACTATTCAAATTCTAAAAGAAAAATCTCACAACGGTACTCTTAATGCTTTCTTCCAACACAATCCAATTTATCGCTGTTGTCCCATGACAATTAGACACAAAGCCATTGACAGCATCGCTTCTTAAAATTCCCACAATCATCCATCTCATCATCTCATCTCCATTGGTTACCGAACTTAAATTCTCTAAACTAACCAGATAATCACCCCGTGCCGTCGTCGTCATCCACAGAGATTAAAACTCGACCACCTCAGTCCCAAGATCTGCCCCGAGATCTGCTGCATCACCTAGCTGAAACCACTCTGGACGACGCAGCAGCACCAACAACGACAGTGCCAGATCGTGACGCGGACATTCCCGTTCATAATTATCGATCACGTTCTCTGGTGGCCGTGCCAAAACCTGTTATACAACAACAACAAAAACAGCCCCAGTGACGTGTCTCATAATCCTCGGCCAAAGTCTCTCTTCCCGGGCAACGGAACAGCTGTGTCTAGTGTCGATCCGCGAGGGGAGACCAAACTGGTTCGACTCCGTTGCTCGTTCTGCAGAGGAGCCGATCCGCTTAAGTCTCCTACCACTTCAATCGGATGCGCTTGTTATTTCTATTATTGATAATTTCCCTCCACCATACCCATTTCGATAGACTTCACTCCGAGAAGCAGTTCCCGCGGGGAAAATGAAAGTTTAATTGATCGATCGAACAGAGCCTACACGAGTGACGAGTGAGTGATCGTAAGAACGGAAACGGCGACCCGGGGATCAAAGACCTCGTATATATTTCAACTCAATTGAGCAATAAATCCCTGCCATCCTCGTCGATCCGGACGGACCCAATGTGTACCCACAACTGTCAAACTGTAAGATGGTGAAGAATGGCACTGGGAAAAGTGCGAAGCTAATTTGCGCACCCTGCGCCGAAGCTCCGGAGCCGCCGGACATTTGTTTTCGTGTCGTCACCGGCATCGACGGACATTGACGGAGATGGAAAATGCCATCGGCGCAATGTGCCGGTACCGATCAAGGGGAACAATCGGACAGATGGAATGTCTTTTCTAGTTCTCAGTGGTGGCATTGGAGAACGACGACGAATGGATCGACGGATAGATGGTCACAAATCCTCAGACGTGTCCACTGCTGAGCGCGGTGACGATTAAGTTGTTTTGATGGGTGATTTCACATTCTTCGGTCGGCGCATCAAGGTTCAGAATGAGGCTTTGTGCGTTGGGTGCGGGAGATAGAACGTTCATTAGCGTTCGGTTGGTTAGAGCCGAAAAGGCGTCCCGTTAAGTAGGGGATTGCTGTAGACTTTCGTGTCGACTCCAAATTGTTGACCGTCGCCGAATTGACAGAATGACAATTCGACTTATTTAAATTAAGACAGAATGCGAAGCTTTCGACTTATCGTTTATCCACACATTTCGGAGACACTTAAATGCAAACCACTTCCTACGATCCGTCACAAAGTAAATGCACCATCTTAAGTACTTGCAAAGGCCATCTCCGAGACTCGTTTCGTCAGGATTTGATTTACGACAACAACCGGCAAAACGATTAGTAATGGCCGCCAAAAGCAGCACGGAACGCCTGCGTATCTACTTTTGGATCCACTTGGACCCATTTTAAACGCCCGATTATGGCAGTTTCAAAAATGTCCAATCCATTTCGGTTGTTTCCGCGCAATCCTATTCATCATCTTCTCGGGGCTGCTTTCCGAAAGAACTATTCTGCCGGCATGGCGTGGTAGGAATTGACACCGCCACCGCACTAATTGAGAATTAGCACGCCCGTTAATGGACCCAACCGGCAATTTGTAGTAACATGTTAGATTTAATTAAATTTCACAACAACTGCTGCACCACCGCCGCAAACAGACAACATGGACGTGTACTCGTCGTCGCCCAGTGACAGGAAACCACGATTGCTCCAATCCAATAAAAGCTTCGGTAATTGCTTCTAATCAGCTTTCGCCGTTTTCTTGTGTCTATTTTCGAGTTTTTACGTCCCGCCATCAAATCAACTGGGCCAGGAAATTGACTTCTTAATCGTGGTTGAGCGCTCGATAGAAGTAATTCATCGATTTGAGTATGCGCCGACCAATCGTCACTCAAGCGTCACGCAGCAGTAAGATTTCCCTGGTTCGAGTGCGCAAGATTTATTTATTGAAATCTCAGCAACGGTGGCCATTACGATTCGATCGAGCTTATTATGTCCCCATCGGAATATGTTCGTACGCTTGCAACTGGGAACGCATAAACTTAATTGATCTACTTTTTATCAACTTACGGCTCGGTGCCATAATTGGTTTCGAGCGGAGCAATGGCAGCTGAGTGCGAGTAAATACAATGTTTACAGATTGTTTTTAATGTTTCGATTTTTATTTTTGCAGGGCGTACTTGAGGTGCCTACTTTCCATTTCACTTCAACTTCACGTGGTAAGTAGCTCGAGATGCGACCGCCGGCCGCAATCCTCGCCACGATTTGACCGCAGCGGTAATCCTCCGCTCTCGCTAGGCACGACTTTCCTGTTTGGCGGTGGACTACTTGCTAAAGGTGTCAAAAGGCTCCGTCTCTCTACATGGAAATCGTGTGGTATGGTCTCGTCTCGTCGCGTCCCGCCGCCTGACGATGGCTTCTAATCTAGTCCGTGGCGAACTTTCATCAGCTTTTCGGCAGGAATGGAGTACACCACTCAGAGCTTCTCCGTCGTCGACGTAACCTGTCAATCTCGTGGGCTTCAACGGATTAAATCGAGATCTCCGGGGAAGCATGACGGACCTCCCCGGACCAAACACATCGATGGTGATGGTGATGGTGATTGTGGTGGTGGTGGTGAAGGTGATTACGTAAAAGGTCATTGCGGCAGAGTGGTCGGAGACAGACCCTAGAGGTGTGTTATTCGTTCGGACGATTCAAATCAGCAAGGAGTGTCGTTGATTGGGAGTTATAAAATTTTGTTCGATTTGCATAAGGAGCAGTTTTATGAAATGGGGTTTAGATTTGTTCAGCTGTTTCATTTGGCTAAAATCAACTCGTACATTCAGATGGACTTGCTGCCTTTCTATCGCCATTAATTTTAATTTGCATTGGCTCTGATAATTGGGATTGGGGGCCCAGGACGATACTTCGATGTCTGCACTTGGACATTCCGGTCAATAAGGTATTGCAACAATCACATGGCATGATTCTCTATCGCTTTCTAATTCACGATGGACTTCTACGGACATTTGCAAACGAGCCCTGATGTTTTCAAGTCTTTTTGAAGTAGGACTACGTCTTTGTTTTCCGTTTTCTTTTCAAAAAATAAATTGCATTGCGACCGTTACAAAAAGTGGTCAGGTTTTGAGCATTAATATGTCAGTCATTTCTCAAAAGATTTTCAAAAAAATTACACCAATCGATCGGAAGTATTTCTACGCATCCATTTCAATACAGAAAATTGTTGATTTCGGGCCACATACTATTGAAAAATTCATAAATTTTAAACCTTGCCTTAAAAAGTACATCAACTCCTATCGGCCTAAGGGGTCATATTTGACCCCAAAACTGATAATGTCTGTATAAAATCACACAGACTGATTAAAGTGTACACTTTCTTTGACAAATTTGTTTTCCATTACTTTTTCTACCTGAAAAATATTTAAAAAAAAACACATGAGTTTAAGGCCTAATTGATGACCTAGAACATCCTGAATATAAAGAAGTTCAGGAATAAAAAAATAAATGCCTTATTAAAAGTGTAAAGCTTATCAAATTCTCGCTGATAAACGTTAAATATTTTTTTTATCTTTTTGGGAGGTTCTAGGTCATCCAAAATGTACTTGAGTTAATAACTTCAGATCTACAGTTGTAATAGTAGCTTTCAGGGCTATATACGGTTACGATATGTATTCAAACATATTGAATGAACCTTTTGGAAGCTCAACAGTCATTGTTTGATAACTTTATGATGTTCTAGGTCATCCAAACTGTCGTTGAGTTCAGAACATAAGATCTACAGTAGTAACAATAGCTCTTTGGGCTATACAAAGTTACGCTTCGTATTCAACCATATTCAGTGAATATTTTCGAACGTAAAAATAAAACATCATGAGATGAACGGAATGATCTAGGTAATCCAAACTGTCCTTGAGTTCAGAACATAAGATCTTCAGTTGTAATAGTAGGTGTTTGGAGTGTGCAAAGGGACAATATGTATTTAACAATATTGATTAAATAGTGTGGAAGGCCAACATACATAATGCGACAATCTTGGGATATTCTAGGTACTCCAAACTATCCCTATGTTCAAAACATAAGATCTACAGTTGTAACAGTAGTTTTTTGAGCTATATATGGTGACCATATGTATTCAAATATATTCAATGAATCTTTTGGAAGGTCAAAAGTCATTTTTTTATAACTTTGAGATCCTCTAGGTAATCCAAACCGTCCTGGAGTTCAGAATTTGGAATCTTCGGTAGTAACAGTAGTTTTGTGGGCTGTACAAAGTTACGTCACGCATTTAAGTATATTCAGTGAATATTTTCGAACGTAAAAATAGACAAGAAGACAATTTTGGGGATGGTCTAGGTCATTCGAACTGTCTTGGCGTTGAGAACTAAAGATTTACAGTTCAACAGGACATTTTAGTCAATACAAAGTTGCAATAAATATTCAAACATATTCAATTAACATTCTAAAAGTCAAACAACATTCCAATACAATATGACATTTTCTAGGTCATTTAAACTATCCCTAGGATCAGAACATAGGACCTACAGTTGAAACAAACGCTTTCTGGGCTATGCAAAACTACGATGTGTTTTGGAACATATTCATTGAGCATTTTGGAAGAACAACAGACATTATAAGATAATCTTCGGATGTTCTAGGTTATCCAAACTTTCCTGGAATTCAAAACTTAAAATCTACAGCTTTTTGTACTAAACAAAGTAACAATATCTATTTGACCAAATTAAGTGAGTCTTTTGGAAGGTCAACTGATATAATGAGATATCTTGGGATGTTCTAAGTCATCAGAACTGCCCTTGAGTTTAGAATTTAGGATCTTTAGTCGTGAAGTTAGCTTTTAAATCTATGAAAGGTAATGATATGCATTCAAACACATTCAGTGAAGCTTCTGTAAGCTCACCAGTCATTATCAGATTTTCGGGATGTTCAGGTTCATAAAAACTGATCTTGAGTTCAGAATTTGAAATATACAGTAGTAACCGTTGCCTTTTGGGCTATACAAAGCTACGATATATATTCAAACATATTCAATGAATATTCTGAAACGGCCAGAGACATCATATGATAACCATGTTAGTTTCAGTTCATTCAAATTGTCCTTCAAAACTTAAGGTCTACAATTGTAATAATAGCTTTATGGGCTAGACGAATTTGAGTTAGCTTATTTAGCATAGAATATCCCAAGATTATCTCATAATGTCAGTTGGTCTTCCAGAAAATTCATTGAATATGTTTAAATACTTATCACAACATTGTACAGCGGATAGAGCTACTGTTACTACAGTTCTGAACTCTTGGGTAGTTTGGAGGACCCAGTACACCTCAGAAAAATAATTCCTACTTTTTTTAATCATTTCTATGTATGAGCACCAAATCAATCAGAACTCACCAAATTGCTTGCAAAAATTAGGCCTGAAAGAGCTTATTCAAAGAACATTGTATTGTACCATCTAAATGGCTTATATTTAGTATCTTAGTCCTACGTCATCATTTCGAAAACCCAATGGGGCTGTACCTTGTAGTTTTTCTCTCTCCTAAGAATGTCAACTTTAAAAAAAAGTTTAAAAAACTAGGAAAAAGCAAGTCTGATTTCTATTGTATGTGTCTGGTCCATAGCACTAGTTTACAGCATTTATGAACTCGGTAAGTTGATCATCATTTCTAATGTGAAATTTTATGCAGAATTAAAAAATTCCGTCAAAAAAAACATGAAGTAGAACAGTTTCGAGATATGGATAAAAGTTGTTTTTTTAAAAAATTAACAAAAACACTTTTACCTAAAATAAAATATCTCCAACGCGTCTGATCCAGTTTCGAATATTTTGTTACCAAATGAAGCAGAATTAAATTTAACACTGATCTTCTCAACATTGGAATATTGAAGAACTAATAGTTTCAACGCTATTTAAAAGTATATATAATTTTATGCGATTTTTGTTGGAGATTTGTAAAAAAAAATGTTCTAAACATATGATTCATACCAAAATAAGGGCAACAAAAAAATATATTGCATATGTAGCTTGAGGTAAAAGACAAAACGATGAAAATAAGGGCTAAATGGTCAAAATCGGTTGAAAAATGAGTGCAGAAATGCGGGAAAAACCGAAATTCGAAAGGAATACGCCCATCTCTCTCTCTCTCTCTCTCTCTCTCTCTCTCTCTCATTCACACACACAAACACACACACACACACACACACACACACACACACACACACACACACACACACACACACAAGATTTGGTTTTCACCGTTGAGCCCTTATTTTCTTCGTTTTTTCTTTGACTTTAAGCTACATTTTTTGTTGACGTTATTTTGGTAACAATCATATGTTTAGCACAATTTTTTTACAAATCTAAAAAAAAAAATCGCAAAAAATTATATATACTTATAACTTGCGTTGAAACAATTACTCCTAGAATATTGCAATGTTTAGAAGATCAGTAATAAATTTAATTTTGTTTCATGAAATGACAATTTTAAGTAAATGTGTTTTTGTTCATTTATTAAAAAATCAACTTTTATCCACATCTCGAAAACTATTCTACCTTAATTTTTTTTGACGGCATTTTTGAATTCTGCATAAAATTACACATAAGAAACATTAGTCGAATTATAAAGTTCATCACTTTTGAATTATTTTGTAAACTAGTGTAGTCAGTCACTATGAAAAAGGATGGCAATATTTATTTTTACACATGTTTGTCAACTGGGTTTGTAGGACAGCAATCTGCAGACATGCGTTATTATTATTATCATTTTAAGGAGTGTATCGAATATAAGCTATCCACATACATTTGCGTTGTACGCATGTATTTGTGATGGTTTTTTATGCTCTGAACACTGCATGCTGTGCGTTTGACTGTCAGTTTTCTTTTGTTTACTTGTTTGTGCGGTTCAAATTCTGCGTTTTCAAAATGTCACGTATTGAAAAGGAAGTGAAAATTAAGGTTCTGGACACATGGCTAAGTGAGAAGGGTATTACTATGCGAAAATTGGCGAAGCGGTTTGGAATTCATCATGCGAGTGTTAAAACCATCATTAATAAGTTTGGGGAACACTATTCTTTGGATGAACTACCAGGAAGCCCGGTTCTTCCAACCCGAAACCGGAGCAGAAAGTGGTATCTCTAATCATGAAGAACAAATCAATGTCAATACGTGATTTGGCCAAAAAAGCAGGAACGAGTGTCGGAATGATACAGCGTATCAAGAGGCGAAAGCACCTGAAGACCTACAAGAAGCAGAAAATATCAAAACAAAGTGCAGAACAGAAGAAGCGAGCAGCAACAAGGGCCCGGAAATTGTATTCGCGTCTTTTGCAGCGTCCGGATGCATGCGTTTTGATGGACGATGAGACCTACGTAAAGGAGGACTCAAAAACCCTTCCAGGTCCACAATACTTTACTGCCGTCGTTGGGGAGGATGTGAGCGATGCGGACAGGTCGATTCAAGTGGAGAAATTCGGTCGAAAGGTACTGGTATGGCAAGCAATATGTTCCTGTGGTTTGAAGTCAACCATTCTTCACACTACCGGAACTATAAATGCGGAAATCTATCGATCTGAGTGTCTCCAGAAGAGATTGTTGCCTTTATATAAGAAGCATAGTACACCTCCACTGTTTTGGCCCGATTTAGCGTCGGCTCACTATGTCCACTCTCAATTGGCTTGCGGAAAAGGGTATAGATTTCGTTGAGAAAAATATCAATCCACCAAATTGCCCTCAGCTTCGACCCATCGAACGTTATTGGGCAATCGTGAAGAGGGTCTTCAAGAAGACTGGTAAGGCAGCTGGAACATGCAGCAGTTCAAAAAAATTTGGGCTCAAGCGTCCAAAAAATGCGATGCAACACTTGTCCGGAACTTGATGAAGAGCATTCGATCCAATGTTCGAAAATTCGTGAAGGAATAACTTAAATTTCATCCGGTCTTCATTATGTTCAAGTTTAACCTCGTACAATAAAGGATCAATTTTTTGTATGAATAAAATATCGGTTTTCAACAAAATTTGAAAGAAAGTTTGTGGATAGCTTATTTTCGATACACTCCTTACATTATATTATCCCTTCCCTATATTTTATACATTGTTTCATAGGACATTGCATATTGATTTTACATATTTTTATTACTATTACCATTTTTACCATTACTTTGATTTTCATGATTTACTTTAAAATAATTTTATTATTTTTATCTTGGAGCGTATGGTACGGTATTCCCATGCATCCATCCTCCCCTGTAGATTCACAAAATGCAATGTAGTTCAAATATATTTATTTGAATTCAACTCATTTTACTGTATCATCTTTTGCGGTAAATGCAACGCAGTAGGCCTGGCCGCTTTGATGCTTGTAGCATGTCTTTGATATGCTGCAAGCATCAATATTGACAAAAAAATTATTGGGCATCATCTAACCCAATTAGTTCCAGGATGCTTTCTCGAACTGGCTGCGTTTGTATTACATTAGATTAGATAAGATTAGATTAGAAAACTCTTCCAATAGGTAGAGGTCGTACAATCTTATAAGTGTGTTCATGTTCAAAGTATGGTTTCAATCAGATCTTCTCTCAAAGTATTTCATTGAATGTTTAAAAACAAACTGTTGAAAAGAAGTGTTTTAAGTATAGATGATTAAAACTTATTTTCGCTATTCTGACAATTTATAACAATATTTAAAAGTGGGCCGCTTCATAAGCCACGTAGACTCATTTTTGAAAATCACAGACCCCCCCCCCCCCTCGTAGACTTTTCTCCATACCAATTTTTGAAATTTTGTATGGAGCGTAGACTTTGATCAAACCCCCCTCCCCCCAAAAAAGTCTACGTGGTTTATGAATAGCCCAAGTGAGGCAGCTGAAAAATCAATCCAACATTTTTGAAATCTTAATATTTAAAATTGATTCCAATACCTTTGAGATATCCATAGGACATATAGTTCATGTGATGTTCATTCCAAATAACTGATTACATTTTGCGCTTACTTGCGATTTTTTTTTTAAATATCCTCACAAAGTTACGTTTTTCTTTAGAATTTCATGATATATTTGTATTCCTGAACTGTGAAAAACAACATGTTTTGTCTGAAAAAGATTAATTTTATCAATATCTATCGACAAAAATAGGAAAAATGCGTGTTTGGACGAATTTCCAAGAATAATACTAAAAACGTGATGTACACATAAATTTAAAAAAAAAAACCTTAAATATCTCAGTAACATGAAGACTTACAGCTTTTATGTCTTGGGCAACTTTTAGAAAAAAAATTTACAATCTACCTTCTAGATTAGAGGGTTATGATTTTTTTCCTTTTTCATCCCTGAAAGCTGGTGCATCTCAGACTGATCAACCACCGAACTTAAAACTACCGAAAAAACATCTATCCAATCAACATCACTGGGTTCCATCCTCAGACAAATCCGGAGTTGATCAAATGTTCCCCCTTCAAACTTCCTTCCAAGAACGCAGAAAACCGACACCTCCGAAGAGCCACTCATCATTTCATAAATTAACCTCATCGCACTCCGTTTATAGCCCTACACTTGACCCAACTCACCGTGGGCTGCGAAAGACGCTACGAAGACACAGTTCAAGAACGCGCGCTCATTATAATTTTCCAACTCCGATCACCACCCGACCACCACCACCACCAGTGCATCCCGAAATGCCCTGCGAAAGGCCCGACCCGAGTTCGAATAATAATTTCCTGCACCTCGCTTTCCATCTTCTCTAAGAATGGGGTTATTTACAAGATTTATTAGACAATCTACACCTTCGGATGGCCCTTTTATAATAAGCAGTGCAACACCACGGCAAACGTCCAACGATAGAACCCTTTACCGGGTACATGACCTCTTTTCCCGCCACCACCACACCACCAACGTACTTCCACCGAAGCATCAGTTACTCAGTTGTTGTTGTTTTGTTTCAAAAAAGGTTCTAGCGAACGGAACGATGATGTTGATGATTTATAGAAGATAAGTGCTGCGCGCGAGCTGAGCGATTTTCTCCGGCATTCGACGCAATTTATGTCCCGTGGAAAATCGATAGCAGCCTCAGCAACCTCCTTAAGGGCAGCTTGATTTATCTCAGCTCGAGGATCGATCGATCGATGCGGCGCGAATCGTAGATTTCGGGTTTCAGGAGATCGGTGCGACAATCGTGGGATCGCAACGGCTCAGAGGTACTTTTCAAATGCCACTGGGGCAAACGAGCTGTCAGTTTCCTCAACGTAAGTGACTATATATAGCAAGTGGATATTCTGCTCGAAATGTCGTTCCCAGTATGAAGATGGGGCTCTTACTTGTCTCCGATCGGACCCGGATTGCATTCCTGTCACGTAAACTAGGTTAGCAGTTGCAGATTGAGAGTTACCGTACTTCACATTTATCTTCAAATGCGGTGCGGCGACAGTGGCAAAGATCAGCAAGGGAGCAATCGCAAAACATCTTCAGAACGAAAGAAATGGATGGAGGAAGCAGATAACGGAGAAAAATCGCGACGACTCTCGTAGATTCTCGGAACTGGTTCTCATGCAAAAAAAAACCGACGGCTCTCGACGAATCAGGACGGATGACGAATCACATTTCGATTGTGTGATAGTACCATAGCAGGAGAAAAGCAGTGCAAATAGCACACGTTTTCCACATCTCAGGAAATAGCATTCCAGTCAGCGTTGCGGAAGAAAATCCTAAAAATAATTGACGCGATGGCCAATCGACATAAATCAAAAACCACAAACGCGGACGCCCTTTTACTATTTTCTTACACTCGGACGGCAACGCCAAGCCATGTCCGCGAACGTTAATACCCTTTTGATTAAGGCCGTCGTCGTCGTCTCACTCGATGCAGTTGTGGTGCATGGTTGGTGAGGGAGGGGAGGTGTACTACAAGAAACTGCGGCGGCGATGGCTGCTTTTGCTGCAGCTGTTGTTCGAACCAGTTTCGAGCAACTAGGCAGGGGAGGCTGCGAAGGCTGAGAGCAGCCAGCAACGTACTTGAGGTGACGGGACTGCTGCATAACCTAACCCAACCCAACCCTAAGTACTGTACTACCTGGTGGCAAGGCGCCCACCGATTGGGACTGCTGCTTAGATGCATGAATGTGATTCAGCATGTTCCGAGCATTTGCAATATTGCCGTTCACGTTGCGGAATTGATGAATAGTGGTAGTATTAGTGTAACAAACGACAAATTAAACAGTAGGAATATAAGCAGGCAACAACTCGAGGAGCGGGAATTTCATTTCCAATAATGCTGATGGACAGCAGCGCCGCCATGGGCGATGGCTGCGTCAAATTTCCGTGGTCTTCGTCAAAAGGGATTTAGTTTAATATCCCAACAAACATCGGTGTTGAATTAGAGCTTGTTCAAGCAAATTTGGAGAAGCTATTCAGCTGTTTCTTCTAGAATAGCTGAATAGCTTCTCCAAATTTGTTTGAACAAGCTCTAATTCAACACCGATGTTTGTTGGGATGTTATTCGCAGTTCCGAAGCTGTTTGATAAGTGGTAAAATCGCCTAATCGTCACGTCGAACGACTCCTGCCAGAAGCTTTCTATTTGGTAACTATGGCAACACAAATTAGTTTTGAGTAAGATTGCGTTGATACGATGAGCGATGCATTCCGCTTGGTGCATGAACATTAAACGTATGAATATAAGCGAATGGTGGATTGTTTAGCAGATATTCGCAAGAAAATTTACAAAAAAAAAATTAATGGTTCACAGGCATTAATGCCTGGGGAATCCCAAAGGGTTTATCGTGAAAAAGTATCATACTGAATAAGGTTAGTATCCGCCGGACACCTTCGTATCACTGTAACT
Source organism: Aedes koreicus (assembly GCA_024533555.2). Taxonomy (NCBI): domain Eukaryota; kingdom Metazoa; phylum Arthropoda; class Insecta; order Diptera; family Culicidae; genus Aedes; species Aedes koreicus. Next base: position 370,338 of record JAHHFK020003330.1, read on the forward strand.
TTTGAAAATTGCACGTAGGAGTGAAACATTGTACTGAGGTATAGTTGGGCATGTTGGATGAAAAAGACTATGATTGATGTTAACATTTCATGTTTAGTGTTCAAGAAGGCAACGAATGAATGGACCGAAGGATAAAGGAAAATAGGAATAGGAATTTCTCTGTTTGAACGGTGTCACCTGGTTTTGACCAAAAATCAAATCAGCGTTTAAAGCTGGAGTCGTATAAGGTTAAAACCGTTCCAAATCGCAACGAAAAACAGAACTTGACTGCAAAATCTCGGGCTCGACGTTTGTATTGCAAATATTTAACGAAGTTTTCATGCGGTGCTATGGTCGATTGAACCTATATCCTGGAGGATTTCATGCAGCTTCCAGGGCTGATTTCCTATTTTGCTATGGCCAGAAATGCTATAACTGAACATTCCAGGACACAAAAGGCATAGAAATTTCCCAAAAATTCCTTGTTTGGCAAGCAATTCGTAGTTTTGTCAGAAAGAACAAGTCTTTCGTCACTACAGGCATAGTCAACAAAGATATTTACCAGAAAGAGTGCCTCCAGAAGCGATTGGTACCCTTCATCAAAAATAACAAAAAAAAACCTTTGTTCTGGCCCGATTTGCCATTTTGCCATTTTACTTACACAGATAAAGAGAAACATTAAATTTTCTGCGTTATCTAATACTAAACCAGATAACGCCTGAATCTTTTTTTTTTTTTTGTTCCTTGATTATTGAGATTTTCAGCCTCGGGCTGGTTCATCTCCCGTCGTAGTCACTCAAACACCGCTTTTGGACATGTTTGTAACTTTTCCGGGGGTGAGATTCGAACTCGTGACATTGGCGTGAGAGGTATGGATGTTAACCACTACGCCGGGGTCGCCCCACCCACGCCTCAATCTAGCCCGTTGAATAAAACATTGCAAACATTGTTGTATGGCGCATGAAAACTTGCAAACAATTTCGTTGTTTACACCTCCTTTGGCTTGGAATTAAACGAGGGAAAATTTTACACGCGTGTTAAAATTAATTATTTTTTTCTGTGTTAAACTGTGATGAAGTTGTACGAAGCAAATCAAGTGAATCAAGTGAAAAGTGAATAAAAAACTCAAATCCACCAAATTGTCCAGAGCTATGATATTGGGCTCTGGTGAAGCGAAAACTTTCTGGAAGAAACAAGAAATCAAAGATATCAAACACTTAGAACAAATTTCGACAAAGACGACAACCACGGTATCTGGTCTTACCTTACCAATCAGACCAAGGCCGGTGTGGCCTCTGCTGTACACAGAAGTTGTCTCCATTGTAATCGGTCCATGGCTGTACCTCGCCAGCCCCGCTGTCTGCGAAGAGTCCGCATGTCGTCTTGATCTATCCACCTAGCTCGTTGCGCGCCTCTTCTTCTTGTACCCGTCGGTTCGTTTTCGAGAACCATTTGAACATGCCCAGCCCATCGTAGTCGACCGATTTTAGCGATGTGTACGATGGGAGATTCTCCCAGCAACTGGTGAAATTTGTGGTTCATTCACCTCCTCCACGTTCCATCTTCCATCTGCACTCCACCGTAGATCGTACGCAGCACCTTCCATTCAAAGACACCAAGGGCACGTTGTTCCTCCACTAGCAATGTTTACGTTTCGTGGCCGTAGTTAACTACCGTTCAAAAAAATGGTAGTGGCAAAAAACGTGGCACATCCAATCCGGAGAAGGCCAATTTAAGCGTTATCCCAACATTTAGATCAGGGATGTTGCGAAAAAGGCGAAAGTTTCAGTTTGTTTTGTGCAGAAAACAATGAAACGTTCTGGATTACATGTGTACAAGGTCCAGAAGGCACCGAACCGTAGCGATAAACAGAACTCGGTGGCCAAAACTCGTGCGAGAAAACTGTACAGGGAGTGGCTCACAAAACCGTTCTGCATTGTAATGGACGCTGAGACCTACATTAAAGCCGACACCAAACAAATGCCAGGACAGGAACACTACGTCGCCACCTCTAAGTTGGCCGTTCCGGAGAGTGTAGGGAAGAAGAAACTGTCGAAATTCGCCAAAAAAATCCTTGTCTGGCAAGCGATCTGCGGATGTGGCAAAATGAGTCAGCCCTTCATCACCTCTGGGACCGTCAACGGACAAATCTACAAGTACGAATGCCTCCAAAAACGACTTCTGCCCTTCTTGAGATCTCACGATGGCCCGACACTGTTTTGGCCGGATTTGGCATCTTGCCACTTTGCCCGGCCCGTCTTAGACTGGTACAAAGATAATAATGTAGTTTTTGTACCAAAAGACGTCAACCCTCCAAACACTCCGGAACTTCGCCCAATTGAAAAATTTTGGGCCATTATGAAGGCAAAGCTCGTTAAAACTCCAAAACTGATAGAAAATGAACTTGAACTAATAAAAGTGTGGTTAAAAGTAAGTAAGCAAGTCGGTCCTATCATTGCCCAAAATTTGATGAAAGGGGTCAAGGCAAAGGTGCCGGCCTTTTGGTTTGAGAAGAGGTTCAATAAACCAATGATGTCAAAACTTAACCATTTAGTAGTACTTTATTTCCAGAAAGTTTGAAAAGAATCGAGCTCAAGGAAAATGTTTGGTGACCTATTTTGTGTGTCCAAATTTCATCGAATACAGTCTTTATAAAAAGTTACATGATTTCTTCAAAAATAGTTCCTCTTATGTAGTTAAAATAAAAAAATTATAATAACAAAGTGTTGCCTTCGTTTAGCCGCACTTCAAGTCCTCTTCAGTAAATTCCAAGCGTTTGCAAATTATTGTTGGTTCAGTACTTGGTAGCTCCTCCTTTGTTCTTGATGACTTCAAAAATTCTCTTGGGCATCGAAGAAACCAGCTTCTTGATAGTTTCTTGGTCGATTTGTTCCCAGCACTTCTTGATGCATGTCTTCAACTCATTCACGGTGTTGAATCTGCGTCCATTTGCGTAAACCGTCGATGCCAGTATGCCCCAAAGGTTCTCAATAGGGTTGCAATCTGGACTACATGCTGGTCATTTAAGAACGAAGAATTCTTTCGACTCAAACCATGCCGTGGTCTGTCGCGACGCATGGATTGAAGCATTATCTTGCTGAAAAATAACCTCTTCGTCCAAATGCTCTTCCAAAAACGGCACCGACACTTCTTCCAAGAGGTCGCAGTAAGTAGTCGAGTTCATTTTTATGGAGATCCAGCAGATGGGTAATTTGGAATTATAGGAAATTCCACCTCATACCATTACAGTTCCTCCTCCAAAATTTCTCTTGGATCGGGTTACTCGTTTATCCCTCAAATCGTGCCAATAATGACTGTAGCAGTCTGGGGCGTCGAGGTTAAACTTTTTCTCATCAGAAAATATTACTTGGCGCCATTGGTCAGTCCAGGACATATGATTCTGTGCGAATTGTAGTTGGTTTGCTTTGCGCTTTGGCGTAAGTCTGGGTTTAGGCTTTGGTTTTGTCCATTTGATGTTCGGACACACATTCAAAACGCGGCTAACGGTAATTTTGTGCACTGGAAGATCGAGTTTGGCAATAATCTGGCGACAACTCAAGTGGTTTTTGGTATCTCGGTCCTCTCGGATTTGTCCTTTTTGCCGATCTGATAGTTTCGAATTCCCCTTTGTTAGCTTCTTAATCCCATATTTCTGCGGATTTTTTCGATAATTCCGAACAACCTTTTCGGATCTATTGATTTTACGGGCAATTTCACGATTACTGAGACCAGTATCCGCCAGAACTCGAAATTGGCCTTTTTGCACCACGTTCAAGCGTTTTGCCTTTCCCATACCTAGACAAATTAACTTTTTTGCGAAATACTACACAGTATACAACGAAAATACTTACTGAGGTGCAGAAACAGCATAAACTATTGAGCAAACTTAAGAGCTTTCAAAGAAAATCGCGATAAAGGTGACTGCGTCTAAACGTTTGGAACGCAATGGAAGCAGGAAATATGGGGATAAGTCTTCTACGACTGTTATTAGTGTATGTAAGCAAGGCAATGGATCTCACTACTACATGCATATAATATATGATTTGTTGCACTGAAATAAAAAGATCACGGCAAAATTTTATAAATGCGGCTAAACGATTGCAACGCACTGTATGATAATAAATGACAGGGGGGATACTTGTTTTTATTATTTTTAAACTATTTTTTTTTTTTTTTTTTTTTTTTTTTTTTAAGGGGGGGGATTTTTTTTTTTTTTTTTGTTTTTTGTGTTTTTTTTTTTTTTTTTTATTTTTTTTTTTTTATTATTAATTTAAAAATAAAAAAAAAAAAAAATGGGTGTATGGGTTTTTTTTTTTTTTTTTTATTTTTTACAAACAAAAAAAAATGGTGGGGGGGGGGGGTGGGCAGAAAAAAAAAATAAATTTTTTTAAAAGAGTGTTTTTTTTTTTTTTTTTTTTATATAAACGAAAAAAAGGATTTTATTAAAAATTTGTTGTTTTTTTTTAACCAGTGCTGAGCTCCATCACGGTACTGACAGCGTTAGAATTGACAAATGAGATTCTTGCAAATAACAATCAAAGCAACAGAAGAGCCTCTCTCTATCTCGAACTTCTCATCAACACGAAATAACAACCGAGAGATATTTTTCTCTCGCGATTTTCATCCTTTTTTTTATATCTTGTACAAGTGTTATGTGTTACGATCATATCGCCAAGAATAAATAAACCGGCATGGAAATTGACCATCATTTTACTTCTCTAGTACACAGACGGTCATGATGGTCATCGCTAGTACCAATGTTTCCGCCGTCAAAACCGGCAGACATCACCCCGTCAGTGGCGATGTGTCCGCAGCTTGAGCTTCACGATTTAGTTAATTGAATGTTCAGTTCTTATGTTAAACTTTTTTGAGTATCAATACAGTAAGATCTTAAGATATTGGGGTAAATTCATACCCCCCGGGGCACATTTGAACTCAATCTTTTTTTTTTTTTTAAAACAAACGGGGTGTTATTTTTTTTCTTTTTTTTTTTTTGTGTGTTTTTTTTTTTTTTTTATATTTTTTTTTTTTTCAATTATTTCTTTTTGTATTAGAAAAAAAAAAAAATATTAATTGATCGACAGGGTACCCCCGTAATAAATTTCGTATGGTTATTTTTCTTAACGACCTATTTGTGGTATCATCCAAACCATTAGAGAAATGGTTGGAGAATTTGTGATATGGTTCGTTTAAGGCAATTTTTTATAAGGGCCACCACATTCAAAAGATAACTCTGGCTATTATTGATCGATTTAAATTCTTTTGGCAATTTTAGATTCAAAAAACCATTTGCTTCAGGGACATTATCAGCAATGACCATTTGAATGCATCTGGTTCCCGTAAATCCGAATTTCTGGGGCTATGGTCCGGTATGCAGACACTATTTGGAAACATCTATTGAATTTCCGGGAATGGATGTCAAAATCTTTGGAATAATTCTTAGAAACTAGTTTCTATTCCATTGTGGGCCATATGCCAACTTGTTCCTGCAACGGCCATTCTGTAACAGGTTCCCGTGGGGCCTAGAGTGGCCATGAACATTTTTAGTAGAAAACCCTGGCAGTATGGGTATCCAAATTCATGAAATTCCGCCAGTAGGATATTTCTCAACGTTTAGTGGCCATCTGATGATTTGTCCTCAGACTTGTCTTTCCGGAACAGGTTCCCATGGGGTCTCGAGTGTCTATGAACATTTTGAGTAGAAAACCCTGGCAATATGGGTATCAAAATTCATGAAATTGATCGCTAGTTGTGCGATAACTGTCATGTAAATGTTCACCAATAAAAAGCCTAGCACATGACCTGAAAATTTTTGTTTGTTTTTCTCTGCACTTGCTTCTTATACCGGCTGCCCATATTAACTCTTACACACGTTTTTCAAGAAAAGGTTTATAGACATCAATGTCTGTTCTTTGTGGCAACCCTGTAGAGCTTCATTTGGCAAAGATAAACTGCAGCGCCATCTCTGCGGCAAAATCTGATAACATGATAATGACAAAAGACGACAAATTACATACCGAAAAACTATGCCTGATGGCCACTCTCTCAAGCTTCATTTGACAAACATAGACTATCGCGCAGAATATCGATGCAGCGTTGCCGGATGAGGGTGTGCTCGACGACTGCTGGAGGAATATCAAAGCAGCCATCAACGACGCAGCAGAGAACGTCGTCGGCTACGTTGAGCGGAGTCGAGGGAACGACTGGTTTGACGAAGAGTGCAGGGAGGTTTTGGAGGAGAAGAACGCAGCGCGGGCAATAATGCTACAGCACGGGACCCGGCAGAACGGGGAGCGTTATAAACGGAAGCAGAAGCAGCAGACCCGCCTATTCCAGGAAAAGAAACGCCGCCTGGAAGAAGCTGAGTGCGAGGCGATGGAGCAGCTGTACCGTTCCCAAGAAACACGGAAGTTCTATCAGAAGCTCAACACGTCCCGAAAAGGCTTTGTGCCACGAGCCGAAATTTGTAGGGATAAAGATGGGGGCATTCTGATAGAAGGCCGTGAGGTGATCGAAAGGTGGAGGACGCGGGCGTTGAAGTCCAAGTCGGTGGAAGAAATGACTACGTCAGCACAGCAGAGGATGGGAACGAACCAGCTCCCACGCTGAGGGAAGTTAAGGATGCTATCCAACAACTCAAGAATAACAAAGCAGCTGGCAAAGATGGCATCGGAGCTGAACTCATCAAGATGTGACCGGAAAGGCTGGCCATCTATCTGCATCGGCTAATAGTCCGAATCTGGGAAACAGAACAGCTACCGGAGGAGTGGAAGCAAGGGGTTATATGCCCTATCTACAAGAAAGGCGACAAGCTGGAGTGTGAGAACTACCGAGCGATCACAGTCCTAAACGCCGCCTACGAAGTGCTATCCCAGGTCATCTTCCGCTGGCATTCACCAAAAGTAAATGAGTTCGTGGGAAGTTATCAGGTCGGTTTCATCGACGGGCGCTCGACGACGGACCAGATCTTTACTGTACGGCAAATCCTCCAAAAATGCCGCGAATACCAGGTTCATCTGTTCATCGATTCCAAGGTGGCGTACGACAGTATCGACCGCATAGAGCTATGGAAGATTATGGACGAGAACGGCTTTCCCGGGAAGCTCACTAGACTGATTAAAGCTACAATGGACGGTGTGCGAAACTGCGTGAAGATTTCGGGCGAACATTCCAGCTCGTTTGAATCACGCCGGGGACTACGTCAAGGTGATGGACTTTCGTGCCTGTTGTTCAACATTGCGCTAGAAGGTGTCATGCGAAGAGCCGGGCTCAACAGCCGGAGTACGATTTTCACTCGATCCGGTCAGTTCGTTTGTTTTGCTGATGACATGAACATTGTCGGCAAAAGATTTGAAACGGTGGCAGAAATGTACACTCGCTTAAAACACGAAGCTACGAAAGTCGGACTGGAGGTGAATGTGTCGAAAACAAAGTACATGCTAGCAGGAGGTACCGAGCGCGACAGGGACCGCCTAGGCAGCAGTGTTACGATAGACGGGGATACATTCGAGGTGGTGGAAGAATTCATCTACCTTGGATCCTTGCTTACGGCTGACAACAACAACAGCCGTGAAATCCGAAGACGCATCATCAGTGGAAGTCGTGCCTACTACGGGCTCCAGAAGAACTTGCGGTCAAGAAAGATTCACCCCCGCACTAAATGTACCATGTACAAAATGCTGATAAGACCGGTTGTTCGCTACGGGCACGAGACGTGGACGATGCTAGAGGAGGACCTGTAAGCACTTGGTGTTTTCGAACGCCGGGTGCTTAGGACCATCTTTGGCGGCGTACAGGAGGATGGAGTGTGGCGGCGAAGATGGAACCACGAGCTCGCTGAACTCTACGGCGAACCCAGCATTCAGAAGGTCGCAAAGGCTGGAAGGATACGGTGGGCAGGGCATGTTGCGAGAATGCCGGACAACAACCCTGCAAAAATGGTGTTCGCCTCGAATCCGGCCGGTACAAGAAGGCGTGGGGCACAGCGAGCACGATGGGCGGACCAGGTGCAACAGGATCTGGCGAGTGTGGGTCGTCAACGAGATTGGAGAGAGGCAGCCATAGACCGAGTATATTGGCGAAATGTTGTAGATGAAGTCATATCGTAAATACGATGTATGGCTATTAAAATAAAATAAATAAAAAAATAAGACTACAGCTCCATCTCTGCTGAAAGATCTGGAACTAATATGATGTCATCAAAAGACGACAAATGACATTCTAAGAAACTTTGCAGAAAACAGAAACTCTATAGAGCGTCATTTAAATGTAAGATAGACTGGGGTGCCATCTCTGCGGTAAAATTATGAACTAATATGATAATCTCACAAGACGACAAATAGCATACTGATAAATTTTACCAAAGACGACAACGTTATAGAGCTTCATTTGGCAAATATATACTGCAGTGCCATCTCTGTGGCAATATCTGTAACTAATCTTATAATGTCAAATGACGACAAATGACATACTAAAAAACTTTGCCAACGACGGCAACTCTCTAGCGCTTCATTTGACAAAGATAGACTGCAGCGCCATCTCTGTGTCATGATCTGTAACTAATATGATAAGTCCAAAAGACGAAAAATGACATACTGAAAAACTTTGCCCAAGACGGCAACTCTCTACAACAAGTCTGGAATGTTTTGTATGTAATTCTGTTCACACATCGAAATCAAAAGCTCCTTCTCTTTGTAGCAGATTCTCGGTGGCCAATGTTACTGCAACCAGGTTTTTTTAGGTTGAAGTTTCAAAATTTTAGAGAGGGTTGAAATCCGGGTCAATATTGACGTAAAGTCTTATGTGTCAGTTTTTTTAATACCCAAGAAAGGTTAATAAAATGAAAATAATAAATAAGGTTAGTAATATCACAACATAAAATAAAGTACAGAGGGTAACACCTATTATGCTGAAAATAATTTGTTTTGCATATCGTTCTCACAGATAAGTAGTGAGTGATTGATTTTCTTTACTCCCTTCATATCACATTCTCGGGCAGTCATGAAGGATTTTGTCACAAATGGTCGAATGAATCAAGCGTTTCCTTTATGTGCATTAGATAACGCAGAAAATTCAATGTTTCTTTTTATCTGTGTAGGCCGCGTTTTCTCGAGCCGAGGCGATTGCGGTCGCAAAAACTCGATAATAGCCGAAAATCAATAAATTCAATTTAAAAAATATATTTTCTTATTATTCACCTGGTATTTATTTAAAAAAACATTAAATTGTACATAAAGTAGGAGTAAACTTTACATAAATTTTGAGTTTTAATGGCCTTGGAAATTTAAGAATAAACGTAAGTTTCTGTCTTTCGGTCCGCTCCTGTTATGCACAGTTTGAAAAAAAACATGTAATTTTCTGCGTTTTCTAATGCACATAAAGAGAACGCTAGATTTGGCAGAAAAATGTGGGATATTTCATTTACATTTCAGCCAAATAATGCCTGAATCTAGTCTGTTGTATGAAAGATTGTTAACATTGTTGTATGGCGGATGAAAAACTGCAAACAATTTCGTTGTTTATGCTTCCTTTTGGTTGAAATTAAACGAGGAATAATTTTACGCGCTTGTTCCAATTCATTATTTTTTTCTGTGTGTGCATACAAGAATTAACATGATATTTTCTAAGAGTGTGGCATACTTACACAGTTTAAAAGAAGCATTCAATTTTCTGCGCTACCTAATGCACATAAAAGGAATGCCAGATTTTGCATAACTTCATGGGATATTTCGTGTAAGTTCAAGGCAGTCATCGTTTAAATCAGGTCTCTTGGAGGAAAGATTTCTAACAATTTCGGTGTTTACACTTGCTTTGGATTCGAATTAAACGAGGGGAAATTTTACGCGTCGGTTAAAATTCATTATTTTTTTCGGTGTATGATAGGAAAACAAATTGTATTCCTCCCATTGTGCTCGTCAGTAATTCCCTTTAAGTACCACCCACATCATTACCGTGACAATTCAATTCAACCTAAGCCAGTCAAATTTCGTCAAACCTCAACCGTATTAAGTTTAAAAGCTCTCCCATCGAATTTTAATCTCAAAATTACTCAATTTCCCGCAACGTTTCGAAGAAAGACTCCAACTCCCGTAAGCGACGAACCAACCGAAAATGCCCTCCGAGTCAAAGCGCGTCTCATACATAATTCAGTGCCACGATCGGTCAAACTGCTCAATATTTGATTATTCAAAATCGAACGTTTATTCAGCAAGCAATTATAATAAATACGGCTGCTCCGCCTTCACCCAATACCCCCCACTCGAAGATCCACCACCTCGAACCACTATCAGCCGCGCCGGCGGTTGGATGCGTTCCTCGAGTTGGACGAAAATTCAAATTCAAATCGCGGCAATTGCCCGAATGCAGTGTGCGCTGAGAAAATAAAGCAGCATTCAATTCAATTGCATCAGCCTAGATGGGTATGTTTACAAAAAAGTTCCCATCGTCTCGAAGAGAGTGTCAAGCCTTAGCATAGGGTGGTCCCCGCGACACTTCTGGGTTGATCGTTTTTCGCCCGGCAATTTTTCCCAAGTAATTACAAAGCAAACGGCGATCGTTTTTCGATCGATCAATTAGTGGAGGCCATCGACGAGGGGCTTTTGACGTAACATACGAGCAGTGAGTGTGCGCCTTTCGCGCCCGAGATGGGGAAATTATCTCCGTACACGTTCAAGACGCTTGCTGCTGTGGCGGACGCAGAGAAAGGAGGAAGCTTTGCTCGGAACACTGGAGTAGAAACATTTTCCTTGTTAAGATACGTGCAAAGAAGGGGTTCGCAGAGTGTTAAAATGGAGTGGAAAACACAGCACAGCGATGGCCATAAATTGAGAACAAAAGTTTTTCTTCGCTGCCGAACGTCAAAGTAAATTGAATTAAACTTTTACTTTCTAGACACACGGATTAAGACGACGACGGGTTAAAATCAACAAACGCGCGTAGAAGCGATTAGGAAATGGTATCTTTCTTTCGAAATTGCGGTTTCCGATTGGGAGACGGTGGGAAGTAGAGAGCTGGGTACTTTAATTGCAATAATTTAGAGGCGTTTGAAATGGATCGCACGGTGCGCTGAGCATGCCGAGCGCGGAATGTAGATGAGAGCACACGGCAAACAGCACTTCCCTTCCAATTAAGCGGTTAATTGTGGCCAAAGACAGGTCGATCTTTGTTGATTGTCGGGTTTTTGTTTGTGCGAAGGCGGGAGTGGGAACGTGAAAAATTGGTTTGTGGTTGATGTTTTTCCTATGTTGGATGTTGGTTGGTTTGCCAAGGCAAAAGAGCTGAGTTTGTGGGAGGTGAAGAATGAACTTTTTGGGTTGCACGATTGACTGGAGCCGTGCTGATCGCGCCTAGAGTTTTGTTTGACAGGGTATTGACAGATAGCGAGATGGTTCGCTAATCGTTAGTTGATGTAGATTAACGATGCTTTTCACTTTTACTGTCTTCTGGGGGGTTTTGGATCGAGTCTGACAAAGCTGGTGGATTTGTAGCTGGCACCGATTTTTCAATAATTGTCTCCTGTAAAACACATGTAGTAAAGAGCAGTGCTGTAAAAAATCTTTTCGTACAATTGGATAAATTTATCGATAACTCGGTTCAACAGTTGAATTTATGAATTGGGTGTATGATAAAATTGTAGCACATGACAAATTCTACAACTTTGTCTAAAAGTGCATTACCCTAACTAGTATAAAGAAATATAATACTTCATTCTCACATTAAATTGATATTCAATGATGAATATCATTTGAATATTCAGATATTACGCTCTCACGTCATAGGTATTTAAGTTAGAACAATGTATTGTGACCAAAATATATGAAAACGATCAAGCACAACAATTTCGTCATGCTTGCTATTATGAAAATTAGCTTTTTGAACGAGTTTTTGTCAAATTTAGTACATTGGGTTGAAATGACTATTTACAGCACTGGTAAAGAGTGAACTTGTTACAACAGACAAGATATGAATTCTTGATTAAGTTGATCCATTGAGGTCTAAAACATTAACTATGGCAACAATGGATAATATTTTAAGGTGAAAGTTGTAAGAGTCTACAAACTTTTACTTTTATGGCAAATTTGGCTCACTACTTCAAATTTTTGACAACGCGAATTCCACAAACCATACATTTTTTTAATGAGATTTAAATCACTTGTTCGCTGCAGCTAGAAAGTGTTTATAGTGTGGCATATCAAATTTTTATTGTTTCAAATATTTGAGCCATCAAAAGTTCAAAGTGACAATGACGGTCGGCCATGATATTTTGTTTAGTATACTTAACGACACATTAAACTATTAGTTCATTCATGCCGGATTAAGTCATTTCTAGAACTTCAAGTGTCCATATTCGACTCCAAATTCTTCGGTTTTCTTCTATTTTCTCGTTTTCTCTGCTTAGTCATGCTCTTTCTAATCTGTTCCACGCATTTAATGTCTTTTACTACACAGTACACAGCTCGAAAAGTAGTGTGCACATAAATGGAGCGTCACAACCCAAGTAATAATTTAAGTTTTATTCCAGCCGTTTAGTTTCTTCCTGGTTTTGTTGATAAAACTACATTCAAAACTGTTTTGTCTACCAACACCTCGTTTATGCTTCTTCAAAGCCAAAATTTGTACAAAATGGTCCACTTTAGACGGTTGTGAAAACAATTTAATAAAACCTTTAAAAGACCATATAGATTTTGAAAATGTTCTAGTGATAGATGCTATGACCGATTGAGAACCTTCATAAAACCTATTGGCTGCCGCGAAAACCAGCATACGGCCGAATGGCCACAGCTGTCAAACTTAACTGTGGTATCGTGGTTGGTTTTTGTTGTTCTGCTTTGTTTGATTCTCTGCTCTTCTGATTCATTCAGCAGTAAAAAATATCTGAGAAAAAAGGTCCGGAGTTGCGGAAAATTTTGTTTGATAGCAAAATATCCAAAACAAAATGAGTTTTTTACAGGGTATCATGTTCTAAATCTAAAACGCATTTAATTTTGTGGTGAATATAGGCGCAATAAGAGCCGAAAATTAATGCGCCTCGGAAATTATACGAGTTTACAAAAACAAACACAAAATTCAAACAAATATATTCAATAAACTTATCATAAATTTCTTTAAAATTGATGGAATTCAATAAGGTTAACTAAAAAAATGCAGAAATTGGTCTTCGGTCTTTAGTTAATTTGCATTACAAGTAAAATTTGGTGCATTTATTTTTCCCAACTTCAATTATTTCTTATATTTCAATATGGCGATTGGAAAAAAATCACAATTCTGCCATAAAGCCAAGTTATCTTCTAAAACTATTTGATTATTTGGTGGCTTCCCTCAATGCTAATTTGCCGATTATTGCATTTACTGGAGGCCAAATGGTTTTGAAATGCTTTTTCAACTGACCATATTAAGATAATATGAATGAGTCCTAAAACGGCATTTCAAAATAGCATTTTATGAGTTCATAAAGTCGAAATAAAACCTTTGATAGGAGCAAAGGGAACTTAAGAAAACAAGGTATCAAGATCGTTTTAAACAAGCTGTGTCGGTTCTCATAAACCTGACTAAAATATGAAACCTATTGGCACCTTTTGATGTCACATTAAAACCAAGTTGATTTCTAGTGGCTTTGATAAAACCTTAATTAAACATAATAAAGCAGGATGGTTTTGGAAATGTTACTTGGGAAATCATAAAAATTTACGTTATACATCGTGTAAAGTTCTGGGATAATATTGTATGCAAAACCTCATCTTTGATAGAACTATTTCATGCAAGTGGCTCTGTTATTGTGAGGCTGGATTAGAGTCTGACAACTCCGTGGACCGTTTGAGAATAGCATGTTCCACCGAAGTTAGGGGCTATATGTTTCCTAAATTGATTGCACGATTGTTGTTCGGCTCGTTCGGATTTCTCTGATGAGTTTAGGATAAACGAACGATGCACGCACCAAGCAGTTTTGGAAGCTACTCAATTTTTTCCTAATTCTAAGGGTTTATATACAATAATTCTTAGCTCACAAGCCTACCTCTCCGTCTTTCTTTTCTACCTCTTTCTGTTCTACCTACTATTTCCGACCTAAATAAACGTTTAATATCGACGCTCCATCGACTACTTCCTAAAAAGGTTTACTTTTGTAATCCTTGCTTTCTATCTTTGCTTTTGATTATTCATCGGAATGCGGTGCACTATCAGACTGACGCACAGTGATTCAAAGGCGAAAAAAAAAATCGAAAAATCAACTTCCTCATTTTAGAATAAAGATATTTTTTTATTTTAGAACACTATTCGAAATTTCTTTTTCCAAAATTTCATGAAGATTGGATGAAAATTGCGCTCTTCTCAATTTTTCAAACTATAGGTTCTACATGGTCGTGATTTTTAACTCCCATATAAAATGTATGGAGAATCTCAAAAAAACTTCAACTAAGTTTTCAAATATGAGCACACAGGCGCGAATACTCCAGAACAGACTTATTTTGAAGATTTTTTTGCCAGCTTTCCGAAAATTTGGGTTCCATCTTGCGCAAATTTGCACTGATACGGTTCCAAGAGGCCAGAGTTATGGAATGTCTGGGAAACCCGTAAATTCGGCAAATTAATAAATCTTGTAGTAGATTACCGTTGTTCCGGCTACTCCCGGGAAAGTGGTCCGATTCGGATTTGGATCAAAACCCATCATGTGACGCATCAAATAACACGAGAACTCAAAAATAAGTGCAATGGTGATGCAATCAAGTTTCCAGGCCACAATGACCTCATTTGGTTGCGTATTCCTATAACTCCTAGGGAAGTGTGAAAAGGGTAAAATCTCACGATTGGTTCATAAATTTAGGTGTTTATTCTCATATAAATTTACATGTTATGTGACGATCATAAGCTTTTCAGATAGTCTTATGCTCGATTTACTATGCTGATATGATATGAAATGTTTTAGGAAAGTCATCATGGAGCAAAATGAGCAAATGCGTCAATACACCGTGATGCAACATTGAGCAAAAATATAAATCAATTACCCCCCACCCCACCCCCCTCTTTTTCATCACGTTTTTCCTGTACTTTGATTGTTACAAAACTTCAAACTCCATCCTCTTAGAGCGAAAATTGTACTTAGTCCAATTACAAGCTTTTTGTTTTGCTGAAACAAAAATGTCTGGCAGAAGCGGGGATCAAACTTCCACTCAGTGTTTCAATTGCATTAGTATGTGTGATCACGTTGCATTGCATTAATATGTGTTATATGTTATGATTCTATCCATCCCCAAAATGTAACCTAACAAGATTAGGTGATTTCCTGTCGGAAGAATGTACAGTCGAAAATTGAAAGTGCAGACTCTAAGCTAATTTGCCAAAGGGGGTCCAAAAAGTGGCCATATCTCAGTAGGGTGACCTAATACGTTAATTTAAATAGCAGATTTGAAATAAGCGGCCCACAATTACTCCGAAACACATAACTTAGCTATGTAAAATCCATTTTTAGACTTTTTGCCGCCTTTTGTATGGAATGGAATCACTGTGTGACGGCGTGCATCTTCTGCTGCGTGTGTTTCTATTTGGCCTAAGATAATAAACCATCTTAATAAGGGAAATTCCTAAATGTGTTTTCTTTGCGAGGGTAATAAATCTTTATTTTTGCAGTGCTTGCCGGGTCCTCCTAAGGATCTGGTTATCAAATTCGTTAATCAATTAAATTAATTAGCGATCGCGACAGGCTTTTTTTATGTGGAATGAAATACAAATTTACATGCTCTGATATTTAAATCGCAATGAAAATTCACGTTTTTTTTTCTGTGTACTGTTTCTTCTCTGTTTGCCTTTTCACTTTTATGATACTCCTTGTTTCTCATTGGGTCCTCCCTTAGCTCAGTCGGTAAAGGCGCTGCTACAAAGCAACACCATGCAGGAGGTGGCTGGGTTCGATTCCCGGTCTGGTCTAGGAATTTTTCGTTAAGGAAAATTTCTCGACTCCCCTCCCTCGCGTATGATTGTACTTGCCACACAATCATACTTAAGCAAAAATGGTACCTGGCATCGAAAGCTCTCAATTAATAACTTTGGAAGTGCATTTAGAACACTAAGTTGAGAGCAAGCAATAAGCTAATTGTGAAAGCAATAAGCTTGAAATGCTGAAGAAGAAGAAGTTTTTCATTTTTCTAGTAGCTGACTACCACTTCTCGTGGATTTCTCCTGTCTGCTGTTCTCAGCTGTTTCATTTCTGCTTACGTTTGATTTACTTTTCTCTTCTTTTCTTTTTTTTAAACTGGATTTATATTCATTGTCTTATCACCAATTTTAACAGAAACGTCTTGAATTACTCGATTCCGTGAAATCAGCATGAAGTAAGTTTTACTTTATCTTCAATTTTAACTATTTATACTTCAACCATCTCCTAATAGAACGTAAATCTGCATTTAAATGTGAAACCGCTTGACTAACACGGTATTATCAGCTAAAACATTAATATATCAAAATCGCTAGACTTGTCGCATGTCATTAATACATAGCATTATTAAAACGGGCCCCAATACACTCCCTTGTGGTACGCCAAATCTGTTATCCATTGAGTTCTGTCTAACAAATAGCTTTCGATTGTTTCTAACGGCGAAGGCTGAGAAATCGTTTCAAAAGCTCGTTTCAGATTCTACGTTTCGACTATCAATAAGTCTGCATCGGAGAGAAATCAAATACCCGAACCTGCTGCGATGGCAAAACTAGTGGCAGTAGAACGGTTTCAAACGGAGCCCCAACCTCTCCGCCCGAGATGTCGCAAACAAGTTGAGAGTTTCGTCACAACCGTGATTCCAACCAAAATACGAATCGAACTGCCAACTTGATCCCGGCCATTACACTAGGGAATCGACTGGAAAACAGTTGTATTTGTCACAGCGAAGGAGGAATGGTCAGCTCAGCCGAACATCCGAATCCGCGTGGGCATTGATAACCGCAAAACGGGGGTTGGAGACGAGGCGACGGTGACGAACGAAGACCTCATTGCGATAGGTAAGTCACTCAAGGTGTATAAAACGGTGAATATCTTACTAGCTCCCAAAATGTTTAGAGTGGTGATGCAAAGATGCCTGGACGAGGGTGTCTTCCTGGACGCCTAGAAAATTCAGACTCTAGTATTGTTACCAAAAGCCATCAGGTGATCCAACGACATATAGACCTATATGTCTGCTGAAAATGGCGGATGCTCAAGAGGGTAATCCTCCACAGACAGACAAAGAACACGAAGGGTAAAGGCGGTTTGTCGAACAACCAGTTTGGCTTCCGTAAGGGCAAGTCAACGATGGATGCCATTTTGCCCGTCACCAAGACGGCCGAAGTGACAATCCTTTGCAAGAGGCAAGGAGTCCGCTGCTGTGCAGTGGTCACCCTTGACGTGCGAAAAGCTCATACTCACTACTTTGAGTACTAATAGCTACCTAGGTATTACGCGACGAGGTCTGCGTCCTAGCTGGGATGATGTGGTATTCAAAAGATCACCAGAACGGCATCTAACGTTTGCATTAAAAAAATGGACTTTTTTCGGATGGTAATAAGAAAAAGCTAAGTCAGATAATTGCTTTTGATACATTTCCCATGGAAGGTAATTATTTAAGCTTACTACTATTATACGCCCTTCCGAGTGGCTTTCCGGCAGTTAACCGGAACATTCATCATGGTGGACAAAAACATGCGTGTAGGCATGTTTTTGAGTTTTTTCTTCGTTTTATTTATCAATTCCTCCTCAGTTTTTGCGACCAAATTGTTGGAGTAGATCTTACGTTTCAGGTTGACCCAGAAATTCTCGATGGGACGCAGCTGGGGGACGTTGAGCGGGTTCGCCGACTTGTGGACCACATCGATATTCAACCGCTCCACCTCCTCCAACGCTCGCTTTGAGTAGTGGGCCGACGCCAGATCCGGCCAGAACACCGCGTCTTCGCCCTTATGGTTTTTCTTGATTAACGACGCAACTTCTGTCAGGCATTTCGTACTATAAATTTCCCCGTTCACGGCCAGTCCGGAGTGAAAGAAGAGTGGTTTTGACATCCCCTTCTCGCTGATTGTCAGCCACAGCGGCACCTTCTTGGGGAACTTGGTGTGTGAAATGAACTTCACCTCGGAGCTCACTTCCTTCGAGGGGGAAGTAAAATACGAAGTGCCCTGCCAGTCGTTGCCATACAGGGTGAGATAGGTCTCGTCGTCCATCACCACCGCCACGTCGCGATTTTCCGGAAAAATCGAGTTGACCATCTTATTCAGCCACTGCCGCTGCGTCATTGCCTGCAGCTCCTTAACCTCTGAACGCGACTTCAGCTTCCTTCCTATGTTCATGTTCGCCAGGTACTTTTTCACTGTTTGGCCGATTGAACCGACCTCCCGGCCAAGCGCACGCAACGATGTAGCCACCTCGGTCTTCCTCTTCAGCATCCTTTGGAGCTTCTTGTCGCTCAGGGTCGTCGGCCGTCCAGAACCGGGCTTTCTTTCGATGCTCTGATTGTTGTCTAAGAGTGCCAAGATGTTGTCGATGCCGGCACGGGCGTATCTGGCGTCCACAAAGTGCCGCACGATGTCCGTTTTCAACGCGGAGGGGTGCCGTTCTTTGAACGCGCACACTTCTGAACGGAGTTGCTTCACTGTTTTTGCCATCACGGTTAGAGTTCGACTGATAGAGCTGTCAAATTGTGTCTGCTGACTCATGGGTTGCTATTATTGATGTTGCATGGGTAGTTTTGTCAGTGCGGGTGAAGGTAAATCCACGAAAAATCGGCAATTTTTGTCCAATTTTTTTAAATGCAAACGTTAACCGAGAAATGTTGGGCGATCGTCTAGCGGAACCAGAAGAAGAGCCAAAAACGATGAACAAAGCGAACGAGGAGGCTGTATAGCATTTAATGGCAAGAGTTAAATGAATTCAACAAGGATTCTTGGATTCAGATTCGGTCAACTTAGCTTAGCTTAGCTGAATATTTTTATTTTCTGCTGATTTTAAATATAATTTGACGTTCAATTGACGTGAAATCAATTGACACGCTTTCATTTTTGACCAAATTTTGACCGTAACACCCGTTTATGATATCAGAAATTCTAGTTCAAATTGTTGGATACTCCATTTTGTTTAAATGGAGCAGTGTTATACTTTTCAATTTCTGAGAGGATGACTTAAGTTTGAGGACTTAAACATTTATTTTTAATCGATTTTTGAATAACTGTTGTATCACCCTACAGCACCGTTGATAAAGGTGTTCTTGTATATCTGGGTTTATTTGAAGTCCGTTTTAGACTGAATAGGGTTCCCTCCAGCAGCCAAAACGAACTTTTTCTGGCCTTAAAAGTTTGCTTTGGAAGTTGATCAGCATGATCCCAGAATCTCAAACGTGGGAATCGATCTTTTTAGTTTGGTTAATTACTTAAAGTGTTTGCTGAATAGAGCTTTACTTTGTGATCTTTCGTTCAGCAGATTATACTAGAAAATCCATTTTTTTCCAAACTTTAGCAGCAGAACAAAGTGCTGCTAACTAGATAAGAATACCATCTGTTTCTATATCATTCTTGATACATTCAAATACATGCACTTCCATCGAGACATTTGAACAAACTTCTCCTTGCATCCCTGATCCATGACGTGTGACATCTAAGTATTCTTTACTGCTTTCATACAACTCTCTATATGCAAACATCGCTTTTGAATTCGAATGTGTGCTGCCTGGTGCAGTTAAAATGTTGAATGTACGATCAGCGATATTCGTTTACAAGCTCTGAAAAAAACATTCCCTTACCTCCCTCCCTCAATCAACGCTGTCGGCCCTTCGACACCTGTTCACCTTCTACTTGACACACAGTCCTACACTACTGTCCGGACTCCAAAAATGTCCAAACATTTACACGTGATTGCCGAGCTTCCACATTTTTCAAGCACCGTACGATGAACGAGTTTTAAATGACTACAAATCAACCAAAACGCAAAGCCCGATCGTCATTCATGCCACAGCGGCCGAAGCTGAATTGAGTTGTCATGAAGCGTAATTAGTCGCGGGTAAACGCCTACCGAATTTTGAGCCGGAGAAAGGCATGGAACCGGTACGTAATTCCGAATCATGCATGCTTGCGTGGGAAATGCAATTTCTTCCGTATGTCTTATGTCATAATTGACACCCCCCTGGAATGAGATATCAATTTTTCATATACCTATATTGAGTTTCCATTGTCCGCTCGTTTGATATGCACCTGGAAATTTTACTCCTCCTTGGCTCCGAGTACTTAGGGTTATTTGTTTCTCACGACTCACTCCCATTTCCTCCACACCCTCTCTCCGTTGGATCGGAGCATCACTTCACCAAAGTCAAGAATTAACCAGTAGCCAAGTATTACTTTTTACCCGATATCCAACCGGCTCGCCGAGCATTGGAGAACTCCGGTATAAGTTGATAATTGATGCGCTAATGAAGTTAATAAATATTGTTGTGGCAGATTTTTGCACCACTCACGGTTCCGTGCGCCATGACCAAGACACGATTGCTGGGCGGAGGAAGAACCAGAAGTTGCTACTTATTTGGCCCTCCGAATGGGTGTCGAGTTTGATCAGCTGTAGGATCTGCGGTAATTTTCTCCTCTCCTTCCAGTTACGGGTTAATGGTGAAAGACGAGAATGACTCCGATGAGGGGATGTGCGGAGCGAATGAGTAACGATCTGAATGGAGGCAAATGAACTCGTAAGTTAGATTTTATGAAGCGGTTTAGAGTGGTGTAGAATTTAGTCGGATTTCGACGTCGGCCGAGTCCCGCTCGTTAGTGACGTCGAGGGTGATTCGTTGATTGGAAAGGTCCGGTTGTTCATTAGACCTGGGGAGACTGAAATAATCTATTTAAAGTTCTCGATTTTTTTTTGTTAAATTGGATTGAACTCGAATCAATTCAGATTCATTTGCCGTGACTCAGACTGACCTACCCTGAGACCCGGTTTACTCGCAGAGCATGAAAGCCCACACCTTCATGCTGAAAATCGCTCACCGGCTTACGCACGCATCGAGTCGTAAAGCTGTCAAATCCTCGTTCCACGTGATTGCATTCGGATCGGATTCAGCGGAGCCGCACGGGATTATGACAATCGACGACGTCTCCATCGCAACGCTTACGCAGGGTTTCAGCTTCAATAGCATTCAAACTCGAACACACAACACGCGACAACTTAATCCAATTGTCCAAAGCTGAGGCTGTCGTTCCCTCCTACTGGTCTGATGAATCCGTATGCATTTTCATAGATCAATCGCGTCTAGGACCATGCGATTCGGATTAGCGATTTCGCTTCACCACTCGAAGATCTGGGCCAACTGATTGACCAATTCCCCAAGATTGGAATTGTGCGAATCTTTAGCATCGTACTGAGACCTCTTCATTGTTTCAGCCGAATCCTCCAAAGCAATCGCATTCATTAATCAAATTTTGCATTTGGAAAGCTCTCCGGATGCCTACCAACCCCTTCAATTAATTAAGCAATTTCGCTGCGAACCGAAAATAGCTCTCTCCAGTTAACAATACCCGTATGGAACGATGAGACCAGATTTGAGGCTGCCATCAATGAATGGAATGGAACGTGAAAGAGTAGAAGTGCTTAATGAAGATGAAATTCGAAGACCAGTGAGCAATTTACCGAACAAAAGTGGGTGCGCAAAATTATCCAATCATACCCCTCGTTAGCACGCGCGCCCCCTGCCGGTCGTCAGTGGTGTGACGAAATAGTAAAGTGATTGCTCTTGTTGCGAATAGTTCGTGTTACGCAATTCGACAGTCAGCAGAGTTGGATATGATTTATGATTTCACGCACCATCTCAACACATCGACCGAAAGGGCAATGTTCTCAACGGTTTCTTTCCTCAGGATTGGGTCTCTGCATGTGGAGGCGATCGAAATGCGTGCCCCAGTGCAATTGTTTCCGATTTCGTTCGGCATTTTCGGGGTGGATACTAACGTGCCCCGAGGGGATTGAACCTTTCGCCCTTCCACGTACACCAAGTTCAATGGAAGTGTAGTGGCTGTGACTTCGTTTTACATAATGGTCACAATATTCAAATTTGACCGGGTCGATTTATTGTCGTCGGTGACGGCGTCGGAGGCGACGTCGTCGCGATTTGACCCAATTTTACCGGTCGTAAATTGTGTACCACTTTGGGAGTATTGAAGCTCTGCCGCGTGAAATCTCGGTGCGTATTTGTGCGGGAAATGTGAAAGATTAGGCTAAAATAAGAACGATGGCGTTGGTTGGTGAACCGGCTTTTTTGGAGGGTCAAATTCTACTATGAACCTTTCGGGATATCAGTGAAGTCACTTACACGTACGAAGAAGAATATATACTTAAGTTGTACAAATTGAAATCCCATTGTGTTATACCTGAAAAGATGAAGAGATAAAAATAACATTAGAATATAAAATGAAAATGCCTATAGATTGAATAATGTTAAGAGATGATTATGATTTTCATTTTCTCTAAAGCTTTCTCAATCGGAGAAAAATATGGTTGATAATGATTATACTGCGAAGCAAAATTTCAAAAACGTATACGCTTCAGCATAAAATACCAAACATCCCGAGAGGTCCATGGTGCAAGAGTTTTCAGAAAACAAATGTAGTGAGGCTTTACAACTCAAAAGCAAAGTTTGCATGGAGAACTAGGGATGTTCAAAATAAAAATGTTCAAATGCAGAAGGAACTCGTTTTGCCTTCGTCCTTTGTGTGTTTATTGTGAGTGAGCTACAAATCTCTCTGTTCTGTTTGGACAAATTTCTTCTTCCGAAGAAGAATTTCTCGAGCACAACAGCTTGTGATACGAATACATAGAGAAACGACTCTATGGATCACATTCCTGAATTGGGTGAAATCGTCTCTATACACTGATAGGCAAAATAAAGTGTCCACCTCATCATTTTTTGAATGTCTCTCATTTATTT
This sequence comes from Aedes koreicus, assembly GCA_024533555.2. Classification (NCBI taxonomy): domain Eukaryota; kingdom Metazoa; phylum Arthropoda; class Insecta; order Diptera; family Culicidae; genus Aedes; species Aedes koreicus. The sequence goes on from JAHHFK020003330.1 coordinate 393,230, forward strand.
GGTTCAAATTAAAGTAAAAACACTGTAGTTTTTTATTTTTGATATTTTATTTTCATATTCTTTTGAAGTTTCACTTGTGGAACAATAATAAAGAAAAGATTTCGACTTGAAGAAAACAAAAATCAATTCGTGTCAAAAGTGGCAAAAAAAAGTGTCCACTTCATTTTGGCTCCGGGGAAGTTAAATTTAAGTTAAAGAAAAGCATTTTAATAATTTATGTGTCCTCCTTTGGCCTTCAGGACGAGCTGCTGGCGCTTCGGCATGCTCTCCACCTGGTTCCTTAGGTGATGTGGATCAAGCTCTTTCCAGGCGCGCTTCAGTGCTTCAAAATAGTTGAATTGGTAACATCAGTTTTGTCAACCCTGGTATCTAGAATCGCCCACAAATTCTCGATGGGGTTGAGGTCCAGCGGTTTGATGCAACAAGACTGGAAGAAAGACTTGGTTTTCTTGGCAGCATGCTTCAGCTTGTTGTCCTGCTGAAATACGAACTTCTCTTCAAGACCCGTCTGGATCAGCGAAACCTCCAGATTTTCTCGTAAAGGGTGATACGGTCAAAATTTGGTCAAGGGAAAACGCGTGTAAATCGGTGAAATCGTTTATTTAAAAAATCAAATTAAATTTCTTTTTCAAGTTCAATTAGTATAAAATTCAGGAAAAATATTCAGTTAGGCTTCCGCTTTTCCAAATCCGAATTGCCGGGCCTTACGCTTGACCCCTGCCATCAGATTTTGTGCAGCCACCTTGTCCACCTTCTTCGCCGCAGAAAGCCAGTTTGCCTTGAACTGCTGCTCGTCCTTAGCAGTTTTTTTGGTCTTCTTTAGGTTCCGCTTGACAATAGCCCAGTATTTCTCAATTGGGCGGAGCTCTGGCGTGTTGGGAGGGTTCTTGTCCTTGGGAACCACCTGCACGTTGTTGGCGGCGTACCACTCCATGGCCTTTTTACCGTAGTGGCAAGATGCCAAATCCGGCCAAAACAGTACGGAACAACCGTGTTTCTTCAGGAAAGGCAACAGACGTTTATTCAAACACTCTTTCACGTAAATTTCTTGGTTGACAGTCCCGAAAGCTATGAAAATGCTGCTTTTCAAGCCACAGGTACAGATGGCTTGCCAAACCAGATATTTCTTTGCGAACTTTGACAGTTTCGTGTGCTTGAAAATATCTGCTACCTTTCCCCTTCCTTTTGCCGTATAAAACTCCTGTCCCGGAAGCTGCTTGTAGTCGGCTTTGACGTAGGTTTCGTCGTCCATTACCACGCAGTCAAACTTCGTCAGCATCGTCGTGTACAGCCTCCGGGATCGCGCTTTGGCCGTCGTATTTTGTTTATCATCGCGATTTGGAGTCACTACCTTCTTGTAAGTCGATAGTCCGGCTCGTTTTTTGGCTCGATGCACGGTAGACGATACACCCAGCTTATTTGCGGCATCTCGGAGAGATAGGTTAGGGTTTCGCTTGAAACTACCGGCAACTCTCTTTGTCGTCTCAGCGGCTTCCGGTTTTCGATTTCCCCCCGATCCAGACTTCCTGGCTGTCGACAAACGTTCCCCAAACACTTTAATTACATTTGTAACGGTTGATTTGGCAACTTTTAGCGATTTTGCCAACTTTGCGTGCGAGTAGCTCGGATTTTCGCGATGCGCAAGCAAAATTTTGATACGCTGCTCTTCTTGCTTGGACGGCATTTTGACAACTGAAGAGTGAATTCCAAAATCAAAATAGGAGCAACATTCTAACACACACACACCTTCAAAATGAGGGGTGTTCAGGTTTTTTAAATGCAAAATTGAAAGAAATACGTCAAGTTGATATTGACCAAATTTTGACCGTATCGCCCTTTAGTAGGTTAATGTAGGAATCTGCTGTCATTATCCCGTCGGTTTTCACGAGGCTACTCACTCCACTCCATGATAAACACCCCCAGACCATCAAATTTCCTCTTCCATGCTTCACCGTGCATTCTTAATAGCTAACCTGAGCCGTTTGGCTTTGTTTGCCTAGCTGATAAATGGGCACTTCCGGGTAACTTTACTTTTCAACCTCTGTACTACTCTGAGACGGCGACGAACAGTTCGACCAGAAACTGATAGCCGAAAGGTCTCCTGGATCTCACGGACAGTTGCTTTTGGGTTTTTCTTGACTTCGCGCATGATCTTGGTGTCCGTTTGTGTATCCGTTTTGCGCTTTCTGCCTCTGCCTGGGCAATCCAGCACTGATCTGAACGGTTTTTTGTTTCAGTAGAATTTTCCCAACCGCTGCCTTGCTAACACTGTACTTCCTAGCGACAACCCGGTGTGATTCACCGTTTTGCACATTACAAATCACTGATTTTCGGATACAACAGGGAATTGCTTTTGAAATCACTAAGTTCTCATTTTTTTAATCAACTGAATCGCGATCACGTGTACAAATACACCAGGTCAAGCCGTTTGCTCGAGGCGACGGTGCCGAATGAAGAACTCATTGCGATAGCAAAGTCACTAAAGGTGAACAAAGCGCCAGGACCGGATGGTATTCCGAACCTGGCCATCAAGACGGCTATCTTGCTGGCTCCCGAAATGTTCAGGGTGGTGATGCAAAGGTGTCTTAACGAGGGCATCTTTCCGGACGCCTGGAAAATTCAGACCCTAGTGTTGCTACCAAAGATAGGGAAGCCACCAGGGGATCCATTGGCATATATGTCTGTTGGATACAGCGGGTAAGGTGCTTAAGAGGGTAATCCCCAACAGACTGACGATGTACACGGTGGGTAGAGGCGGTCTGTCTAATAACCAGTTTGGCTTCCGTTACGGAAAGTCGACGGTGGATGTCATTATGTCTGTGACCAAGACGGCCGAAGTGGCAATCCAGCGCAAGAGGCGAGGAGGTCGCTACTGTGCAGTGGTCACCCTTGAAGTGAGAAATGCGTTCAATACCGCCAGTTGCGTGGCTATCACCGACTCGCTCCAATGCCTTCAGGTTCCTGGATATATGTACAAGATTCTCGGAAGCTACTTCCAGAATCGCGTACTGGTATACAATACAGAGGCAGGTCAGAAACGTGTTCAGATCACCGCAGGCGTCCCACAAGGTTCGATTCTGGGTGCGGTGCTATGGAACACGATGTTCGATGAGGTACTAAGGCTTGAGTTCCCAAACGGGGTGAAGATAGTCGGGCTCGTGGACGACATCATCCTGGAGATATGTGGTGAATCCATTGAAGAGGGTAAGATAACGGCCTCGCACTCCATTGGCATTGTGGAGAGATGGATGAGTTCCAGGAAACTGGAGCTAGCCCACCATAAAACCAAGGTCACGGTTGTCAACCACCGAAAATCGGAGCAAAATGCGACGATCAGTGCAGGTAACTGCACAATCAAATCGAAGAGATCTTTGAGGTATATTGGGGTCATGATCGTCGATAAGCTGTCCTTTATCAGCCACATCGAATACGCCTGCAAGAAAGCCTCTATGGCTGTACCGGCATTATCCCGCATGATGACGAATAGCTCGGCGGTGCAAGGGAGTAAGCGTAAACTCCTGGCCAGTGTCGCCCTGTCCATACTAAGGTACGGCGGGCTGGCATGGATCACCGCCTTGAGTACCAGAAGCTACTTGAGTAAGCTAGAGAGTACGCACAGGCTTATGTGCCTAAGAGTGGATAGTGCATACCGAACGGTATCACGCGACGCGGTCTGCGTCCTAGCGGGGATTATGCCAATAGGCGTTGTCATAAAAGATGATGTATAGTGCTTCGAACAATGTGGAACAAGAGGTATTCGAAAGACCACTAGAGACGTATTTATGGTTAAGTGGAAAAGGGAATGGAACAAGTCCACCAAAGGTCGAAATTTTATTTGAGGTTTTAAATTTTATTTGAGTGATAGGTGCATTTTCGATAAAATCAAAGCAGTGCTTTGCAGTGCATAATTTCAGTTTGCAAAACAACTCGCATCATTTTTTGCAGAATTAAAAACGAAACAAAATAACGCAAGCTTTTAGTGATCTGAAATAATTTGCTAAAGACTGTCACAGAAAGTATGGACGCAGTTAGAAACTGCTGCCATTTTGCAATAATCGATAACTAGTTCTTTTTAATGGCTGCATCCTGTTGTTTACGTTTATCTCTCAGCAGTTGTGTAGCGGTTTAATCGTTTCCAATAATTTGTTTCAAAATGCGTGGACTTTCAGCGGAAAAACGTCGAAATATTGTACTCAAATGGTATACAGAAACCGGAATGTCACTGAAGAAGCTGGCAAAAATAGAAGGAGTAAGTAAGAAAGCCGTGTAAACAACGATCGGGTCGAAAAAAAGGTCTTGCTCACCCTCGTTTAGATAAACATATAATGATGGCGTACGGGCAGAAGAAGGAAGTTTCAGAGCGGTTTGTGGCCAAAAAAGAACGTTTGAATCTTCCAATCTATAAGAAGCAGAAGCAGCCAAAACGGAGTCCGAAACAAGAAGCATCGATCAGGCCCAGAGTGCGAAAGTTGTACGATGCGATACTTGCTGGGACTTCGAACTATATAATCATGAATGTCGAAACCTACGTGAAATTCAACAATAAATCCTTTCCGGGGCTAAAATATTAAACGGCACCTGGAGGGAAAGTATTGAACCAGTCTGAGACATCCATTCAAATCGAAAACCTTCGTAAGAAAGCTATGGTCTGGCAAGCTATTTGTGGCTGAGGTAAGAATTCGCAATTCTTCATCACAACTGCTTCGATGAACACTGAAATATACATCAAAGAGTATTTACAAAAACGACTTTGTGAATATCCCGGAACTGAGGAATCACCCAACTATATTTTAAGACGATCTTACCTCGCTCACTGCCAGACACGAAAAGGGAAGATGCTTGGTCATGAATCAACGACTAGTGCGATAGTGCTGTGCCAAGTGTATGGGTACAAGGTAGATTATATTTAAGGGACGCAACAGGTGTTACTGGCAGTGTTGGCTATCTATTTTCGTTGTACCACACATCCCCCTTCCACACAGGGGAAGAAAAGAAAAAAAAATTGAGTTTCCAACAGTTAATAAACCCAAAAAAGGGATTTCTCGTTTTGAGTGTGAGAGTTAAACTCCAAAGGGCCATCTTCATGAATCTTCACGTGACCTGTGCAAGATGCATGTGAATCCCTGTGCATCCGTACGAAGTGTGAATGGTCGTTCCAGTACAAAATATGCGGAATGCTCCACCGCTCATACTGGTCCTAAAGCCTCACGCTGGTTTTGTGGATATCTTTTTTCTTTCGGCGTAAGAGCCTTGGACGCAAAGCAGATCACACGAGGTGGACGATTATCTCCTTGTTGGACTAATACAGCGCCAAGTGCGTTCGGTGAGTATAGAGGGTTGTCTTTAGAGCCTTTGCGAAGTATCCAAAAGAAGTCGTACAGTTTACAATTTGCTCTTCAGTCGTTCAAAATGTTGTTGCATGTTGTTGCTCGGAGCCCCAGACCTATGCATTTGAGCTGGTAATCGCCCACCAAGGACTAGCCATGTTGGCAAAACTTTTTACATGCGGGTTGCTAGACCGAAGAAACTTCTCAGTTCAGAAATTGTAGATGGAGGTCTGAACCTGCGATGTCTTTAATTTTCGTCTCATTGATATTAAATCCGTTTTCGTCCAGCTCGTTTCCTAGGAAGCAAATTCGAGTTTTGTCAAACACATGTTTATCGGAATTTATGGTCTTATTGTTCTCCCTCAAAATTTCGGCCATGGTCCTCTAAAGTTTTCGCGAAAATCAATATGTGATCTATACCTATATACTATAAGAAGGTCCATTAATTATGTAACGCTGTAAGAGGGAAGGGAGAGGGAGTTTGGGAAAACGTGAAAATCCATACTAAAAAATTGGAATTTCCATTCAAAAAACGTGACAATGGAGGGGGGGGGGGGGGGGGTCTAAAAAGTCACTTTTTGCGTGACATAATTAATGGATGTTCCCTATTATGTGCTCTACTTCTCTAAGATCCACGACATTACCCGTTGACTAATCTCCGGGACGCAATTCACCCCAAACATCAAACGAGTCAACCTAAACATGCCGTGTTCAGACAACAAGGTGGTCAAGTCACGCGATTCTTTAGAAGCTCTAGATGGGAGATGGTAGAAGGCGTTCGTCAAATCAAGCTTTGAAAAGAACTTTGCCCCATGAAGTTTGATCCTCATGTCATCCAACAACGGCAGTCGATAATATTCACACTCGATTGCCCGATTCGTTGATCGCATATTGAAAACTAGGCGGAAGTCGTCATTGCCCTTGGCAACCACGTATATGCCGCTAATCCAGAAGCGAATGTCACTCGTTCAATGATTCCTTGAGCTTCCATATTCTTAAGTCTTATTCTCGCACTTTCTCTGTAGGCCTCCGGCACGTTGTAATATGCGTTTCTAATCGGTGGTTTGGATTTGTCAACGCTCAAATTTTACAAATACACCCGTTACCTTCGGAAATATTCCATTCCTTTCCGGTATTTCACATGCGTTGACGGACACAAAAAAAAACGGTCCTCTCCAGTCGGATACAGAATTGTATCCGGTATTGTATGGGTTTCTTGAATCGCTTCCAGAACATAATCGTGGTCACCCATACCAGGACCAAGAACCAATCATGATCCCGAGCCGCTTCCAAAACAAAATCGCGGTCATCCCGAGCCGCTTCCAAAACAAACCTGCATTCAAGAAACAATCGCGATCATCCCGAGCCGCTTCCAAAACAAAATCGCGGTCATCCCGAGCCGCTTCCAGAACAAACCTGTTATCGTCCCGAGCCGCATTCAAGAACAATCGTGGTCATCCAGAGCTGCTTCCAAAACAAAATCGCGGTCATCCCGAGCCGCTGCCAAAACAATCCTGTTATCATTCCGAGCCGCATTCAAGAAACAATCGCGGTCATCCGGAACTACTTCCGAAACAAAACCGTGGTCATCCCGAGCTACATTCAAGATACAATTGCGGTCATACCGAGCCGCAACCAGAAATATAAACTGTGGCCATCCTGGGACACGTCAGAGGCAGCGCTACTCAGCCATATTACCAATTATCTCAAGCGGCTCTTGTGTCCACTATCTTCCTATTGCGCAATTTTGAAATTAAAGCTACGACGCTTGGAAGTCATTTTTTTGGGGTTTTCACGACTTCCCACGTTCGTTTCATAAAACTTCTTTTTCCGCACAAATTTCTGAAAATTTCTTCAATGCTATGGGTGATTCCCCAGGACAAAAATTAATATGATTCAGTTTTCTGCTAAAAATTCAGCAGGCTGGCCGGATCGCCAATGTGAATATCCCGGAACTGAGGAATCACCCAACTATATTTTAAGACGATCTTACCTCGCTCACTGCCAGACACGAAAAGGGAAGATGCTTGGTCATGAATCAACGACTACTGCGATAGTGCTGTGCCAAGTGTATGGGTACAAGGTAGATTATATTTAAGGGACGTAACAGGTGTTACTGGCAGTGTTGATTTGAAGCCACCAGGATCCTGTTGTCTTTTGAAAAGATTTTGCGTTATGCTATAAACGTTTGCATTAAAAAAAATGGACTAATTGCCGATTTTTCATGGGTTTACCTTCACCCGCACTGACGAAACTACCCACAAAGCACCAATCATAGTAATCCATCAGTCAGCAGACAAAATTTGACAGCTCTAACAGTCGAACTCTAACCGTGATGGCCAAAAACAGTGAAGCAACTCCGTTTAGAAGTGTGCGCGTTCAAAGAACGGCACCCCACCGCGTCGAAATCGGACATCGTGCGGCACTTTGTTGACGCCGGATACGCCCGTTCCGGCATCTACAACATCTTGGCACTATTACACAATAATCAGAGTATCGAAAGAAAGCCTGGTTCCGGACGGCCGACGACCCTGAACGAAAAGAAGCTCCAAAGGATGCAGAAGAGGAAGACCGAGGGAAAAGTGGCTACATCGCTGCGTGCGGGAGGTCGGTTCAACCGGCCTAACAGTGGAAAAGTACCTGGCGAACATGAAGATACAGGTTTCGGAGCTGCAGGCAATGACGCAGCGGCAACGGCTGAATAAGATGGTGGCGGTGGTGATGGACTACGAGACCTATCTCACCCTGGATGGCAATGACTGGCAGGGCACTTCGTATTTTACTTCCCCCACGAAGGAAGTGAGCTTCGAAGTGAAATTTATTTCACACACCAAGTTCCCCAAGAAGGTGCTGCTGTGGCTGACAATCAGCGAGAAGGGGATGTCAAAGCCGCTCTTCTTTCGCTCCGGACTGGCCGTGAACGGGGTAATTTATAGTACGAAATGCCTGCCGGAAGTTGCGTCGTTCATCAAGAAATACCATAAGGGCGAAGACGCGGTGTTCTGGCCGGATCTGGCGTCGGCCCACTACTCGAAGCGATCGTTGGAGGAGATGGAGCGGGTGAATATCGATGTGGTACCCAAGTCGGCGAACCCGCCCAACGTCCCCCAGCTGCGTCCCATCGAGAATTTCTGGGCCAACCTAAAGCGTAAGATCTACTCCAACAATTTTGTCGCGAAAACTGAGGAGGAATTGATAAATAAAACGAAGAAAGAACTCAAAATATGCCTACACGCATGTTTTCGTCCACCATGGCGAATGTTCCGGTTAACTGCCGGAAGGCCGCTCGCAAGGGCGTAAAATTTTTTTGCAAGTAAGCTTAAATAGTTACCTTTAACAAAAGCAATTATCTGTTAAGCTTTTTTTTTATCACCATCCGAAAAAAGTCCATTTTTTTAAATGCAAACGTTACGTGAAATCAACGGTAGAATGCTATACTATTAGGTGCGCAACTAAGTTCTCGCTGTTTTTTGGTGAAAAAGGAACTTTATTTTGAAAACAAAGGTTACAAACGAATTATTCAAAGTATTGCCCATCTCTAGCTACGACTTTTTCCCATTTTTCTGGTAGAACGTGAATACCATTTCGATAGAACTGTTCGTCTTTTGATGCTATCCAAGAATCTAGCCATTTTGAGATGTCATCATATGAGTGGAATTGCTGACCAGTGAGACCATGTGCCATCGAACGGAACAAGTAATAATCGGACGGTGCAATATCAGGAGAATATGGCGGGTGGGGTAGGACTTCCCATTTGAGCGATTCCAAGTAGGTTTTCACGGGTTTCGCAACGTGAGGTCGAGCGTTGTCATGCTGAAGAATCACTTTTTCGTGTCTGTGCTCGTATTGTGGCCGTTTTTCGTGCAGTGCTCGGCTCAATCGCATCAATTGAGTTCGATACCGTTCCCCGGTAATATTTCGTTTGGTTTCAACAGCTCATAATAAATAACACCAACTTGGTCCCACCAAATACACAGCATAACCTTCGCAGCGTGAATATTCGGCCTAGGCGACGATGTTGAAGCATGCCAGGGCAGTCCCCATGAATGTTTCCGTTTTGGGTTACTGTAATGAATCCATTTTTCGTCACCCGTCACAATGCGATGTAGAAAACTCTTCCTTTCTTGCCGCTGGAGCAGTTGTTCACAGACGAAAAAACGACGCTCAACATCTCTTGGCTTCAAATCGTAAGGAATCCAAGTTCCTTGCTTTTGAATCATTCCCAACGCATGCAATCGCTTAGAAACGGCTTGGCGGGAAACTCCTAATCCTGAACCAAGCTCTTCTTGCGTTTGACACGGATCCTCATCGAGCAATGCCTCCAATTCAGAGTCTTCGAAGTTTTTTGGCCTTCCTTCACGCGGACGATCATCAACACTGAAATCACCGTTTTTGAAGCGACTCGGAGCAGCATCACCGTAAACTTTTTGGAGCTCTCGATGTGCTTCAGCCGCCGTTTTCTTCGAATGAAAGAAGAAAATCAACACTTCCCGCAAATGACGATTATTTGGCACGAAATCAGACATCTTCAAACAACCAAAATATATAACACTAAACCAAAATCACTGATTTGGCAAAGCGGTTTGTTTACCATATGTCTGAGCTTGGTTTATGACGCTTGAGATGTACAACATTCGACCAGCACTTACTACTGGCGCCATCTATTGCTAAACAGCGGGAACTTAGTTGCGCACCTAATACCAAAAATGTATCGTTTGTTCCGAATGTCATGAACCCTCCTAATTTCCCGCAAATTTGACCAATTTACGAATTAGGGGCATTGGCAAAAGCACATCTTAGCAGACGTTTCTCGACAGCGAACTCAATTCAACAGTTCGAAAAAGATTGGAAGAAAGTATCAAAACTTATCGCTAAAAAGTCTGTGCTGAATCTTATGAAGAAAGTTCGAAAGAAGGTGCGCCAGCTAGCATACAATCGCTAGACTGCAAATATGGAGAACACTAACCTGGATTTTTGAAAATACTTCAAAGGTAAACTGAGACATTTACCAAATACAGATGATGTTATAACTTTTCACTTGGTATCTGTTTTCTGATGTTCGAGTCTACATATTTCGTTTTCTCAACACATCGTTTGGCGTTCACGCTGATTTCTGCTTTAATATAACACGTTATATGTTAACACAAAAAATAATATGAATCACGAACAAAGAAAATGTACAATTTTCAAGAAATACATTTAAGCTTATCATCAAATTTATAAAACAGAAACAAACACAATCCGTTTTTTTTTCTATTTTGGGCGTAGAACTACTGCGTCCACTGAGTTGAACTTTTGTGGTATACCCCTGTTTACTATTCGCATCTTATAGGTTGATCACCATTTGTCAAAAGAACAGCCTAAGACGCGTCTTTTCCTAAACTGGCAAAATTTAGTTTGTCAACCCACACAAACCGTGGTCTAAGATTTTTGTCTGAAGGGATGATTTCTTGACCTCCTGATTGTCTATCGAATTTAAGGCTAGATAACAAGCATTACAGATTTTTTGGTAATGGTTTTTAAATTTCTCTAGCTTTGTTTTATTTGTACTTATTGCACAAATAATTCGTATGAGCTATCATTTAGAAAAGTGATACAAAACCGTTTTATTTCTACATTACTACCATCGTTCAATAAAAATGCGTTCTTCACTAGGCTCGTGGCATTTTTTAATCTAACGACGAAAAAGTCTCCATCGTAAGATGGTGTTGTGATTATTATTTCTACTTTTCATCAAAATGCATCAATTTTATCTGATAATAGACATCCTTCAGCATTTTTTCATCACAAAGCAAATCGATTCAATAAATTCAAACTATAACTCAATCGAGCCAAGACTATACTCGCTAATAAATAACCCCAGTTTCTCACAAACAGCTTAACGGCTACCCTCTAATTTTCAAACCGAAATTTCACTTTCCACCGAAAAACACAACCTCTTAGATCTTGGCTGACCAACTCCGCTCCGTTGAACTCCGGTATGTTCGGCTCATTGCTGCGCCATCTACCCACCTTTATTCGTAATAGCAACCTTTTCCGAACGTTTTACCCCTACCAGTCCAATCTGGGAACAGGGTCAAACTTGTAAAAATAAAAACGCGGCTGCTCGTTAACTCGCAGGGCTCCTTCTTCCCTTCACAAATTGACAGCACCTTTTCGCACAAAGAAGAGCATCACTTTCACTTTGCGGTGTCAGTTTGTTCTGAGGCTTCAAGTATCCGCCTTCCTAGCAAACAAACAGACCTGTCAAGTCATCATCACATTGGCGCTGCTGCTGTCAATATACATTTCAACCGAGGTCCACCTCTGGCACCGGTGGCGCTTCAGATTTCATTCAACTTTGACCTGCTTATTTAGTTTCACTTTTCTTCAAGTTTCCTCGTTCCCCTTTCTTCATTCTCGCCAAGAAGGAACCTACACATATATAGAAACCACAGCAGAACGCTTTGCACCCAGCAAGGGACTGTTTCTGATTTCTTGACCAAACCAAGTGGCTAGCGTGGATCGCATCGGCGGCAGTTTGCTCCTTTTTACGATGACGGAGACGACGACGACGACGATGAGAAATCTAGTCTACCATGAAATCTACTTCTTCGTCGAAGTTTCTGTGTTTGCATGTCGTTTGGCTGTCTTAAGGTATCCCCCCTTGTAGCGCTAGTGACTAGTTGTATGGGGAAATGCCGTGAGCAGTGATTGAGTGACCCCTTTTCCCATCCCATGAGGTGTCCGATACGAAAACTGTGCAAGGCGAGTAATTTTAGAAGATGACTAATAAAATCCCTACTTTTTCCAGTACTGCGCGACCTCGACTGCTTCGATGATGGATGACCGGAAGTATTCCTCTAGTTCGGCTCAGGCACACCACTTTTATTGATCTTCTTGGGATTTTTCACTGAATCATAGATGTATGAATCACAGCAGATAACACAAGTTTTCTTCTAAAACTCTACGGGCACTAATCAACAGCACTATTATGCGCCCTTTTACGAGCCAGCACGACAACAAGAGACGCAGCTCCAAATAATCCAATTAACCTCCTTTGGGCACACCATACACACGTTGCACAAACACCGGTAGTTGGATTTCCCCTGGCTAGTACGGAGTAAGCGCTATGTATTAGGAATATCCACTAAAGCTAGGAGCAGGAGGAAGGTGAAACGCGCGTAACAAAATCCAAATAACCGTCGTCCCGAGATCCACGCGTCCGAACCCTTCAGAAGCCGAGCCACTTCTGACCAGTGTTCGTTGCAGGACATCACTTTTTGTCAACGACAAAAGCACTTCGAAAAGGAACGGAAATTTCTATCAACCATCCTGGTTCGTACTTGATCTACTTTGATTTGATCCTCACTGCCTTACAGGAGGATTGGACATTGTGAACTGACTACTAAAACAATCCACATAGCGTAAATCGCTTGAATGCTTGGATATTCTGTTCCACAACCCACTGTCATAAGCGTTCGACCCAGGTTGGCGACGAGTCCGTGCCTAGTCTCCAATCCTGACAAATCTGTGTCACCGGAAGCTACTGCCTCGAGCACGCGACGCTACGCTACGACGTCCTACGATTCTCCATGGCAACCTCGTTGACCATAACGATCCCTTCGGGTTGCCGCCACTCGTCGAAGTGTCCCCCGAAGCGACACGATGTTTGACGCCGGCGCCGCTGACCACTGGCCACTCACAGTCACTCACCAACCGGTCATTCTGCGATGCATCCAGCACGCGCGCGGTATGCATCGGAATGTCCCACACTACCCCCTGAGGAGCTGTCAAAATTCCTTCGTTCAACCCAAAAAATAAAACCCCCGTCGAAACATTATTGCCCTCATCATCGCCCGCATGCATTCAACCAGGCAGATAATTTTCTTATTACTTTTAACAACGGCAAGTTAATAAATTGCTGTTGAGTTGATGTGAACGGGTTAGAACCACGGCGGCAATTCGGGAAAAAACAAACCGATAATAAAAACAAACACACGCACGAAAACCGCACGCAGCGTACCGGACAATGGCCAACCATCGGCCACCCGCCCACTCAAAGGTACAACGAACGAAAACAAACGAAACGAAAATGAAAACAGAAAAAAAAAGCAACCAGTCGGATGTTTGTTCATTCGCTAGTTCGCCGGCTAAAAAAGGCAATAAAAGAATGAACATTACATTCGACGTTCGCGACGACGGTAGTGGCCGAAAATAAGAAAAATAAACAAGGAAGATGGGCGGAACGGCTCAGAAAGGGTAAATTAAACAAAAAATCTCCAAACGATTTATGACTTTAACAATGTTCACACGCAACTTCACCCCCTCGTTAATCGTTCGGCCGTTCAGGTTCTCAATGTTTCCAACTTTCCCCCCTTGCCATGTTATCATCTGTTAAAATGGCTTGTCACACCCCTTGATCTCACGCCACATCGGTCCCCACAGTTCACAGTGACAATTACAGTTTACCCGAAATTTACGCAATCTTGTTTTCATAAAGCTCAATGTTTGCGGTTTTGTACTGCGTCGAGTACTGCTGGAGGGAGGGACAGCATTTCACTCATTGTTGTTTCATGGAGCGAACCGTGTCGTGCCCCTTTCCCAACATGATTCAACCAGAGTCAACTGCTCACCGATGGTTCTGTTAGTGATATTAAATGGGGTGGAATTTGAGTCATCAAGATATGATAGCCCCAAAGGGATGACCTTCGGAATATTAGAGCGGGAAACAGGTGTGCTGTTGGCGTGTTTACTTTCCTGCTTTATGTCCTCAACCTTCGGAACGATAAAAGTACGATTGAGGTGATAAGCGGGACCGTTTGTGTAACCTTGTGAGATTTAAGTAAACGAATGGACTCATTATAAATTGTTCTACCTGGGGGAGTTGGTCCTCGTTTTGGTGGACAGATTTCAGCTTCGATCGATTTCAAACGGAAGAAACAGAAAAATTGAGAAAAAGTGGGTGCAATGGTAGCTCTGGAGCAAACTTAAATTATCATCTGGAATACCTCCTACCTAAATAATGTGTTCAATTCATAACAGTGAAAACCATGCGGAATTGCCATAGCTCTAGAACATCTTAAACATATTATTTATTTATTTTTTTGTTTAACGAGACTTTACTCTGAAGAGGCATTTGCCTCTATTGTGAATTTATTGATAATTTTTATATTTTACAATAACTTATATGTTATTGTACATACCTATTTTCTTTAAAAAAAATTATAACTTTGTCTTCTGTTTTGCCTAGAATGCATAGAATTCGGTATAATTGGTTGCTAATTCCAAGTTCTAATCTAGTGGAGGAAAGGCTTGTAAGATGGAACGGCTTGTAAGATGGAACAGCGCCACTTTTGACATCCACAGCGACAACACTATCCCATTGTCAAGTGTTTACCTAATTTTTTTTTTTTTTAAATTATCGACCCTTTAAAGATTGTATTCGGTTCTTGACTTATTCTCATTACAGAGCTTTGAAATTCACGTTACTTATGTGTTATCACTTTGAATTCATACTTGTATAGGGTTATTTCATCTCTTGTAGTTAGTATATGTGCTGCTGGACATCATCTTCTCGTCGTCGTGATAGTCCATGTTTCGTTGGTTAAACCTGTTACAGTGTTGCGACGGACCGGACTGTTTTCTACGCTTGTTTTTTTTTACAGAATTTCCACATCAGTTTCAGGATCTTCAACATCAGTAGGATGGATACAGCAATCATGATGAGGAGCAGCTTCCATTCGTGCTGCTCGTGGTAGCCCGTATGGACTTCTTGGTTCTCTATTACAGTGACCTGTTGGTCACCGATCTGCTTCACGTCCTGGACTTTTTTTTTTAGAGTCGGTGGTTCACATTGTCGGATTAATTCTTCCACTTGTAAGACTTGAGTGACTGTGAAATCAAGTAATGCACGCGGTGTTATATAGCCTGATGTCAGTTGGCTTGTTTCATCATATTGTATCGATGAGCGCAATTTCTTTTAAGAGATCCAGCACTTTTTTTGCTCGAGAGTTGTCGTCAGATAAAGCTTCCCTCATGTTGGGCCGGAGTCCAATTTTTTCCCTTACGTCGTCGTACCCGGCACAGTTTGCGATGATGTGTTTGACTGTGAGAGTTTGGTTACATTTTCTGCATTTGGGTGGTTCAGTTTTATCAAGTAGGTATGCATGTGTCAGCTGGGTATGTCCAATTCGGAGTCTGGTGAGTATAACATCCTCTCTTCGATTTCCGATGAGGCCTTCTCTGAAGGGCGAGACTGTGTTTTTGATTTCTCTTAATTTATTGTTGTTAGTAGCATTCCATTCAGAGTTTCATTTGTTGATCATGCTGGTTTTTATGGTTATGGTTTTTACTTCATTGTGGTCTACTATTTTCGGCACTGTTGTGTTAATATCGAGTGCGCCTTTTGCTTCGTTATCGGCTTTTTCGTTTCCTGGGATGCCTATGTGGCTAGGAACCCATATGAATATCACTGATGTTCCATTTTTGTATTTGTATTTGTATTTAATATAATTCATCTGACAATGGGTAACTAATAAACTAATAAATCACGTTTCTCTTAAAAACTAGTTCAAAGCCATTCTTATCCGATTCGCGAAACGTCCAGCTGGTTCATTAAACTCGAATAGCTCTTCGACTGCAGTAAACGCACGAATACATGCTGAAATCGGTTCATTGTATCCAAACACAGTCCGGTGAAAAATTGGTTGCAGTAACGTAGAGTTCCGTAGGGTTCTGTTCGGTACCCTAAAGTTCAACATAGAAAGTAGTTCGGGGGCATCAGCTTCACCATTCAACAGTTAAGCTGTATTTTTCGACGTCGTTCAAGTGTGTCCAAATCTAGTAATCGGCATCTATCAGGATACGGTGGCAAGTTGTCAGGATCTCGCCACGGCAAGTTTTTCAGAGCCAAACGAATAAACCGCTTCTGAACTCGTTCAATTCTGAGGCACCACGTGACCTGGTAAGGCTGCCATACCTCCAACGCGTTTTTCAAAATTGGACAGACAGAGCGGCATCATTGAAAAACAAGATAAACAATAGCGGTCCGAGATTGCTACCTTGTGGAACTCCAGACTTGTTAGGAAACGGCCGTGATATAAAACCATCTATCTTCACCCGCAACTCACGGTGAGTAAGGTAGGATTCTAACCCATATACCAATTGCGTAGAAACTCCAAGGCGTGACAACTTGTGCAGTAATATGCCATGGTCAATTTTATCAAACGCTGCTTTCAAGTCAGTGTAAATAACATCAACTTGCACCTTATCCTCCAAACTCGCAATGCACCTCGACGTAAAACTTAACAAGTTGGTGGTAACCGATCGTCCAGGCAAAAATCCGTGTTGATCAGTTGACACGTAGCTTTTTGTAGCATCAAGAACAATTCCACAAACTATTAACTATTTCAAACAACTTCGAAATGGCTGACAAACTCGTTATACCTCGATAGCTAATAACATCGTGGCGATCTCCACGTTTAAAAACAGGTGTCATAAACGATTGCTTCCAGATGCGGGGAAACTTTGCTTGCTGGAGTGAACGATTGAAAATATAACACAATGGTTGTGCTAAAACGGCAATACAAAGACAGATTACAACTGCAGGCAAACCATCAGGGCCTGGAACAAACGAACGTTTCAATTTTTTTGCAGCCATTGAGACCATTTCTGGATTTACATCAGAAACTCCAAGATCAACAAAACCAATGGGAACATCATGTATGGCCTTCTTCGATTTCCAATATTGGAGCAGGGTTCGTTGCAAATACGGACGCAAAATGCTCAGCAAACAACTGACTAGACTCTGTTGCAGTCGTGTCGTTCAAACAAACGTTGGTTGGAAGCGTTGCGTTAGCAAACTTCCAAAAACTACGAGGGTTAATTCTCAGACTCATTTGCACACGCAAAACGTAAGATTTATAGAGTGTGTCATTCAAAAATCGGTACGCATTGCTGGCTTGTTGAAAATTTCTTTTGTTGCCAGGCGATCGATGACGTCGTAATTTCCGTTGGCAACTGTTACGCGAACGTTTTGCGGGTGAAACTGGTGGCTTAATTTTTGGGACGTTATTAACAAACCAATCGTTCAAAACGGAACAGAACATTTGCGCCATCTCATCGATATCATTGCTAGCAACTATTGCATTCCAGTCAACGGTTTGCAAATAGTCCGAGAGCGCAACAAAAACAATCACACGAAAGTTCAATTTTGATTATTTCGTTGTATAAATCTCATCCTTCAAGGTGGTTTTGATTTTCTTTTTTTCTAAGGACGTCAGGACATTGAGAGAGTCAGTACATGTTTCGTAAGTACCTGTTCTTTCTTGATTGATGACCCATCTAAGCGCTTCAATTACCGCAACACTTTCAACGCAGTAGATACTAAGCTGACTTTGGGAACGATTGTGTATGATCTTCTCTTCTGTGATGACGCAGAACGCAGCTTTGGATTCATTTTTTGATCCGTTCGTGTAGATTGTGGTGTACATCCAATATTTTGTGTTAATCATCTGTGCGAACTGTTTCCTTATTTCGGGCTGGCTCTTTCCGTTTCTACTAGCAGACAGAAGAGATTTGTCTACTGGTATGATTTTTCTCATAGAACCAAACTAAATAACGATAGCAGCCGAACAATAAAGAACAATAAGAAGGAAAGCTCTCCGCAAAGTTAAAAATAATAAAAACAACGATCTAAACCATCAATTGGCCAAAGAATATCAAGAAGCTAACATCAAAGCACGCGAAGCCATAACTAAAGCGAAAACTAACTCCTGGAAAGAATTCGTAAATATTCAATGTTCATTTTTGTACTATTCTTCAATTTTCATTTGCTTTTGGAGTGAATACACTCATTCGATTTAGCCCTTCCAGGTTTCATTGTTCGAAAGTGTTGGCATAGTTAAAATCGCAATAGGATTTTGAAAAAAGGGTATATTTTTTTTATGACTATAAATGATCAGTTTTTTAGGCAAAGTTGAAGCCTTTTAGTTCTTCTTTCGAAAGATGTCTTTGGATCCGCGAAAAAATAAAAATTATATATGTTACGAGCAAAAAACGGATCTTGTTCCATCTTACAAGCCTTTTCTCTATTGTTATATTGCGGGCAAGCAGCAAGCACGTGATGAACTGTTGTTTTTCGGTTACATATTGTACACATTTCTGGGGGTTTCTTTGTGAACCAAGCGTGTCCTAATACTAGTCTAGTTAATACTATTTGTTCTTTTTTGTCGTTTCTGTCTATGGGTTTATCTACTTTATGTTTTACAACTTTTAATGTGTTCCTAGTGGTCTGGTTCCAAATTGGTTTGTGGTGTGTTTTCCAAACTGCTTTTTTCATCCATTTAATATCTTGGGACATTCGTGGTAGTTGTTGGATGATTTTTTCAAAACAAACAGGAATTCCGGCTCTTTCATTGCCCAAAAGGAGTCTGTTCTGGTACCCAACAAAGTTGAACGTCTTTTCCTTTGGCTGCAATCTCAGTGCGCTGAATGTTAAAATTTGTGGATCTTTCAGACTCTAGAGCTGCCAGACAACTCGCGGAGTCACTGAATATTACTGCTTTATCATTCATATACTCAACTGCTTCAGCGAGTGCTTTAGCCTCCACAGTAAAAATTGAGCACTGTTTATGTAAACTGGCTTCAATTCTGCTGTTAGGTCCGATTATTCCATATCAAACTTTTTCTTCAGCGAGCGATCCATCAGTATACCAGTGATTAAATTCTTAATATTTGTCTTCGACCAGCTGTCTAAATACACCAAGTGCTAGTTGGGGAGGTAATCCTACTCTAAATTACCAAGAAGTTATAAAAACAATGAACAATGCTGATTCTGTCATGTATCGAAAGTTGAAGATCATATTGAAGGGAATCCTGAGTTTCTCTGTTCGAACGGTGCCTCGTAAAACAGGAATGTCCCCTGGTCTCATCCAAAAATCATAACAGCGTTTGGGACTGATGTCCTTAAAGTAAAAAAAATCCAAATCGCAACGATAAACAGAACTTGACACCGAAATCACGAGTTCGACGTTTTTACTGCAAATCTTTGACGAAGTTTTCATGCGTTGTTATGGACGATGAAACTTATGCCCTGGAGGATTTCAAACAGCTTCCAAGGCTGGTTTTCAATTCTGCTATGGCCAGAAATGCTACAGCTGAGCTTTTCACAACGAAGAAGTCATCGAAATTTCCCACATAATATCTTGTTTGGTAAGCAAGTTACACGTGTGGCAGAAAGAGTAAACCTTTCGTCACTACAGGCACAATGAGCAAGAAGATTTACCAGAAAACTGCCTTGGGAAGCAATTGCTATTCCTTATAAAAAAACACAAAGAATAACAATTTTTTGGCCTGATTTGGCATCATGCCATTGTGCTTAAACTGTGATGAAGTTGTACGAAGTAAATCAAGCGAATATTGTACCAAAACCGCAAATCCACCCAATTGTCCAGAGTTACGTCCAATCGAAAGATATTGGGCTCTGATGAAGCGAAAGCTTTCTGGAAAGAAACAAGGATTCGAAAATATCAAACACTTCCAACAAATTTAGACAAAAAACGGCCATCGTGATATCTAAAGATTCTGTACAAACCCTAATGAATGGAGTTAGTTGCAAAGTTGAAACTTTTTATGAAAATGCCGAATAACTAGGTTTTGACTTCGTGAATGTATTTCTGGATGAGAAATCGTGAATTTTGAGCTGTACATGAGGTTCTAAGAGTGTCATTATTGGGGCCCTACTGGAACCGATTCAACCGTCCATGGAATGATGTCCATGTGCTTCTGGGTGAAAAATCACGGATATTAAGCCGACCAAAGTGACCAAATTACGAGTTTCTAAAAGTGTCCGTTTTAGACCCTACCGATACAAGGGAATCGTAAAGTGGTCATATCCCGTTGTTGGTCCATGGTACAATGCTTTTACATCGCTTGGTGCAAAATCATGAATTTCGAGCCGTCGAACGGTACCAGCAAATGTGATTCTGATTGGACCCTGTTCAAATCAATCCTGGAACCTGGCACCTGGAATTTGCCCGAAAGGGTCAAATTGAAAAAGTTAAATTGGTTAAAATTCTATTCTTAGTACCCAATTTTTTTCAAATGATGCCAAAAGATCAATAATTGGATCGAAATGGATTTTTAAGAGCGAACCAAAGTTAATGGTCTTTTTTGACGTCAAGAAATTTCCAATCACTAGCTGGTATGAAGCAGTTATGAAGCTACAACTTTTTTTGTAATTTGGATTGGTAGAAATGAGGTCAATGTACAGGATGAGTGGTAACTCATGTCAGCGTTTTAAACATGTGTAACTTCTTTTAGTTTGTTTTGTATTTTCATTTATTTGAGACTCGTGGTAATCATAGACGGGAAAAGAGACTTCGTGGTAAGTCTGTTTATGAAACATTTTAGCCCGTGTACTATTTTAAAGAAATTGAAACCACTCGGAATAAACAAAAGATTCATCTTTCGTATCATCAAATGTTACAAAGAAACCGGTTCTTGGAAAATACCTCCCGGACCTGGCCGTAAACGCACTGCCAGGTGTCGGGAAAAGAGAGCTAAGTCGGTGGAATCCTGGTAAATCCCTGGCTTGATTGAAAAGCAAAAGAGTGCAAGAGTCGAAAGATGTCGGAAGCTTCTCAAGTGGCATGGTGATTGTAAAATTCTGTTTTCGGACGAAAAAATGTTCCCGCTACAGGATCACCACAAACAGCAGAATGATCGGGTGTATGCAGCACATCTTTTTGATATTCCTCGTGATGAACTAAAGCTATGTTCATTTAGAATCCGGAATAATAAAATCATCTGTATGGCGGTAACGGATTGACGGACAAATAAGTTTAATACATCAAAACAAAGGTAATTTACTGTTTTTTAAGAAAAAATATCATTTTAAATCATTTCTCTTCGTTTTTAATGAAAATTCGCACATTCTTATTTATTCCTCCCATCAAACGCTGCACACCTCCGGAGTCAACTTTCTTGGCACCGTTGTTCCACATTTGGGTCATCTGAGTCGCGTCCCGAGCCGTTTTTTCACTTTTCTTAAGCTTCCGCTTCAATACAGCCCAAAATCTCTCGATTGGCCGGAACTGCGGGCAGTTGGGTGGATTTATTTTTTTATCGATGAAATCTACGTTATTATCGCGGTACCACTGGATGATTTACCGGCTGTAGTGACAACTTGCCAAATCAAGCCAAAACTTCATAGTACCTATATGGGCTTTAATGAAAGGTAGTACGCGGTTTTTGAGGCATTCTTCCCTGTACAGCTTCGAGTCCATCGTCTTATTCGTCACGAACACTTTGGTCTCCGCAGCTGCATATCCCTTGCCAAATCATCAGTTTTTTGGCAAATTTGTCCATAAAAGCCAACTTAACCTTCGCAGGAACATCTCCTCGTGCCGTCGCCATGTAGAATTTTTGGCCAGAAAGCTGTCCGAAATCCATTTTGACGAAGGTTTCATCGTCGATGAGCAGGCATCCTTGGTACTTCGTCAAAACCTGCTGGTACAATTCCCAAGCTCGAGTTTTGGTGACGAAACTTTGCTTCAACGTTTTGTTTGGTTGCTTGCTGGCTCGATAATAACGGTATCCTGCTCGCAAATGAATTCTTCGAACGGTACTGCGAGCAGCAGCGTATTTTTGTGCGATTTCATTATCTAATAGTCCAGGGTTTGCTCTGACGGTTCTCAACACCTTCTGGTTCAGCTTGCGGTCATATGTTCCACTACGACGCTTACCTTGAGGCACTCGATCCACGCTCTTTTGCTCCCTGAAACGTTTGAGCACATCATACACGGTTGATTTGGCGATTTTCAACGTTTATGCGATTTTTATTGCGGACCACGTTGGATTATCAACGTGGGTGTGCAGATTTTTTTCTCTCCTCTCGGCTTCCATCTGGAATAACTTTTGACTTACAGCACAAAATACCGTGCAAGTGCGCTGTTAGGTCAACAAACCGCTGTAAAAAAATAATCTTGCAGCGGTCACTTTCCGTAACGCCTGACTCTGTCATAATTAGTTGTAGTAACTTGATTATGACTTAGCAAGTCATAATTATGTTATCTCAACCGAATGGGAACAAGTGTGCTACTAGGGGAGTACCAAAGGACTAACCGTGGACACTTCTAAGAAACTTTTGGTGAAACAATGGAATGTCGTGCCTCAAGATATCGTGCAAGCCAGCTGTGACGCTTTCCAACATCTAGCTAGGTAAGCTAGGTAGGACTTGCAAGGACTGTTAATTAATGAAAGAGGACACCTGTTTATCAATGGTTTAGCGTTAAAACTTAACGAACAATTGTGAGTTTACGCTCAGTGTGTATAAACATTGTTTACTTTGGAAACACCCCTGGAAAATCAAAAATAAATGAGAAATTTCGAACGATGAGTCCGATTAGCTTATCAACCCGCAGATTAATTCTGCACAAATGGTTTTCCGAATAGTTGTCGTTTCAAAAATTGGCAAAAAGCGTGAAGTGCACTAAATCTGCAGTGTTCAAGATTGTTAAGAAGTTTGGAGAAACGTGTTCTCTTGAAGATTTACCGAAATCTAGACGCGAAAAAGGGGGCATAAGCCCAAAAAAAGAGCTGGCAGCGGTACGTTTTTTGAAATCGCATAAACCGTGTTCCGTTCATCGAATTGCCAAAATAGTGTTCATTAGCGTCGGAACTGTGCAGAATATCAAAGAGCGTAACAATATCAGAACCTACAAGAAGCAAAAAATACTCAAAGGGACGGACACACAGAAAGCTTCTTCGAAAATAAGGTTACGAAACTAGCATGACGATCTCTTTCAAACGTCAAACCGGTGAATATTGATGAACGACGAGGCGTACGTCAAATTGGATACCCGAACACTTCCGGGGTCGCAAGTTTTCAACGCTGAGTAGAGGCCAGATGTGCCTGATGATGAGCGATACACCCGAATCGAAAAATTAAAGAAAAAGGTTTTGGTGTGGCAAGCCATTTGCTCTTGTGGCTTGGAGAGTTCTTCATATTTCACAACGAGCACAATCAACGGTGAAATTACAGAAAAGAATGCATCAAAAAACGGATTCAACCCATCTACCGAAAGCATACGGATCCTCCATTGTTTTGGCCAGATCTGGCATCTACTCACTACGCTTCTGCTACGTTGGAGATGCTCAAGAAGGAAAAAGTCGATTTTGTCGAAAAATGCCAAAATCCCCCAAACTGCCCTGAACTGCGTCCTATCGAAAGATACTGGGCAATAATCAAGCGTCATCTTAAGAAAGATGGAAAAGAAGCAAGCTCTGTTGACTGCTTAAAGAAAATTTGGTTTGCTGCACAACGAAAAGTTACGGAGAAAGTTGTGCAGAATCTAGTGGCAGTTATCAAGTCCAAGCGTTATTCAGAAAAGAGAAGTAATTATTGAAACTAATGTGAACTCGGTCATGTGTATGTTGATTTTCATTTATATAATGCAATTTTATGAATTTGTTCGATAATATATATTTTCTTCTGAGAAACAGATGTCCACTTTCTTTAATGAACAGTCGTTAAAGGGAGGGAAGGTGTGAAGTATTCAAAAAACGTACCGTCTTACGTAAATAGTGTATCGTTCCTAGATGCAATGATTTTTTCGTATTTTAGATTTTGGACCTTCTTCTTTGTTTAGAATTCAGTAAAAAGTACTTCAGTAAAATACTGAAATAAGAAAAATTTATCAAGTTTTTACGAAGATGTGCTTGAACGCCTTTGGCATTTTAACGACGGGTGGTCAAGATACTGAAAAAATATTCTAAACGATCAAGATTTGATTTCAGGTTGTTCTTCTTCCTTATTTTTTTTGGCATTGTCATCTGCTATTGAACAAGCTAGTAAAATTCTTACTGAATTTTTGTGGCGAAATTTCATCATGAAATATTATGAATATCGAATGTTTATTTCGATGACTGCAGTCTAGTGGTTAAGCCAGCAAGTCTGATTACCACAATATTCTTAATTCCATTTCGGTCTGAAGATTTGCTTCTGTTATAAAAGTTTTCTCATCGATTCAGATTTACACATTTTCTAAAAGTAGGTTTTTACAAGTAAATCTAACTATGCGTGTGTTCGAAAATAAGCCCAAAGAACATAAAGTCAAATTGTTTATCACTTCAGTGTAGCAAATAAGTGATAAGCATTTAAAAATGAGGCACTCTCGCCCCACTCGCCACATTTCATAATTTTACCAGTATGCAAATATCCCCTTCCGCCTGCTGTCAGTAGTCAATTTCCATGAAACAAAACGTCGCCGGGAGCTACTGTCTGTCAGTAACTCCATCCGAGAGCTCCTGCTACGGCACAACAGGAACCACCCAACAACGATCAGAATCTAATCCCGCGATGAAGCACATAAGCTACCCTCGGTTCAGCCGGGTGATTCTATTTCAGGGCCAATTGCTGGCTGGAGTGGATTTTAAACAAAAACTCCCACACTCACAAAGCAGGTTCGGCAACGACGACACGCGTGGCAACGAGAAAATCCGATTTGGACAGTTCACTTTTAATGACTCCCGCTGTCCCGAGTTTCCCCCGCCGGCTGACCGGTCTACGGATCTACGGAAGACAATAATCCCCCACGTCTTGGCACTCGCTCGCCTAAACTCCGAACGAACGCTTCAAATTGGATTGACAGTTGTTGCTGTTCCCGTCCGGACCGTCATCGTCGTATACCTAGATTTCAGTGTTTTGTAAGGATTCGGTCAGCAAGCAGGGCAGTTTTTAGCCCTTCTTGATGGGGACGGAAATCGTTAAAAAAAAAGTGCAAACGGTTTGGTTTGCTTGCGGTCGCCAAGTTGCTGTGGTCAATAACGAGCGATGTAATTCTGCGAGGGATTATAATTAGCACGCTTGTTGTTTGGTTGACTTGGCAAAGGTAGGCATATATTGGGGCTTAGCGCTAAGTAGAGATAATTGGTCTGAACTCGAGCGAGGATTGCGACGGAGTTTAGTAGCTAAATGATTCTGGATTTTTTGTGCGTTGAAAAATTTTGTTCTTTGTTTGGAAAATGTATTCAAACTCAGAGGCATCATCTAGATAAAGCAAGTCAATAAACTAGGAGAATAAATTTAAAGGAGTTGAGATCATTGAAAAATAGCTACTTGAAGCTATTAAGGCGATCTTTCATGCTTGATATTTGAAATGATGGCCAAGATCAAGCAATCAATTTTCAGTGCGAAAAAATCGAGTATTTGAACCTCTCTAATTAAAACTATTTCGTGCTCCGCCCTAAGGTTTGAATGATTTATCTTTCACGTGAGTGGCTTAATCACCGCACTCTGCTCGTATGTATATCGAGTAGTGTAAATCAAGCCCGCAAATAGGGTCAACCGTCAAATAAACTTCGTTTAACCGCGCAGTCGAAATAACTAAGGCTGGCCTTTTCTGGCACTGGAGCGACCGGTAGAACCGTAAAAGTACCGAGACCCGAAAAAGTGTAATAACACCAGCATATGATTACGCCATAAATCAGCTACGCACATTTGACCACTTGTTGGGTATGATGATTGCAGCCGTAGCAGCAGCAGCAGTAGCACCAGCAAAAAAATTACAGGGTCTTACCACATTTGGGCAGGGTCTTTCCCAAAAGCGGAACTCCGAGTGAGAGTGCGATCCGACGACGATGATGCCCATTAGAAAAAACAAACAACCGCGGACTTTCGGAACATAATTTCTGATCACGCAGGATGGGAGCCACCATGGGGTAGTCAATACCTTCTCGGTCGGTCAGATCGATCGATCGATCGATCTGGCGCTTGCGGGAGACAAATGTAATTAAAATTCTTCAAGTTCCCTACACTCGCACAGCAACGACGGCGGCATGAAGTACAACGCAGACTGCCGCTGGGTTGCGTGATTGTTTCGCGGCTGGTTTTTTTTTTTTGTGGCCCAGCTTTTCATCGAATCGATTCGCATCGGAACCCTATGATCAGCGATCTTATTCAGGCGATCTAAATCAATGACTACCCGTCGTCGTTCGTCAGAAGGCCCTGCTTCTACAGCAGATGGGCCTATCATTTTCACAAAACTTCATCAAGTAGCAAGGAGACATACTGATTACATGCCATTAGAGCGGCGTAGAAATGCTGATGCTGCAGGTTAGCCTCATTTCTGGTCGTCCGGAGTGAAAGGATGACGGAGGTAGAAAAAAAAGGTCACCTTTGTCAGCGTGCTGGATCTGATTGGGCGCACAAATTCGGTTTGCGCTTCTTGCGGAACGATCATCGTCTTCTTGCTTCCTAATTAATAGTCTGTGTAACGCGAGACAAGACAGTCTTCAAACGGCGATGCGACTTTGCTCCGCTTCGAACGAAGGAGAAAACCGACCGATCGATTTGGGTCGGTTGGCTCTCGCGAATGACACTAATAGTCACGGTTTTGTGCTCGGGACTGATTGAGGTTAGATCTTTGTGCGGGAAGGGAAAAAGAACCGTGCTTTAAAATAAAATGAGTCCCAGAGGAAAGCGCAGCCGATGGTGATGGTGGAAAATCGAAAAGAATTGAATAATTTACGAGATTGATCGGAGACTAACTAACGGGATGCCGCTCTTTAGAAGTTTTGGGCTAGGGAAATGAAGCGAGTTCCGTTCGGTGGGTATAAAACGATCGTTTAACGTCTTTTGGGACGGGCCGGATAATGAAAGAACGGTTATTTTCGGGATAGCTGACGATGGGATGCATAGACGGAACTATTTATGGCTAAATTATCACCTAACTCGGAGGGGAAATGACCAATTTGAAACCGTGAAGTGATCGTCAATCTTGGAGTTAATGATGCAGAATTAACTGGTCAAACAACGCTTTCGATGTTGGATAACATCCTCCAGCAATATATTAGGGCGTTTTGAACGTTTTGAACGTTTTTGACTCATTCGTTCCTTGTTAAATTTTATAAATTTTTGCATAAATCGATTGGAAATTTTTCTAATAATAAATTGCTACAGTAGTCAATAGTGTATACATCGACAAGGAGCAAGCAATGACAGCACAAAACAATATTGAAATGAACCTTTGAATAGGTAACAAGTAGTTATATTACATCCCAAAACTACAGAAGTGAGGTACCCATCAAAATGCTTTTGAGAAGCCGACAAACTTCCGAAGGGCTGGAGCGAAGTGATATGAGACATGAGAAATCCGGGATGGAAATCTCTCCTAACTGGAAATTTCTTCAAAAAGGTAAAGAAAATAAATACATCTGGCAGTGTCTGCAAGATTCCAAATTTTTTAGTTTTCCTCTGCAGTAGGATCCGGAGAGTTCTGTAGTCCAGATGTAAGCACTCCTGTTCAGCCGAATCAACAAGCTTAAGCTACAAATAATATGAACAATATGAGGCGACCTTGGCTAAAGGGTGTCTCACATCAAATTTCATCACGAAAAAAACGCTGTATTTTTTTTTCGTCGGCCTATTTCCTTACAACGTGGTGACAACCACTGACGCCAGGAAGGCGACTCCACCACCTGGACCCAACATATCGCACTCATCAACACATGAGCCGGGACCATCTGTTCTTCACCGCCCAGCACAAGTTTGATGTTCCGTTCAGAGAGACAAGGACCGGGAGGGACCGCATACGTACAAAGTGCAGAAGGCTCCAAATCGTGACGAACGGCAAAATACGGTGGGAAAGTCACGAGCCCGGAAACTGTACACTCAGATGCTGACGAAGCCTCATTGTCTCATCATGGATGATGAGACTTAAGCCAAGGCAGACTTCTGGCAGCTTTTGGGACTACTGTTCTTCACAGCCCAGCACAAGTTTGATGTTCCGGAGGAAGTAAGGAAGCAGAAACTTTCAAAGTTTGCCCAGAAATTTATGATTTGGCAAGCGATTTGCTTATGTGGCAAACGGAGTGCGCCGTTCGTGACTGTAAACGGGGAGATCTACCTCAAGAAGTGTCTACAGAAGCGTCTGTTTCCTCTGTTGAAGCAACACGAGGGCCCTACGATCTTCTGGTCGGATCTAGCTTCATGCCACTTTTCAAATGTTTTGTTCTAGATTGTCGTAAGAATGTCTGACGACAGCCCTGTGAAAATGGTTTTCGAAAACGAACCGACAGGAACAAGAAGAAGAGGCGCGCAACGAGCAAGGTGGATTGATCAAGTAGAAGGCGACCTGCGGACCCTCCGCAGACAGCGAGGCTGGCGATGTACAGCCATGGACCGATTACAATGGAAACAACTTCTGTGTACAACAGAGGCCACACCTGCCTTAGTCTGATTGGTAAGATAAGGTAACCTAGAGTGGTACGAAGCCAACGAGGTACTTTTGTACCTAAAGACACGAACTCCCCCAACGTACCGGAACTATAGCCCATCGAAAAATAGTGGGCTATTATGAAGCAAGCACTACGGAAGCATCCCAAGGAGGTCAAATCTGCGGAAGACGTGAAGAAAAAGTGGGTTTTCGTACAGAAGAAGCTGAAACCAGATGGGCTTCAAATGGTGAGTTGACAACTTCGAAGGAGGGTGCGACCGACCTCTCGTCCTCACAAGTTCCTACCTCACGCCTCCACGAGTCATATGATCACAAAAGACTGCCAGCTGAAACATGGAGACGCTGGTTGGCGTAGCCTGGGCAATGTTTTCAATCTGACAATAGCGAAGTGAGGGGGTGCGACTGAAGATTGTGTACCTTAAGTCATATTGTATATTTTCCATTCTCAATTTATTAATAATTTCAGCACGCATTAGAATCATCGGCATCGAAAGCTTTCAATTAATAACTGTGGAAGTGCATTTGGAACACTGAGTTGAGAGCAGGCAATAAGCAATTTGTGAAAGCAATAAGCTTGAAATGCTATATATAATAACTCTTTAGAATCATCTTTGCATTCCAAAACCATGTAAGAGCCGGGAGCAACATGACAGGCATCAGTGGCTCAATTTGTTTTTCAGCATTTCAGCATAACATTTGATTTAAAATTGCACTTCTGAACTTCAACTACTATATTCATAAAAGATTGGCATGTGCATATAAGCAATGTAGGATTATATTTAAATATTGTGTTTAGTGATATTATGGTAAGAAAAGCTATTATTTCAGAAATCATCAAACTGAACTCTGCGATCACTACAATTGCTGTCTCTGAAATGCTACTAGAACAGTTTACAGAAAAATATTACATGTTTTATAAAATAATATCTTTTATTGAAGTTTTATCTTTGATATTTGGAATGATCTATTCTGTTTCCAGCTTTTCCAGGACTAGAGGGATATTAATACATATCTAATTGTTATTTATTTTTCAGTAACAATTCATTGGATGTATCATTTAAGTTTGAAATTTGAATAAATAGGCATGTTTGTCTATAATGATATCCTAATATTTTGTGTGCAAAATATACTAAATATTAAATAACATATAACTGGGAAAGGGAGGGACCATCAGGGCACCCAAGTAAAACGATTTGGATAGGGAGCATGGGACTGCCTCCTCCCTATTGTTAACATTTCACGGAACAGGGGCGGACTCCTCGACCCCATCTTTTTTGTTTTTTTCTGTCATTTAGGGGCTCGATTCTTGTTGTGGTGGGGGTAATTGGTTTGGGGGAAGATTTTCTCTTCCCTATATTTGCGTTTTTCGCGTTAGTTTCTCTGCATACGGGTCCGCCCACACTTTTGGGGCCCTTCATACAGGATCTTGATCATCACAAAAAATAAAATCATGTTCAAATCGTTTTTCTGCTTATTCTTCTGCTATGGTAAATTACCTCGTTCCAATAGATGATAGTATAACATCATCACAACACAAAAGAAAAAAAAAAAACCTTTTTTATAGAAAATAAAGGTTGTACGGAATCAAATTGCACCACTTTTAAATGGCTGTAACTTTTTACCCGTTGGGTATTTTCTATTGAAATTTTGGGTGGAATTAGTTCAATGTGTATTTGTTTACGCTGTGTAAGTTTCACTAGCAGATGTGCAATCGTTGCGAAGATGGAGTCGGAAGAACAGCAGCGGCGCAAAGAAATTTTGCGCACGTACCTCGAAAATCCGGATCTTTCTCATCGTGCCATCAGCAGGAAGCTGGGAATGGTACATTCTAGGGTGTCTCGTGTTTTAAATCGGTACCACGAACGTTTGACCATTGATCGGAAAGAAAAAAGTGGCAAAAATGGATCTCCGTATAGTGTTAAGGATCACAAGCGGGTAGTTCAAGCTTTCAAGAGGAATCCCAACAGTTCAGTTTGAGATGTGGCGAAGAAACTGAATCTAACCAAAACTTTCGTGCAAGATGCGAAAAACGTGAAGGACTACACACGTACAAAGTCCAAAAGGCGCCTAATCGCGATGAACGGCAGATTACGGTAGCTAAAACACGTGCACGGAAGCTCTACACCCAGATGTTGACGAAACCACATTGCCTCGTTATGGATGATGAGACGTATGTAAAAGCAGACTTCCGGCAGCTTCCGGGGCTCCAGTTTTTCACTGCTCATCATAAATTCGATGTCCCTGAGGACGTTAGAAAGCAGAAGATGTCAAAGTTTGCCAAAAAATATATGATTTGGCAAGCAATTTGCTCGTGTGGAAAGCGGAGCACCCCATTCGTGACAACTGGAACGGTCAATGGGCAGGTGTACCTAAAGGAATGCCTCCAAAAGCGTCTACTTCCTCTTCTGAGGTCACACGATGGTCCTACGATTTTCTGGCCGGATTTAGTCTCGTGCCATTACTCGAAAGAGGTTTTGGAGTGGTACAAGGCTAAGGAGGTCAATTTCGTGCCGAAGCATCTCAACCCCCCGAACGCACCGGAACTGCGGCCAATTGAAAAGTACTGGGCCATCATGAAGCAGGCACTTCGGAAGCATCCTAAGGAAGTGAAATCGGAGGAAGATATGAAGAAACAATGGATTACCACGCAAAAAAAAGTTGGTCCAAATGTTGTACAGGACCTTATGTGTAGTGTAAAGAATAAGGTTCGTGCATTTGGATATGGAATTGAAATTGAGTAAAACAAACATGGGAAAATATTCATAACATGTTTTATTTTACTCCCTGAAAGTTTGAAGATGATTGGTTGAACGGGCGAATTTTGCCGAATATTTGTGTGTGTCGCAATTTGATTCCGTACACCCTTTAAGTGGAGTAAAAGGGGAATTTTTTTGTGTTTGAGTAGAGTAAAAAGTGCGGGGGGGGAGGTCAATTTTTACATGATGTTTTGGGGTTTTTTATTTGGATGGGGGGGGCACGTTTAAATTGGCAAACCATCGTTTGATGGTCGTTTTCGATGGGGCAGAATCCGGGGATAACTTTTTCAAGCCAAGCTTGGGCTTGAACGGTGTTTTTTCCCATCAAAAAGCAATGATATATCAACACACGAAATTACTTTGAATCTATCGTTTTTAAGAATCACAAAAGTAGCGTCACTTAAACCACTGTTAATTCAATAAATAATAAACCAAACGTCATCAAATTTTGACAGTAATCTTTTGAAGGTTGAAACTTTCGAAAAATCATATGGATATTTTATTAGTGGCGCCATCTGTTAGTAAGGCCTGGGACTAATTGACCGATGTGTTATATATGACCGAATTCACGTGAGTTTGAATATTTACTTCTCATTTCTGAAGAATGTCTTAGATTAGTCAACAGAGCTTGCTTTTCTTCCATCTTTCTTAAGATGACGCTTGATTATTGCCCAGTATCTTTCGATAGGACGCAGTTCAGGGCAGTTTGGGGGATTTTGGCATTTTTCGACAAAATCGACTTTTTCCTTCTTGAGCATCTCCAACGTAGCAGAAGCGTAGTGAGTAGATGCCAGATCTGGCCAAAACAATGGAGGATCCGTATGCTTTCGGTAGATGGGTAGAAGCCGTTTTTTGATGCATTCTTTTCTATAATTTACACCGTTGATTGTGCCCGTTGTAAAATATGAAGAACTCTTCAAGCCACAGGAGAGAATGGCTTACTTTTTTCCCAATTTTTTTATTCGGATGTATCACACATCATCAGGTACATCTGTCCTCTGCTCAGCGTTGAAAACTTGCGACCCCGGAAGTGTACTGGTATCCAATTTCTACTTCTCGTTGTTCATCAAAATGCACCGGTTCAGATTTTGAACGTCATACAAGCTCCGTGACCGTATTTTCGAAGAAGCTTTCAGTGAATTTGTCTTTTTGGGTGCTTTCTGCTTCTAGAAGGTTCTGATATTGTTACGCTTTTTGATATTCTGCACAGTTCCGACGCTAATGTTAACTTTTTTTTTTGCCATTTCACGAACGAATCACGGTTTATGCTATTTCGAAAGGTGTACCGCTGCCAGCTCCTTTTTCTGGTCCGATGTCCCCTTTTTGCGTCCAGATTGCGATAAATCTTCAAGAGAACACGTTTCTCCAAACTTCTTAACAATCTTGAACACTGCAGATTTAGTGCACTTCACGCTTTTTGCCAATTCTCGAAACGACAACTATTCGGAAAACCATTTGGGCAGAATTAATCTGCGAGTTGATTAGCTGATCCAACCCATCGTTCGAAATTTCTCATTTTTTTTCGATTTTTCAGGTGAGTTGCCAAAGTAAACAATGTTTATACACACAGAGTGAAAATTCACAATTTTATCTTAAGTTTTAATGCTAAGCCATTGATAATCAGGCGTCCACTTTCATTAATTAACAGTCCTTATACCTTTCTAGCTGCTTCTTAAATGATCTAATTTTACGAGAAATTTTCGAAGCGTGTAGTTTAACTCAGATATAGGCAACCTTACCTTCCTCCCCTTTATACTCATGGATATCATAAAAAATGTGTGGACAGTGGTCAGAATATCCCGTTGGCCACGCACGTCCAAAGCTGGCGTTAACCTTGATCCGAAAAAAACAATCACGAACGAAAATCGGGTAGGTTCATCATCCCTCGAAAGCCTTTGCCTAACGGTTCCCAGCTCATATCATTTATCGCCGAAGGCATTCTATCCTCTCCAAATTTCCACTTGCCAAAAATGCCTTCGAAGAAGGCAGCTACGATCGACGCATCAAACGTAAGGTCATACTCCGCACTCGTTCACCCTTGCTCATTAAAGTCGCCTTGCCTTCGGCCATGGCGCGGTACGGTCTAACGAACCGAAAACGTTCCAGTTTTATCATCATTATTGCTGCTTATTATCTATTACTCGCTAAACACTAGATTATAAAAATCTTCCAGGGCCTGCCAAGAGAGGGATAGAGAAACTCATCACGCCGAAAAGGGGCCAAAATGATTTGATGAGTTGAACAAATTATAACGCCCATAAATAACCTCCAATCAAAAGAGAGGCTGCGTAAAGTTCGGTCGTCCATTGTTCGGTTAGGATTCTAGGATCTTGCCGCTTTTGAAGTTCTCTCTCCTTTCTTCAGTTGTTGTTGATCTGAGGAATCAAAAAGAAAAAAAAACTTACGACCAAATCGCGCATCCCAATTGTTTCCCTCTAATCTCATCGCTTTTGTGACGGTAGAATCCTACTAACGCACACACACACACATGATCATTGCCGGAGCCGCTGCAGGCGTTGGTGCAGAGATGCTAATGAAATGAGCACCCAGAATGGAACCCCGAAAAAAGACTCCAAACCAACCAACCCGAATGAGGTGAAGAGTAGCGAGCTATTCAAGAATGAATCAAACTGGAAACGAGTTTTGGTTATTCCAAAACTGATTCCTCTCCGTTCTGCCTTATCCCGTGTACCCTAACTCGACACAGCCATGTGCGTGTATAAATTTCAATTTCATCGATCTTACCGCACGGGGTCTCCCTCGGTCATCGGCTCAGGAGGTTCGTCGCTTCACTCCGCCGTCGTTGTCCAATTAATCTTCTACCAATCTTATTTTTCGTTCCTTTCTTCTCACGTCCTACGTTTTCGTCTTAAAGTCAGCGGGAGAATGAATTTGATTGAAAAAATAAACAGTCAAGACCTTTCTTCCGGAACACGTCTTCAAACTGTTCAAGGAGAAGCGCGGTCAGCAGAACGTTGTTAACGATCGATCAAGAAGTGACTAGATGAAAAAGAATCATTCATGCAAAACTAGTCTTGGCAGGGCCCAATTTGTCATCCTGTCAACGATGTTTAGCAACAAGTTGGCAGCCTTGCTGCTATCAAATCGCAACGAATACCGTCACCTCGGAAAAACATTAGAACTGTAGACTTATCAATCCTCGAATCTCCCCAAATCCCCAATCTGCGAATCGAAAAAGGTGTTAAGGCCGCCAGAATTCGGTTCAAATCAACCGAATAATGAAAAGGCATAACCTTCTGAAGGACACATTATCGCTGCTGCCTTCTGTCCGGTCAACAGAACCGAAAGTATGCAGATCCCAAAAATAAAACCAGTTTTTTCCTTCGTTTTTTTTTTGTGTGGCTTCCATCCGATCAAACGAAACGAAACTCGATCTCGTCGCCTTTGCGCCCAAGTAGGCGTCCCGGTTCTTCGGGGAGTCGTTCTCCCTTCCAGCGCGCTCGCTCGGCGAGCTGCATTTTGACAGTTACGCAATCCCACGTAAGCCCAAATAAGAGCACACAGCAGGCGAGGCAAGGAAACTTGAAACTTTCGTTTCGTTTGTACGCACTCGCACTCTTGATTTGTTATTGTTATTAACATCATTTTTTTTTTCAGGAATCTCGAAACGGTTCCCCTGTAGGCCCTTCGGGCCAAGCATCCACGAAAAGTTATTCAAATATTTTTCTTCTGTCAATAGGCGAGCGTTGTTTTCGGTTAAAGGATGCAGCCAAACGTTGTCATTGTTGTTGTTGTTGTTGTTTTTGAGGATTGCATTTTTGGGAAACATCAATCATGAGTGTATGTATTCGACCCGTCAGCCGACGTCGTTTGGATTATTGTTTACATTTGACGCGCGCTTTGGCTCCAACAAGTGACGAGTTGTTGATAGTTTATTCAAACATCAAGACCGCACTCTTTGATGAGGTGGTATCAATCCCTAAACACGGTAGGCGGTGGTGCTGCAGCACGAGGTGAGATTTCCCGAAAGTGAATTTATGTTTCGTTTATCTTTTCAGCTATTGTTTGAATAAGTCAAGACAACTGTGGCCAGCAGCATTTGTTGCGGGGTGCAATCTTCACCAACGGATGAATTGATTGGAACTGATGATATTACTCTACCGCACGGAGGTGACCACGTGGGAAAGTTCAAACATGCCCAGTCATGCCACGCTGTGAAGATGAAAGAGTGTTGTGATAAAATATCACTGCGTGACGTTTCAATTGCTCATTAACTTGTCAAACCGATTGAACACTAAATTGACGTTCGGGTAGGTTTTCGGTGAGTTTGATTGGGGTGTCAACATGTGTCCATGGCCTCATGACATCTATTAATTGGTGACCTTACTGGATATCGATGTTGAATGACTGGTGGTGATTTTAAAAAACTTCACTTGTGACAAATTTTAGTTAATATTTACTCAATTTAGAGTTGAGTTGATATGCCGTGAGTATTGTTATATGACATGACATAACCGCCATCTAATAGACCTTTCTCGACAGACCTAATCCTCAATTTATTTTATATTTTCTTTAAAGGCAATGAGCTTCTTATAACGTTAGCGTTAATAACTTTTTTTTCTATGCACTCCTCATTTTGTTACAAATTTTTGAAAGCGTCAATTTTTTTCCACATTTTATGGTGAATATAACCATGTGGAACAGCCCTTACGTTGAACTGGTCGGCTTGACCGCAATGGCTCAGTAGGGATTCTCGGTCAAGAACCGAACAGTTCCATTGTAGAGATATCACATCAAGTAGTTTTTCCACCTGCTACAGAGGATCGTGCGCCTGGAGGTCACATTGAGAATTTTACTATTCACATTAGGTTCGTAATTGCAGCGTGCTTTGGGATCATCCTTGCCTTAACTTTATCCTGATAACATGGAAAAACATTACGGGAAATAGAGGAAAAATACATTTTTTTGTTATTATAATATGATAGTATGTTATTGCATATAAATCGGTTTCAGGTAATCAAAATTTGGAAAGTACTGTCTCTTGCATGATGTATTTCAGGTCTTCCAGGTCATCAGGTTTTATAAAATAATTTGAAATTTAAAATTCATTGTTTTTCTCGTGGCTGTCATACATTGTCTAAATTTTCTTGTCCATAAGTTTGTCTACAATTGCAACAAAACAGCAGTCGGCACACATGTAATTTTCAGTTAATATTATAATCTCACTTCACTATATATATATATTACTTTTTTTTTTATTTTTTTTTTTTAGCTCGTTTATTTGTTAGGCTCTGGCGTGTGTAACACTTTACGGAGCCGATATTCAGTATTGTTATTAACAATGCATTATTTTTCAATTTTAGTAAAATGGGGTGCCAATTACTCGTGGCTAGCTCGAGGTTAATGGGTCACATTATCGTTATTGAAGGTATTATTTGCTGCTCATGGTTGCGACATCTACCAAATCCACGGTCCCTGCAGTCCGTTTCAGGAACTAAGCCGCAGATGGGTGACCACTGCTTGCTGGACAGGTACAAGTAGCACAGAAACAAAAGGATAATATAACTGGGACACAATGGCAGGGAATTTACTAGAGTGAAAGGGAGGGGGTGATGACATTACACTCTTAGATCAGACAAACAAAGAAATTCGTAAATCGCTTGCATGTAGGGAAGATCACGCATTCCCAAAACATCTCTTACTTCGCGGAAGAGTTGTCTACCTCGGGCCACAAGGGTATCCAATAGTCGGGCTCTGGAGGCATCATTATCCGGGCAATGCCAAACTGCGTGAGCGATGGCATCATAACCGGTTCCGCACCTACATACATTGCTATCGACGAGGTTAATTCTGTAGAGATGTGCGTCTAGCAAGTAGTGGTTGGACATAAGTCTTGACATCACACGAATGAAACCGCGACTTACATCCAGACCTTTGAACCACGATCTCGACGAAACATTTGGAATAATGGAATGTAACCACCGCCCAAGAGAATTACTTGTCCAATCGTTTTGCCAACTTTGAAGAGAACTCTGACGTACTAATGGGAAAAATTCATCATGTGAAATTCTTCTTTCAAAAATCTCGCCTTCTTTTGCGCCCACCTTTGCTAGAGAGTCCGCCTTCTCATTGCCTGGAATTGAGCAATGTGAGGGGACCCATGCAAAGGTAATTCTAAATGATCTTTCGACCAACGCACACATCTGCTCCCTTATTTTTGAAAGAAAGTAAGATGAGTGCTTAACTGTTTTCATCGACTGGAGGGCCTCAATAGAACTGAGACTATCCGAGAAGATG
The DNA here is from genome assembly GCA_024533555.2 of Aedes koreicus. Lineage (NCBI taxonomy): Eukaryota > Metazoa > Arthropoda > Insecta > Diptera > Culicidae > Aedes > Aedes koreicus. Next base: position 430,790 of record JAHHFK020003330.1, read on the forward strand.
AAATAATGGTCTATGGGCATGTCGGAAATTATCCCCAATGCGAAATTGATTGCTGCCAGCTCAGCAGCATATACGGAACAATGTTCCTGAAGTTTCCGGAAGGCAGATGAGTATTCCTTGTTAACACCGAAACCAGTGGATCCATCAATGCGCGACCCATCAGTGAAAATTCTTGTATTGCAATTGACATGTTGGTACTTTTCAATAAAAATATGGGGAATTAAAATAGGTCGAAGTTGATCTGGAACTCCTTGAATAGTCTGTTTCATGGAGAGATCTTAATCAATGGAGGAACTGTGATAAGGAAAGCGTACACTAGGAGGGTTATAGCATGGAAGACTAATATCAGATGACATATAGTTAATATAGATTCGTAAGAATCTAGACTGGGTACTCAATTCGAGCATTTCTTCGAAGTTTTCAATCACAAGGTAGTTACTGATTCCACACTTGAACAGTATTCTAGATAAGAGCTCCCAGAAGCGGTTCTGTAAGGGTTTTACTCCTGCCAGAACCTCCAGGCTCATATTATGCGTTGAATGCATACAGCCAAGGGCAATACGAAGACAACGATATTGAATGCGTTCCAATTTGATGAGGTGGCTGTTTCTTGCCGAGAGGAAGCAAAAAGAGCCATATTCGAGAACTGAAAGAATAGTTGTTTTATAGAGTTTAATGAGGTCTTCCGGGTGAGCACCCCACCATGTCCCGGAAATTGATCTTAGAAAATTGATCCTTTGTTGACATTTCTGTTTGAAATATGCAATGTGAGTACTCCAAGTGCATTTCGAATCAAACATGACTCCAAGGTATTTGAAGGTCAAAGATTGGGTAATGTCTCTTCCCAACAGCTTGAGACGCAGTTGGGCAGGGAACCGCTATCTAGTAAACACTACCAATTCGGTTTTATGCGGTGAAAACTCGATCCCCAAATTTCTGGCCCAGATGGACAGATTATCTAGGGAATTTTGCAATGGTCTTTGCAAGATTTCCGCACGTGGACCTCTAAAGGAGATACCAGCATCGTCTGCAAGTTGTCTTAGCGTGCATCTATTTTCCAAGCAGTTATCAATATCTTTAACATAAAAATTATAAAGCAAGGGACTTAAACATGAGCCTTGCGGTAAGCCCATGTAGCTAATTCTGGAAGTTGTCAGTTGACCTAGATTAAAGGTCATTTATTTTTCTGACAGTAAATTATACAAAAAGTTATTAAAAATTCCTGGTAATCCACTACTGTGCAGACTATCTGCCAGTATATCTATGGAAATTGAATCAAATGCGCCCTTAATATCCAGAAATACTGAAGCCAATTGCTCCTTGTGTGCAAAGGCCAGTTGTATATCAGATGAAAGCAACGCTAAACAATCGTTTGTTCCTTTGCTCTTTCTGAAACCAAATTGCGTATTTGATAGTAGGTTGTTTGATTCAACCCAACGGTCAAGTCTTGATAGGATCATTTTTTCTAACAATTTCCTTAAACATGATAGCATAGAGATCGGACGGTAAGAATTGTAATCAGACGCTGGTTTCCCAGGCTTTTGAATAGCTATTACTTTAACCTGCCTCCATGCGGGTGGAACTATATTTAATTCCATGAGAGTGTTATAAAGGTTAAGTAATCATCTTTTAGCGATATCGGGGAGATTTTTTAGAAGGTTGAATTTAATCATATCCCTTCCTGGAGCAGAGTTATTCGATGAAAGAAGTGCTATTGATAATTCCAACATTGTGAATGGTTCGTCCAGAGAACCGTTATTTCGGGTGGTATCCCGTAAATTCGGTTGTATTGGGACAGAGTCTGGACAAACCTTTTTAGCGAAGTCGAATATCCACTGCATGGAGTATTCTTCACTCTCATTAGAGGATGAGAGAGGTTTCGCATGTAACGAGCCTTTCTCCAAAGCGTTGTCATCGAGGTTTCTCTAGATAGTCCCTCTACAAACGAACGCCAGTAATTGCGTTTCTTTGCTTTGAGTAAGTTTTTAAGCTTTTTTTCAAGCATTAGGTACTTATCAAAAAGCTCACATGTTTTTGCTATTCGTGTCGCTTCCCCAGTGTTCAAGATGGTCAAGTTGAAATCGTCGCATAAGTCATAGAAAATACCCGCTCTATTGTCATCGTATTGTTCGCCCCAAGCAGTACCGTGGGAGTTCAGATCGCCCAGAATAAGAACTGGAGATGGAAGTAATGTAATTGAACTCCAAAGTTGACGGCGATTTATTGATGCCCTCGGAGGGACATAGACGGAAGCTATGCAAAGATCTTTATTCTTTACATTTATTTGGCAACCGATGATCTCAATGCCTGAGATTATTGGGAGTGAGATTTTATAGAAGGGGTAGCACTTTTTGATCCCCAAAAGTACGCCACCATATGAATAATCTCGATCCAGGCGAATAATGTTAAAATCGTGGAAGTTTAATTCATTGTCAGAAGAAATCCATGTTTCATAGAGAGCAAATATATCACAATCAGAATTGTGAATCAAATACTTGAACGAGTCTAATTTAGGTATTAGACTGCGACAGTTCCATTGTACTATCTTGATCCTCACTCGACGAATAATTCATCGAAAGATATGAATTCACCAATAAGGGGCCATGATACAGTCAATTGCTTGAAGTAGTTTCCAACCATAGGAATAAGCAGGTCAATACGTTCTCAGAGCGGTGAAGCATCTGAAAGGCCAAGAGCATTTAAAATGTTATCCACAATGTCCCTAAAATTAATCTTACCTCGCTTGGACGGGATGTTCTTAGAATTGCGAGAAGACGTAGTTTTTGGTTTTGGCAACCTCTTACGGTTACTGTTATTAGGTAGCGGCGGGTTGGTATAGCTACAGCTAGGAACGGATGCATCAGCTATTACCGGTTTATTCGGTTTTCTTAATTGATCCCCGCTACCTCCAATTTTTTGCAAGCTTTTGAGAGTGGGTTTAATTAGTTTCCGGCGCACAGCCGGGGAACTAGTGGGCTTCCTTTTACCGGGGGCGTGTACCTCCGGAAATTCACTCTCATCGGCTAAGTCAGAATCTAGTTCATCGGAAGACAAAATCAAAAAGGGAGCAAAACGGAGCGTCTGCATCGTCTGCATCAGCCGCTCGAAATGGCTGATGCAGACGATGCAGACGCTCCGTTTTGCGACTTTAACATTTCTGCATACGACTGCTTGGAGCGTTCATGTATGGAACGTCTCAAGTTACCAGTGCGCTTCTTGTACACGGGGCAGTTCTGCAAATCGTGGAGAGGCTCTTTGCCACAGTAAGCACACTTTGTTGCTTCCTGATGGCAATCATCCTCTAGATGCCTTTGGCCGCATTTGCCACAACGGGGCTTGTTGTCGCAAAAAGTAGCCGTGTGACCCAACTGTTTGCACTTGGTATAAATAAATACCCTTGGTACAAAAAGGCGCACTGGGAAAAAAACTTTATCAATTTCAACAAATTTTGGGAGAATTGATCCGGTGAAGGTCACTTGTAGTGAGTCCGACGGTGAATACGTCTTTTTTCTATCTACCATTGATCCTGCATGCAATTGTTTGCATTCCAGAATCTCAATGGTAGACGAATCGGAATCTGGAAGTCGCCCCTTACCTTCCAAAACGTCTTCACACGTCAGGCTCGCTGCAGAATCCACGCCATCTATCTCCACATCTCGAGATGAGATGTAGACGTATTACTTGACATTATAACCTTCGTCACTAGCAATTTCATTTGCAATTTTATATGTAGGTGCAGTAACACGCAGTTTGTTTCGGTTGACCTGATGAAATTCGGTCCCCGGATAACGACGCGTCAAATTTCTTTTTATGCCCCCCCTAGGACTTTCACTTTCTGCCGAAAGTAGACAACCCAAGGAGAGGCAGAAGACGGCTGATAACAGTGCGCCCTAAAAACATCTTTGGGAGGCAAGTCACCCCCCTTAGAAACATCCATGCAAAATTAAATTGAATTTAAAAAAAATGAATAAAAAAGAAAATTTAAAAAAAAATTATATCAGGTTTTTTTTTGAGCCCCCCTACAGACAACGATTTTACTATATGGGAGAGAGATACACAAAGCACTACCAGTGAGAACAAAAACAACAAAAATGTGCTACTTGCCCCTTACGCTGCTGTTGTGTTTGCTATTGCCTTTGCCGCTGTTGCTCGAAACAAAGCACCGGCTGTGGTCGAGCGATGACCTTTCCTGCTACGATGATGATTGTGGGGTTACGCTTGCTTTCTCGGGTGTTTGAAAACACTACTGGCTCGACAGAGCATCCGTTGGACTCGGCCGGGAATGCCTGCTTCCCTTAAGGAACGCTCGGCTGGATTTCGGCGGTTGAAAACAATTCACTTATTTTTTCACAATAATCACGTGGTTGGTTCAACCAAGGTTGAAAAACAAAACGTAGTGCGGAGTGAAAAAAAAAATCGACCGAAGCACTTCAGCGTTCGATGCGGAATGATATTATATTATATGATATTGTTTATTCATTACCATTACCATTCATCCTTATCCTCATCATTACCATTTTTATCATTATTTTTGTTTTCGTAACTTATATATTAACTTAAAAATAATATTATAATATTAACCTAATAGGTTATACATACTTTTCTTTAATTATTATGTGTTATATATCATTTTGATCCTGTCTTCTTCCCGTATGATTTGGAAGTATCTAGTGCATTTAATACAAGAAGCTGCAACGGAATCTGTGGTAGGCTTTTTCACTTATTACTGAATGTATTTTTCATTTCCGGTTTGCAAATGGACATTTTACCAAATCTGAGCTGATCTGATTCATGCAGCGATGTGTGCCATTTGGCTAGTGTCTAATATTACAGTTGAATATTTGTCATTACTTTATCATTACTCACAATATTATTGTATTTGAAAATACAATGGCAGCAGTAACTTAAAATGTATATATGTTAGTTTTGTAAAATCTCAATAGATTTAATAAACTTTTTCAGGATACCTCAAAACAAGATTTTGGTGAGTTGCTGCTATCGCTGCAAACAACGAAAATGTGCTTAAGCGTGAACTACAGAACTCTACACATTAACATTTTACAACATTTCTTGCATTTCAGGATCAACCGAATGAAGATCATGTATAATAGATACGAATACTTGAAGTATTTTTCTTTAACATATACATATTCACTATTATATAAATATTGTATGGGAATGGTAGGGACCATCAGGGCACCCGATTGAATCACTCTGGATGGGGAGAGTGGGAATGCCAACTCCCCATTGCTAACAGTTTGTGAATAGAGGGCGGGCTCTTCTCCCCGCCCATTGGGGCATCCTCATGTTAGATAGCTTGCTCTTTTGATCAATTGTTCAGTCTTGTTGTTGGAAGGATATTCTTCATATCCCTGTGGATACGTATAAGTGATGTTGCATATCGATCCACCAAACCCGTTGTTGGCCCTTCATTCAATGGCATGATTAGGATAATCAGCTGTTATTAAAGCTTGATCAAGTTTAACAGAGGAGAGAGCCCATTGCTGTCGGACTTAGTTTCCGTGCTACAATGGGTGGTAGTACATATCATACATCATACATCATACAATATAACCATGTGGAACAAATATGAGGCGTTTTGGCAACTCTGTAAAGTACTGAAATTATTTTCACCACGAAATTAAAAACATTTTCTGGTAACACTACGGTACTTCATTTGTAAAAAGACTTATTTTCCAGTTTGATTTACCTATATTCCTCGCGACTGTTTTAACTAGTCCGATGCAAAAAATCAACTCACAAGTGCAAATGCACATTGGTGAACTTTAGAACCACCAGCAGCGTTTCCTACTACGTTACCAGTTTGATCGAAAGCACCATTGAACTACGTCAGTGGCTGTACTACCAGACGGAGAATCTGCATCTAACCTAATCTACTGCGCTCTTCGTGACAGACTCGTGAATCCCGAACAGCGAAATGGAAAATCTGATCAAGCTGCTGGCCAGCAATCGCACCGGCCAAAAGTATACCAGTAGTCATAATCTAAAGATCAAGTATTTCAACGAAGAGCAGGTTAGGAAGATCAAGGAGTCCTGCGTAGAGGAAATCAAACAGTGGCCGATTCTCTACCCTATGTCGACAACAGTTGGTGCGGGCCTACAAGGACGAGGTTTTTATACTGCGAGTTAACATGAAGGTAAAGGCACCAGGCGGGGTTGGGCGAGCTGGAGACGCAGTTTATCAGTGATCACAACATCATCGAAAACCCGTAGATTGTTCCGAAGACCTCCGGCTACTTAATTCCATCTCCTGCAGCCGGGATTGGATAATGCAAAACAGTTATCTCAACATTGATGCCTTTCTGACGTTCGGTCGTAGTCGAACGCCGGATCACGGCGCTTTGCAGGCCCCGTTTGCGGCCGGGATTGCAAATATTCAGCTATCGGACGACCAATTCAACCGAAGTCATCGGTAGCACAAATGCCAACATAACGAATCAGTTTAATCTTCCACTAACGAGTCCAAGCTCTCAATGCTGCTACCTTGGGATAATGTAGCAGTAAAGAGTAGCAAAATAATGAGGGAATTTAGCAATAGATATAAACCACCATGGAGGATAACAAAATTAATGCATAAAACAGTAATTTCTCCTGCTATCACTTACGACCTTATAGCAGAAGCGTTAGTAAAAAAAATAGAAGGTCAATAACTAGATATGAAATGCTAATCCTAAGAGAAATGTTAAAATATAGCAGGTAGAGACCTAAAGGAAGATTAACAGTATCAAGGTTATAAGATGGTAAGATCGCAGTTAAAAAAAAGTTCGAGTAATGAGAATAGGCTATTGGGGATGAGTACAGAGAAGACCTGATGGCCACCCACTAAAAATAGCAAAAAAGATTAGGTGTAACAATAAGAAAAGAGGTAGACTTGCAAAAACATGGAACGATTCAATTGAGGAAGAAAAAAACAAGCTACGAAATATAAACAAAGAGGAATGGAGTAGAATTGTGAAAGATAAAGATAAATTTAAAAAAAAACAGGCAGAGGATATTTATAAAAAAATTGGTAGTGCCTAGACTAAAAGACAAAAACTAAGTAAACAAGTTGATTACAAAGAATGTAAACGCTCACACGATTGATAATAAATAGAGAAGGGAAAAAAAACAAAACAAAATTGTCATTTCTCCATGAACCATAGCATGACGCAATGCCATTGGGCACATAAAACATCACCAAAATTCTGTTACTGGAATTTCAACAGCACCAAAAGAATAACTTATTTATGGTCATATAATTTTGTTTTAATCATTTTAGGTAATAATACGAAAAGAAGAAGAAACAAAAGAGAACATTCAACAGAATAAAATACTCCTAACAAGGGGAGAAAATTCAACAAACGAAGGTGAAAAGTCTATAGTAAAGAGAACAACGCAATTCCAGAAGAGTGAGTCTTATAGCGGACCAGCAAAATATGGTGAGATCTAACCAGTTATAACATTTATGTACAATATGTACGCACCATTGATTATGTTGAACCTGGAAGTGTGTTTACTTTACCGTTATCCTCATGAAAACGGTCATGTTTACATACAGGGCTTATTGCGTGTGAAAGTAATCTTGAAATTGGCGTGACTCTCCAGACATTATGAAATGGAGCTAGCACTTTCTAACACCCGGATTAAAGCTGCTTTCAATAGTGACTTAAAAAAACTATTACAAACAGTTTTTTTCCATGAAAATACTACCGGCCGGTGGGTGGTAGGTTGGACACATATATAAAAAAGAATTGGTTGGTTGTAATCATGTTTGTTAACAAATGCAAGCAAATACTATTTCAATCACTTGATTCACCATAGTATCAATAGAAGTACAATGAAATTTTCATTTGGCTGTGACACAATGAAATTATCATGGGAGTTACCTGTTTCCGAAAGACGACAAACTGTCTAGCCTCAATGATTTGCTCGGCCAAACTAACCTTGACAACTAAACTTCGTTATCTCCATAGGATGTGTGGCAGTACGATCTTAATTTGATAAGGTCACAGATTGTCTGCATGCAGTCTTAATTGACTCATTATAAATGCCGCACATATTTCGTCATTCGTCATATCAACCACAATAGAAACATTTGGGGTATATTTTTTTGTACAGATGTGGGTTGGGTTTGGGGGGGGACGGAAAAGGAATAATGTTGGGACCAAGTTTTTTTTGGGAAAAGCCCTTGGGGATACCTTGTGATCAAAAAGTTCCGGTAATTTTCAATTTAAAAAGGCCGCCTTTATTTTTTCGGTAAAATCTTTTTAGTGTAAGATGGCAACACTAGTTCTGATATTCTGTCAAAGTGTGAGAGCAAATTATCCATTAGTTTTGTTTTGACAACTGCTTTTGTTAGTCGAAAAATAGACGCTCGGCGATTTTTACCATGGATAAAAAATTGGAACAACGCGTTTGTGTGAAATTTTGTGTTGCAAACGGATTTTCTGCAGCGGAAACGCTCAGAATGTTGCAAAAAGCCTTTGGTGAGGACTCTATGTCACAAAATCGTACATTTGTTTGGCACAAAGACTTTAAAGAAGGCCGTGAAAGCGTGAGTGACATGCCGCGTTCTGGACGACCATCGACCTCAACTACCGATGAAAACATCGCTTCCGTGAAGAATTTAGTTATGGAAAACCGCTCAATTAGCATTCGGGAGATAGCTGCACTCCTTGATATCTCATTTGGATCGACCGAACACATTTTGACGGAAATTCTGGGCATGAAACGCATTGAAGCACGACTTGTTCCAAAAGAGCTGATTTTTTTGCAAAAACAGCATCGAGTTGAGGTCGCTAAACAGATGATTGCGAACGCAGATAGCGATCCCACATTCATGGAACGCATCATAACTGGTGATGAAACGTGGGTATATGAATTTGATATGCTCACAAGTCAACAATCGTCCGAATGGCGCGCCGAAGATGAGCCGAAACCAAAAAAATCACGACAAAGTCGCTCCAAAATTAAAGTTTTACTGACCGTTTTCTTTGATTTTCGCGGTGTCGTCCATTCTGAATTCCTTCCAGAAGGTCGAACGGTTAACAAAGAGTATTATTTACAAGTTATGAGACGTTTGCGTGAGGCAATTCGAAAGAAGAGGCCAGAATTGTGGCGCAATAATTCGTGGATTTTACACCACGATAACGCTCCATCACACACCGCGCTCACTATTTGTGAATTTTTGGCCAAGAACTCCACCAATACCATCAAACAAGCACCATATTCACCAGACCTTGCCCCGTGCGACTTCTTTCTCTTCCCAAAACTGAAAATTCCGCTCAGAGGTAGGCGTTTTGAATCGATTGATGCGATAAAAAAGAATTCGCTGGAAGAACTGAAAGCCATACATTCATCGGCCTATAAAAAATGTATGGATGATTGGATAAAGCGCTGGCATATGTGTGTTGCCTCTAATGGCGAGTACTTTGAAGGCGATAATAAAGATATCAATTAAAAATTGAAATAAATGCGTTTTTTTTTTCAAATTACCGGAACTTTTTGATCACAAGGTATATTACCGTAAACTAGTTGGAGCAAACAACGAAATTCCATAGCTTGTGATAACATCGAAATTGACCAATGATTGCGATTTAATCTACCGCCTGTAATATAGAACCTTATAACCAACAGCCGAATTGTGTTCTGCTAACTTTCGCAAATAATTGGGACTTCACCCAAATCAACAAAGCGACCGTGCTGAATGAAACCCAATTCAATTCAAGCAAGTCTTATTAATCACTTAACTTGCACTATTCAGCTCGAAATATAACCATTTAAACCATCCAAACAGAAGCCACGGATTCCTAAACTAGTCGCTTAACCTTCCAGTCCCCACCGCCCCATCACACGACAAATCGATAGTTTATTTGATCATTGACCTTTACCCACCGGGCCCTCCGAGCGTCAAAACATTGTAGACCTGCGCGATCTTCAGCGCCAATTATTCCGGTAAGCCATCAGTAATGGCGGCAACAGCAATAAAACTTCGTGTGACTCAGTCGTCATCGTCGTCGAAGGAAGATGATCCCCGCAGGGGCATGTTTTATTAATGAAAAACTGCAACTCTGCCATCATAGCTGGTGATCGAGCCCCCTTCCTCTCTCCAATTCATCTCTTTCCCAGCAATCCGGCAGTGGGGTAGCCCCGCAGAAAGGTCGATTGTCCCCGCGTTTTCCCCGTTGAAGCTGGCTTTGTGCGAAAGAAGATGAGCTTCGACGTCGGCGAGTTGGGAATGAAAACAAACAGGCAAAGTGCAGAACGTAGATACCAAGTTGCAATGTTTGCCGGCCGGTGAATAATTGCACGGTACAATCCACACGCTACGAGGGAGATGCGAGGGGTGTGCATAAGCATAAAATTATGAGTAACGCGATTAGCAATAGGTATAATGAATTGGCTGACCAGGGAAAAAGGGGAGGTAAAATTAACATACAATCGGGCGGGCGGTATTTGCAAAAGTAAGAGACGAGGATGCGCACATTTTACGCTTGTCGGAGCAAGTCAGGCCGCACTTCCAATCATAACTGATAAATAGGCAGTCAATGAGCGGGAATAATTGCACAAAGGAATGGGTTCATCGACTTCAGAACTAGAATTGCACTCTGCTCAAGAAGCTTGGAGGAATCAAATTCCACGAGTTTTTCTCTGAACAAAGTGACAGCTATCAACCAATGCTAATTTCATCAAATCGAGCCTGGCGCAGCTGCGATTTCCCGATGGCCATTAATAACGATTTGAATTTACATACATTTTCGTCTCGTTTCGTCTGAGCCAGCATTAAAGTTCATTGAGCTTTTGTTTCTTGTCGTCAATACCTCTTAGCGTAAGTGGGATTACTGGGCCCTTTCGGGAAGAGATGACACTCAGCCTCGTTTGCCGGAGTGCCAAAAAGTTAAATCCCTCGTTAAACGGCAATTAATCATATGTACACTGTGGCCTTTCGACACATTTGAATTTCTGATTGCGTGTATTCAGCGATGTCGTTGTCATCGCCGTCGTCGTCGCACAAGCAGACATCCAATATCCTGAAGCGATTCTGGCTTGTTGGCTTATTACTTATGCTCGAGTGGAGAATCAATTACATTTCGATTACCGTTGTTGTCTGAGGTGGTTCCTTTGCCTTGGAGCAGCTACAGTGTCGACAGGTACAAAGTATCTACAACACACTGCGATCGGTTCTGTGACAGGAATTTGAATTCAATTTCTCGTGAATTCTACCAGTCGATGGCTGGCGGGCTTTGCCATATGGGGTTACTGATCGTGCGCGTATTGCATTACATGTATCCAACGGAACCGTCTGGGGTTGAAGGCCTCAAGCGGAAGAAGCGCAATTCGAAGAGGAAAATGATGCATTTGGCCTGTGAGGGGAGGTGTATTTGTCAACATTTATTTGATTGTCACTGCAAGCATGGTGTGACCCTGACGGCGAATTCATGATTCAGAGTGAATAAGCGACGGAACAGGCATGTGATAATTCTATGCTTCGTAGAGAAAAATTGATTTTAATTTGAAATATCTTTTTCCCGGGATTCAAGTTTTGAAACGAGGAACATGGAAGAATTTAAAATTTGAATTGAAATAGTTTGTTTCATATTTCATATGATTGCTATTACTTGCATAAATCATACATGAGAGACAAAATGTTCCTTACAATATGGTGAATTGTTAAACATGGTTTTGGAACTCTAGAGCAGAGTGATTGAATAAAGAAAAATCCACCGTGTTTCACTTATCTGCTATTGAGATTCCTCCATAGGAGGAAACAGCTACAGAAGCTTTGTAATCACTAAAATCATACAATAATTCGTAATTAAACTTTAACTAACAGTGAAATCATAAAATCATAAGTGAACAAAATCGATTTCCTCTCGAAATGTGTGAGTGTCGGTAGCATTTCCCCGTTTTTTTTTTTTTTTTTTTTTTGTGCTCCGCCCCGCACCCGGAAGAAGAGTTACATTAGCTTAGTTTTGGTTATTTGTGGTAATATTGTGACACTCGTGCATTAATTATTAGTTTAGAGTGTTTTTCCGCTTTGTTGCGAGTGAATCGGTGATTATTAGCAGTTTTGAAGTTCGATATAGAGTCGGCTAATATTGGGGATTTTGATTGTTGGCAGAGTGTGGAGTGAAAAAAAGAAGACTAGTGCAAATGAAAAACGGCCATTTGCAACGTTTGTTGAAATAGGCTGGCACATAATTTCAGATGCATTCACCACGTGGTGTACAGAGTTTTGTTATGCAGGTTGCATATCTAATGGGCGGTTTAGCAACGTTAATTTTTTCGCTTATTTTGTCGCGAGTGTATGCAATTAAACACGAATCAACGTCAAAAATTGTTATTTTTACGAATAAACAAGCTAGTGTCATTAAGGAGGCGGCCATGAGTAAGATCTATCTGAATATAACTATACAACAATAACCCTATTTTCAAAAAATACTAAATAACTGCCTTGGGAAATTTTACATTTCCAAATCTGGAAGTGTGTGGCAGTGCCCTTATCAGATATGTTTACATGCGGGGCTTATTGTATGTGAAAGTAACCTTGGAATGGGCGTGACTCTACAGACATTCTGAAATGGGTTGCTGGATCTGTAAGGAGTGTATCGAAAATAAGCTATGCACAAACTTTCTTTCAAATTATTTTGAAAACCGATATTTTATTCATACAAAAAATTGATCCTTTATTGTACGAGGTTAAACTTGAACATAATGAAGACCAGATGAAATTTAAGTTATTCTTTCACGAATTTTCGAGCTTTGGATCGAATGCTCTTCATCTAGTTCCGGACAAGTGTTGCATCGCATTTTTTGGACGCTTGAGCCCAATTTTTTTTAAACTCCTGCATGTTCCCAGCTGCCTTACCAGTCTTCTTGAAGACCCTCTTCACGATTGCCCAGTAACGTTCGATGGGTCGAAGCTGAGGGCAATTTGGTGAATTGATATTTTTCACAACGAAATCTATACCCTTTTCCGCAAGCCAATTGAGAGTGGTTTTGGCATCGTGAGCCGACGCTAAATCCGGCCAAAACAGTGGAGGTGTACTATGCTTCTTATATAAAGGCAACAATCTCTTCTGGAGACACTCAGATCGATAGATTTCCGCATTTATAGTTCCGATAGTGTAAAAAATGGTTGACTTCAAACCACAGGAACATATTGCTTGCCATACCAGTACCTTTCGACCGAATTTCTCCACTTGAATCGCCCTGTCCGCCTCGCTCACATCCTCCCCAACGACGGCAGTAAAGTATTGTGGACCTGGAAGGGTTTTTGAGTCCTTTGGGGTCCTTTCCATAGGTCTCATCGTCCATCAAAACGCATGCATCCGGACGCTGCAAAAGACGCGAATACAATTTCCGGGCCCTTGTTGCTGCTCGCTTCTTCTGTTCTGCACTTTGTTTCGAGATTTTCTGCTTCTTGTAGGTCTTTAGGTGGTTTTGCCTCTTGATACGCTGAATCATTCCGACACTCGTTCCTGCTTTTTTGGCCAAATCACGTATTGACATTGATTTGTTCTTCATGATGACCGGGTTTTCTGCCTCTTCCTGGTAGCTCATCCAAAGAATAGTGTTCCCCAAACTTATAAATGACGGTTTTAACACTCGCATGATGAATTCCAAACCGCTTCGCCAATTTTCGCATAGTAATACCCTTCTCACTTAGCCATGTGTCCAGAACCTTAATTTTCACTTCCTTTTCAATACGCGACATTTTGAAAACGCAGAATTTGAACCGCACAAACAAGTAAACAAAAGAAAGCTGACAGTCAAACGCACAGCATGCAGTGTTCAGAGCATAAAAAACCATCACAAATACATGCGTACAACGCAAATGTATGTGGATAGCTTATATTCGATACACTCCTTAGTAGAGCTATCACTTTCTAGCTCCCGGATTAAAGCTGCTTCCAATGATCACTTCTAGGATTGTTGTAAACAGATTTCTTCCCTAATACAATTGCCGGCAAATGCGTGTTAGATTGGACACACACACACACAAGTAACTTGCAAGAAATGTTCCTTGCCAAATCAGAAATTCACTTACAAACTTTGCACAATTTCATGAAATGGCAAAAAACATGGCACAAATGATTATGCAAAACTGAAATGATTTTCTTTCCGTATATGTCGCTTATTAGGCGGCAACACTTCTTCTTCTTTTAGCATTTCAAGTTTATTGCTTTCACAATTAGCTTATTGCTTGCTCTAAACTTAGTGTTCTAAATGCACTTCCACAGTTATTAATTGAGGGCTATCGATACCAAGTACCATTTTGCATTAGTATGATTGTGTGGCAAGAACAATCATACGCTATGCCCAGCGAGTCGAGAAATTTGCTTTTACGAAAAATTCCTAGACCAGACTGGGAATCGAACCCAGCCACCTCCAGCATGGTGTTGCTTTGTAGCTACGCCTTTACTGACTGAGCTAAGGGAAGGCGACAACACACTTTACGGTAAGAATTATAGCCTCACCAACACTGGATCAGCACTTCATTTTGATGGTCAGTCTAAGGTTTAGTCTCAGTTCTATAGAGGCAGGAGTTTATAAATGCTTTAAGTGCTCTAAATGAATCACCGTTGTATGGGTCTCTTCTCATTGTTTGATTCTGGGCAATGAGAGAGCGGAGTCGTTTGTAAAGGTGGTCGCTATGGAAGGCGATATTTATGATTGACAAATCGCATTCACTGAAGTTTTCCTGTTTTTTCGTCAAAAGTCTCTCGTCAGCTGACAGTATAAATGCATAAAATGAGATTTGGGGCAATTCAATCATCCCAAAGATCTCGAAGAAATCTTGGTTTGGGGTGATAGATGTGGGTCGAAACTTCATTCGTGTGATGTCTTGCCTCATGGCCAATCATTATTCTTTGAACGCTCATTTATACCGTGTTAGGCTGAGCGACAGCAATCTTTGTGAATGTGGACAAGGTTACTACCGAAGTAACAATCCTACTGCCTTTTAGACTATGTTTAAATTTATAAGGGTTATTATTATTGCAATAGACATGCTAATTTGTTTAAAAGCAGCTTTCTATGATGCGAGAGATGTGTCGTTAATTATTTTACTTTGTGCTGTTTTTATAGCCTTTTCTAGCAGGAAGGTAAAGTCTAAAACAGTCAAGCTTTAAAAAATTATTGTCAAGGAATTCTATCTCTTCATAAAACCGTTCAGTAATTCAATCATAAAGTTCCTTCATATTTGTTCAACAGAGCCATGATAAAATATTTCATAATCATGCTTTATCATTATAAAAACCACCACTAAACCATTTGGATTCTAACGAGAGCATAAAACATATACTGTACCATTTTTTATTACATAAAGTTTATGATAAGATGCTCTACCAATGTTGTCATAAAACAATTAAACAAAGATGGATTTGCACAGCAATAAACGAAACTAAAAGTTAAAAAAACATGTAAGCGAAATATTAACCAAAAATTGAGCATTCTGAATAGTAATTTGCAAACTACCCATCAACTAAGGTCGTTTAAAAAACTTCAACATCAGTCAGTCTCCGATCCAGATGGAATTACCATGAGGCATGTTTCGCCTCGTATACGGCATTGCTTTCCCGTATTCTTTCGTATAATTTTTTTAGTCGTTGTGGTGGGGTGATGTTTTTGACGTAGGACTACGTCTGTGTTTTCAATACTGGGGTACACGTTCGAATTGCGAAAATTTGGAGCGTCACGAAAAATATATAGGTTTTGAACGCTAATAACTAAGTCAATCCACGATTGATTTCCGAAATGTTTGCACCAATCGATCGGGACATTTTCTACGCTTCGATTTCAATATTTGAAACTATTGATTTTTAACATTCAACTATTGAAATTAACGCAAATATAAGGTGATGTCTTATAATGCCGATTTTTCAGAGTAAATTTACTACATGCACAATACATTCCTATCACAGACTTCATATTTAAGTAAGGAACGTCTCACATGCAGAAGTGCACGATATAAAACGGGACACCTTCAAATTTTCTTCATTCGCTCGGCAGCCATGGAGCTGTGCAGAGCGGTAATGGGCCAGTACTGCTCTGGCAGCTGGCGGTTGCAAGTACCCTGAAGGAGGGTACGCGGGCAAGCAATCAGCCAGAATGATGGCTCAGCGGCTGTCGCTAGCGAGTGGCTGGCTGGACAGCCATTTTTAATGCAGCCGTGTGCTATGCCAAGCTCGTGGCAAATTTATCAAATTTGGAGGGAAACATGTATGATCCAGTTGGTAGTCATATCACGATATGATGTACATGTATATGTATAGATATATATGTAGATGATTTCGAAATTATATGTAGATGATTTAGATAAATATATAGATGTATATGGTCATGATATTGATATATTTATAGATCATATCGTGTTCGATCTCAAACAGCACACAGCGTGCTTGCTGTTGTGTGGATAGCACCAAACACGCGTCACCCCAGGAGCGTGTGTTGTTTCCACCCATTTGAGAGCGGCTAGTAGGCAAACAGCCTGATGCTATTATCAACAATCAATGTGCAACTAGTGATTTGAAATTGGTTCACTGTTGTAGAAGTACACCTTGCAGTCTGCACCTTGTCATGCAATCTTACGCTTTTTAGTACCTTTTGGTACAAGTATCTTTGGCTTTGTTTTGATTCGCTATGTTATTTTTACAGAATATTTGAGAGTGTATTGGTGTGGGTTACGATCTAAGGGGCGAACCATTAAGCTTGGGACCGAGTTTGGGACCGGTGTGCTAGTACTTCCTGAGCCAACAAAATATTCGTTTTCTTCATGACTATCCACCCGCTGCTATTATTGTAGCTCAAGTGGGCAGCGTGAAACATCACTGTCGGCGCGCCGTATCTATCCATGCACCATTGTAATGATGGGGTGCGCACGGCACTATCCGTACTTCGTGTCCCCTATAAAAGGGACACATCGCCCCATATAGTTTAGTGGTGTTCTGTAATTGTAATAAATTGAAAGTACCCACCGAGCTGGCACACTGCCTCTCGGTGGTAATAAATTATCATCGAAAAGGAGTCCGTTGTTTTCGTTTGTCAGCATCGTGTCTCAAAATAAAATCACAACGTAGGGCCTGGTCAAACCCTGGACGAAACATATCGATATATATGTAGATGATATAAATGTATTTGATGATGATATTGATATGTTTGGAGATGATATCGATATATATGTAGATGATGTAAATAAGACGAAACGTTGAGTGTTAAAAATCCGCAATCACTATGTCTTTACAGGCAGAACGGCATTTTTCGGGGTAGACCATCTGTGTTTAGCGCCCTGGTTCTAAAATTTCGACAGAATGTCAATAACTATTATATGATGTATTTCACACAAAAAGATCTCTTCAGGGCTACTATTCTGATTTTGAAAGAGTGTTATACTGAATTATTATAAGAGTTTGGTCATTGTATTCGCATGACACCTACCTGACTCGTAAATCCTGGCCGATCCTGAATTTCGCACAATTTCTGTTCGATAAATACCAAATATTTCTTAAAATCATGTTTCGGTATAAAAATAACTCAGGGTCGTTTAAAGTTTATTTGCCTTTTGCAATCGCAGCCCTCTGGTTGCTGGCATGTTATGATTTCCCTATTACTGACATAATTTTATTATAACAAGTTGTTCAATGTTGGTAATGTTCTTTTCAAAATCCAATCAGCGCTTGAAAAGGTTTCTGTTCGTTTCAATGCGTTGGATAGAGTCCCTACCTTGCAATAAGAATCAAATATTTTTGAGAAAGTGTTTGAAAGAGAAAGTGAAATGTCGCAGAATATGGCTGCAAAGGGTCAGAGCAGCAATCGGAGCGAATAAATCTTTAAGCTATTTTAAATAATAGCATGAGTTTAAAGTCGACTTTCAAACATTTGGAGAAGTTATTAAGGGTTTATTGAATTCCTGCAAAAAAATTAACGTTTAAATTGATGACCAATTAACATAATGATTTTTATACAGTTACATATTTTTTAAAGAAACCTTGTATGTACTTGTATATAAAATTCATATTTCGAACAGGTTCTCAACTATCTTTCAGGCCATAAAGATTAGGACCCTCCCAACCATCGTAGCAAATACGACCGTGTCCGTATCATCATTCAAACCACTCGGCCCTTTTCAGAGCCACCAAATGCTTTCTAAAGAGTGTACAATAGAATTTTCTCACATACTTACTTTCTAATGCTGGTCTACGAACACCCACGCTATTTTGACCTAGACTACGTCCATCGGCTAGGGTAGAGGTCAAATGAAAATTTGAAAAATAGCGACCATCACGAATATTTGAAACATTTTGAACGCTAATAACTTTATCATTTCTCGATAGATTTTTGAGATTGTTGCTTCAATCAGTTGGAACTGTCAAGTCAATATTCAAAAATATCATTAATAATTGACTTTGAATTCCCAAACAGACTATCAACAATCTATAACGCGATAAAGATAATGGTCTCCAGCTAATCGATCATATCAACACAATCACCACTGCCAGCACAGTCGTAACCCTTTCATCATACCAACATTTAAATGCAGTCTAGCACCGCCAAAAGATTTGTAAAGAGCAAATCATAGAATTTTCTAACATACTTACTTATCTATGCCGATCCAACGTCCCATTAGAACAGCACCTACGTTTTAATGTTGCTCTACGAAACGAACGAAACTAATCTACCATGTTGAACCAGACAATGCATCAAACGGTTTAACTTTGTCTACATCAACCGGTCGTGTGTTATATACTGATTTTCGGCAAGACTTCTTGATCCAGTGGGTCCTCCTTTAGCTCAGTCGGTAAAGGCGCAGCTGCAAAACAACACCATGCTGGAGGTGACTGGGTTCGATTCCCGGTCTGGTCTAGGAATTTTTCGTTGAGGAAAATTTCTCGACTCCCTGGGCATAGAGTATGGTTGTACTTGCCACACAATCATATTAATGCAAAAATGGTACCTGACATCGAAAACTCTCAATTAATTACTGTGGAAGTGCATTTAGAATACTAAGTTGAGAGCAAGCAATAAGCAAATTGTGAAACCAATAAGCTTGAAATGCTAAATAAGAAGTCTTGATCCAATCGATCAATACAGCCTCTATTCTAATACAGGCAATAAAAAATAATAATAATAAAATTCATTACACATTGCTACGTAGTCCTACGTCAACTTTGCGTACAACCCAATTGGGCTGTCCCTTATAGTTTTTGGCTAAAATTCACATAGAAGCATAAATATACAACCTGTTAAATAAAAATGAATACATATAAAAAATTATAATATATGCATTGATTATACACACTCAGAGCAAGAGACAAGAAACAGTTTAGCCTCAAGATTATTTTCATAAATGCCATTTTAAAACATCATTTATTTATTGATGCTTTCATGAAAACAAAACGGCATTTTCAATAATGGCTCATGAAAATTCAATGTTAATGCCGCTGCCATTTTCATTTCAATCTTTATGTAGGCTTATATATTTACTTTGACACGGCGTGGGATAAATAAAAAAGTATTGAATAAGAGTGATTGAGTAAAAAAATTATCATAAACGAAGAATCAAACTTTTTCAAATTTTTTTTTTTTTTTTTGAAAGTACAACGTATTTCGGAAGCGCGCCTAGTTTTTAAGCTCTTTTCAAGAACTTTACGCAATGAATTTAATTTGGTACTTAAAATGTTAGCACTGTAGGTTGAAACTAGTCATAAATTATGATAAATCAAGCCAACATAAATATTTCACTTTGAGAATACTGACGTTTTATTTGACATGGGTAAATTTTTTCTTCTTTCAGAGTTATTTTTGTCGAAATGAGTTTGTTGAGAGTGAATGAAATTTTTGATTACGATTATAATATGAATATAACTGTTTTGAGTGATTTTTGCAAGCGTTTAGTGGAAGTGGCACGAAAAAGGCTTTTAAAGATATCAAATTGCTTTTATTGTAGTTTACCTATGGTTTTCAAACTGTTTTTAATACGGTCAGAATAAATTCTTTTTGTTTTAACCCAATCTAGAATTGCCTCTTAAATAAACCCTTTAGAACCTCTGCCATGGTGGGCTAAATAGGCACATTTTAGTCTTCATGAGGTTTTGAGGGAATCAATCAAGGCAAATTATAAATTATGCTTCGAATACCTACCTTCTCTATCCCATCCACAAAAATCTAATCCTCACTAACCTTGAGAATGTCTTCTTTCATTAGTTTTGAGAAATTTAATGTACTAAAATATATCTAGAAAATGAAAACATGGCTCCGTGAAATCAACTTGATTGAGCCTGTACTAAATAAGATTTTTTTTAAACGAAACTCACTAGAACATGTCTCCAAAGAAAATTCGTTCTGCATGACAAGCATGGCATTTCCAAGCCGACCAGAAGGATAGAACATATAAATAGAAAAATTATAACAAGCTTTGTTATGACTACACTGATATAACTTTGTTAAACACATTTTCATCTAAAAAATAGTAGAACAATTCTTCTTTCTTAAGCATTTCAAGCTTATTGCTTCCACAATTATCGTATTGCTTGCTCTCAACTTAGTGTTCTAAATGCATTACCACAGCTATTAATTGAGAGCTTTCGATACCCGGTGCCATTTTTGCATTCGCATGTAACAATTTTAGTTTTATTCCATCCGTATAGCACTCCTCCCGACTTTGTTGATAAAACTACATTCGAAACTGTTTTGTCTACCAACAGCTCCTCTATTCTTCTATAAAGCCGAACTTTGTACAAAGTGGCCTTTCTTGAAATAGTTTTTATCATTACTCAATTGTTTGATGCATGCCTCCAAATTGACGATAGGAGAAATCTTTGTTCAACTGCTACACAGATAAAAAGAAACATTGAATTTTCTGCGTGATCTAATGCACATAAAGGGAATGCTAGATTTGGCAGAAAATAATGGGAGATTTCATGTAAATTTTAACCTGGTAACGCCTGAATCTAGCCTGTTGTATGGAAGAATGCAAACATTGTTGTATGGCACATGAAAAATTGCAAACAATTTCGTCGTTTACGCCTCCTTTGGCTTGAAATTAAACGAGGGGAAATTTTACGCGCTTGTTAAAATTCATTATTTTTTTCTGTGTATCATTTCTTAAGGTAGAAAGCTCCCTCAAATAATGCATGAATAAACGTTCAATAAAACGTTTAAAGTTCTAAAAAAAAAAAAAAATCATATTTTTTTTTTAAATCAATTTTTCAGTTCACTAGCAATTGTTCTTTCTGGATATAAGATTTATGAATTTCATTTCATCTCTCATGCTGGGCTCATCAATACCAACTTTAGTAATGAAGATTAAAATGATAATAATGATAATTATTTAAATGTTATTATCTAGGGTAGCTCGGGTGCGTTTTGCACACATGTTCCCTTTTCTGCCAATGTACAATTTTTTGATATCTCTGTGGATATTCGCGACGTGCAAAACTAACAATGAGACTAAATACATCTTGATGAACTTAAATTTAGACCTATGGAACTTAATTCAATACACATAAAAAATAATAAATTTTAACAGGCACGTAAAATTTCCCCTCATTTAATTCCAAGCCAAAGGAGGCGTAAACAACGAAATTGTTTGCAATCTTCCATGTGCCATACAACAATGTTTGCAATATTTTATAAAACAGGCTAGATTCAGGCGTTAGCTGGCTTAAATATCTATTATTTTCAGCCAAATCTAGCATTCCCTTTAAGTGAATTAGATCACGCAGAAAATTCAATTTTTCTTTTTATCTGTGTAGTATATTTATAAGTAGGTTATGAAATGATACGTTCAGTGTTTTATTATACATTGTTGAATATAGATAATAAGATGCTCTGGATCATCAGAATTGACATAATATTCATGGGTTACAACGATTATTCATAATTTTCAATAGTGTATACAATAGTCGTTACTATGCGTTCGAACTTGAAACTCACATGGCCCAAGCTCCCAAAATCAATCAGAACCATCTTTAGAACTTATAAAGCTGCTGCTGCTACGGCCTTGATGCTCAGCTTAGATCAGCTTGGCGAATAATCAAATAGGAACATCACGACATTCACGCAATTGTCTTGGATAGATCCATATCTCAACCACCCAAATCCACTCCAGCTTCGTCTACTCCTTATCAGAACCCAATAATTATTAATTACTCAACAATCGAAATGACGGCCCTCGTCTTTCCGAGCGCCCACATATAGGTCAGTGAGCCAAGGAACAACCGCACATCGGCGCTGCGATACCGTCTTAGGTCAGGATCAAACACCACACACGAAACCCATCAGCGGCGGAAAAGTAATCCAGGTCGCGCCATAACACCCGGACACTATAAAACCAATTTAGATAAAAGCCCTAAAATTAAATCGTTTCTCGGACTGGACTGAACTCGCTGGTGGTGGATTTGCACGCTACGCCTCTTCCCGGCACTATCAACAACGATGGCGATGATATTGTGGTCGCGCCTCCCTGCCAGGTGATGAGTGTTATGATTAATGATTCATCATCGTTGGCCCACCGCCAGCGAGGCGAGCGTGGGTGACCCCTTCACGAAGGACTCTGGCCACTTTTGCGATAATTATCAATCGTGAAAAGCTAGATTTTCGGAATATGTGTTGGCATCTGTTGATTTGTAGGATCACGATGATTCTAATCGCCCAAAAGTGTAATGATAGCTATAGAATCGGCTTCTTCTAGCTCAAGGTCCGCTGGATCGTAACCCGATTTCGGTTCGACTGCACGGTCCAGTTGAATTCGGTGGTAGATAACATGGCCCGGGGGAGCGTAAGTAAGTCAGTTGTAGCCCACACAGCGGAGTTGAACTTGGTCGTTTCCGGCTCGCGCTAATGGCGGTCGCTACCACTGGTTCTAACGCGGGTGGTGAGAGCTTTGCCACTATCGAATCGGTACTGGTTATTAAAAGCTATTAAGAATTGAAAGTGGAATGTGGATTGCTCTACTCTGTTTTCCACACTTAGATGGAGATATGAATGAGAAGCGTTTCAGAATGGGGTTAAAATTTAGGTTCCGTCCTTGCAACGGTCATCCTTCTACATGTCTGGCTTTGTTGGCTTCGAAATTGGGTTTTTGTTTAAAGTTTCTGCAATTTAGTTGGATAAGCTTCTAAGACTTAAACTATATTTAAGTCATAATAGAAAATTGCAACTACGATAGTATTGAACGGTTTATCTGAGCAACTAATTAAACTCACAATCAATCAATAAATCTCAATTGTTTTGAATTTATTATCAATTGCATTTTGCAAAGTAGCAGAATTAGATAATAGATAATAGTAGATCGTTACAAAAAATCAATTTTGTTTAAGCTTTGACTGTGATTTTCTAATGAATAGTGCGATGAACTAAGCAACACACAACCATCATATTTGGTTGCGGCAACTTTATTGTGACTCAAATAGGTTACATGTAAGTAACCTCAACCGATTTGCGTCAACAGTGCTACCAGAGGACTTTAGATTGTCAGCTGGTTAACATTGTTTTGTCCTTTCCTTCCTCCTTCTTTTAATGTGTTATTAGAAATCAATCAAAATTAGGGCTTCTGAAAGACTGTTGATCATGTTGAGGTTTGCAAACATTTTTTATGAACTGAAATATTACAAATTGATCTCTATTGTCAATGTTTTAATTTTAACTTATCAAATGAACATGTGGCATAAGCATTAGCTTTACGTTTGCACACCTCGTGGATGGAGCTAGAGTTGCACACCTCGTGGATGGAGCTAGACAGAGGAATAATTCGTTGAAGGCATTGCATGTCACCATGAAACGGAACCAGATACTGATAAGTTTCATCGCTCAATATTCTCCACGAAGAGACTTCTCGATCGTTCACCTGGCCACGTCTATGCTATCGTTGAAGATAGGGAGCATTTGGTATCCACCTTAAAAAGACACAGGGAACCCATGTTGCCTTCAGTAGATTTCAAAGGAAAGGTGAAATGAATAGTTAAACAGAATGCCCTATTTGGTGTACAGAACAAAAATTTATCTAAAACGGTCGTTGGGAGCAGCTAGTCTAAGAAGGTTAAGTGATGCTCCATTTCTCCTCAAATGGTTGGGACTCAAACATTAACTATAGTCCTAGCCCAACATTGCTTATGGTTATAGCACAATTTCTGGCTCACTGAAAAGAGAAGTATGGCTAAGAATATAAGAACGGGTGGTGAGAGAAAACTTATCAAATTTCTTTAATTGCAGGCACAAAGATTTACCAAACAGGTTTTTTTCCAACACTGAAGATGTAAATTCACGTCACATTTTAACTCTAAACTATCCCTTAAGCTATTTTTTTCTCTGAGTGTTAGCAGTGAATTTTATGATAATGAGTTTCAATGACATAGAATAAGCAGTATATTAAGGTCAGTCTTGATACAAGTCATGCTCGTTAGTTTCAAAAGCGTGGATTTTCAGGCAACATAATATTGACTACCTATAAGTTCCATGCGAAAATCAAATGATAAATCGTGACAACAAACGTAACCAAAAGAATTACCGTTCGATTTTCAAAATGCTTTGATATTCATTTATGTAAACAGGTTCATTTTCAATTTGAATTTCAAAATGTCAGAAATGAAATGCAATAAACCACAATGAATATCAATTACCCGTCGAGATTGGAAAATATGCAAGGGCAGCCCAGTCCAGGGTATTCTTGCTCAACAATGCTTGCATCTATTTTTCTGGGACGATGATGACGGCCCTGGTTGTTCCATGTTGGTATTAGGATTCAAAATCACTTAATAATAACAAAATCATCATAAGAGATGGTATTGAGATTTCGTCAAATGAAATTCATGCTTATCGATTGATAATCAAAACCACAGTGACAGCAGGTTTTCGACCCGCACTTAGAGCAAACTTCATTCATTGCAGCAAAGAAAATTCAGATGGCATAAAAATGACAGCGGTAACCATGCAAACCGGGAAAGTTAACATCATTATTACACTGGGATAAAATCATTTTCACTTCTCATGGATATTTTATGAAAATTCAAAGCACTGATTAAGGTAGCAATTTTTAAAGCATTGTATAATAATTCAAATAATGCATTCGTGAAAGAATCCGGGAGAAGCAAAAAGTCTGTTACAATAAAAATATGTTAACTTACTGACCAATGACTGCAAGTGCTTGCATTGTGGGCAATTTTGGTTTTCTTGCCTCTCAATAATAAATTAAGATAAATAATCCAATACAAATATGAATGGTAATACAGGTAAAGTATGCATAAGCTGAAGGAATGTTATTTATCTGCTGTAGGCAGATAATTATGTTTGATTAAGCTTGGTTTACATTATTTATCCAAGATTGATGGATCTGATGTTAATTTTTTCCTGCTAGTCAGGAAGCAATTCTAAAGCCTAGAAGAAAAATTGGGATCTAATTAGACCTTATCTAATAAAATCAAATCTAATCTAATCAAACATCTGAATCATTGTACATATTGACAACACGCTTAATCACTGTTGATGCTACTATTGTGAAAATTTGTATCAAAATAAAAGGAGATCAATAGATATCAGCAATCGCAGGTTTAAAAACAAAATTTTTAAACGAACCAACTCGATAAGTATCAGCTAATGCAGAGTACGGATTCAGCTCATTTCTTACAACCACCCCCACACAGGCAATAGGCAATTTTAAGATGATCCGGGAGATTGAATTCACATAACAAGATAACAAGCACTGATTAAATTAGCATAAATTCTAGGTACAACGCAACCGATTCAGCTGGTGCAAACAGACAAAAGTTTTGATACATCAGCACCTTCCATTATCTGTTGGTTCGAACTAAGGCTTGCTTCATTTAGAATTGGAACAAACTTTTGCTCATATTGTGGCGCTCCTGGTGGACGGATTTGGAAGTTCTTGGCGCCCACGTATCGGGAATTTTGTCAGCTTCACGTATGTATTTTTGACATTCCGCAAATTGACTGTACTTTGTAAACAATCAACATGAAAATTCGGTGCTGCCCATAGTACCGTGAGGAGAACTCGACTCCGGGAAGGAATCAAGTCGTATCGAGCTAGCAAACAGCCAAATCGGACCATAAAATAGAATAGTGTGGCCAAAATCCGTGCTCGGAAGCTTTACGACCAGGTGCTGACCAAGTTCGACGGGTGTCTTCTGATGGACGATGAAACCTATGTTAAGGCTGACTTCGGGCAAATCCCAGGTCAAAAATTTTACTTGGCAACGGCTCGGGGGGATGTTCCAGCCAAATTTAAATTTGTTTTTGCCGACAAATTTGCACGAAAATTCATGATTTGGCAGGGCATTTGCAGCTGTGGCAAAAAAACGAAAGTTTTCGTTACAAATAAGACAATGACGTCGGAACTATACCAAAAAGAGTGTCTCCAAAAACGAATTTTGCCGTTCATTTGATCCCACGACCATCCCGTAATGTTTTGGCCAGATTTGGCAAGCTGTCATTACAGCAAAGTTGTTCAAGAATGGTATGCAGAGAAAGGGGTCCAGGTTGTTCCGAAAAACCTTAACCCACCCAACTGCCCCCAGTTCCGCCCTATTGAGAAATACTGGGCAATCATGAAGAGGAGACTCAAAGCAAAGGGAAAGGTTGTCAAAGACATCAATCAGATAAAGACCTGGTGGAATAAGATAGCTAAAACGATGGACGAAGAAGGTGTGCGCCGCCTAATGAGCCGTGTTACAGGAAAAATTCGAGAATTCCTTCGAAACCGTGACGAATAATTTTATCCGTATTTTTTCTTAAAAGTATGAAGAAAACGCTACATTTGTATAAAAAAAGATCTTGAATTCAATAATAAATAACTGAAATACAGGCAATTATTTTTGTTCCAATTCTATCTGAAGTAAGCTTTAGTACATTAACCAACATCAAGACAAGAGACCCTAGTCTCGATTGTCAGGAATTTTCCAAGGAATGCAGAAGTTTTTAAAATAAATAGTTGAAGTAAATAATATTAAATCATAAAAACGGCTAAGCCATTGGTCTGAACAAATTAAACAGCCGTCAAACATTTTTCAATGTACTGCAAATTAGTTACCAAAATGCTTACCAAAGGCATAATTGACCCAGTCTCTTCATCAATGTTTTCGATTCTTAAATTTCGGTTCTTATGTTATAATAAAGGTGCCTTCCTTAGCTCAGTCGTTAATGACCGAACTACAAAGCAGCACCACGCTGGAGCTGGCTGGGCCGGGGAAATGTTTCAACTCCCTAAGAATGATTTTAGGACAAAAGGTCGAAAGACAAAAGGTCTAAACACAAAAGTTCAAGCGGCGAAAGGTCGAAAGACAAAAAGTCAAATGACGAAAGGTCGAAAGACAAAGGTCGAAAGACAAAAGGTCGAAAGACAAAAGGTCGAAAGACAAAAGGTCGAAAGACAAAAGGTCGAAAGACAAAAGGTCGAAAGACAAAGGTCAAAAACCAAAAGGTCCAAGGACAACGTCGAAAGACAAAAGGTCGATAGACAAAGGTCGAAAAAAAAAGTTCGAAAGCCAAAAGGGCGATAGACAAAGGTCGAAAGAAACAGTTCGAAAGACAAAATGTCGAAAAACAAAAGGTCAAAAGACGAAAGGTCGAAAGACAAAAGGTCGAAAGAAAAAGGTAGAGAGACAAAGGTCAAAATACAAAAGGTCCAGAGACAACGTCGAAAGACAAAGGTCGAAAGAAAAAGTTCGAAAGACAAAGGTCAAAAGACAAAACGTCTTATGACAAAAGGTCGAGGGTAAAAAAGTTGAATGGCCAAAAGCCCGAATGCACAAGAGGGTGAATGATGAAAATGTTGAACGACATAACATCGAATGGATAGAACGTCAAATAGCCAAACCGTCAAACGGACAAAACGACGAATGGACAAAATGACGAATGGGCCAAAGGTCGATCCAACGAAATATTGCATGGGGCCAACACTGCTCAAAAGGATTCAACTATTTAATTGCCAGATTACAAATGACAAAAATATACTGAAAGCATCGTATTTCCAGGAACGCATAGACATTTTAAAGTAGGCAAGATTGCAAGATTCTTCTGGGAAAATGGATTCAAGAACTGTTAAGGATGACTAAAGTTACCAGAATATACATAGCATTGATACGAAACTAAAAATATTTTGCTTTTCAAATATTTCAAAGCGGAAACCTAAGATATTTTTTGTATAGTCATGATGGATCATATAAATGTGTCTAAATATTTTCGTTGACAATAGATTATTTAGTACTTAATTTATTATTATTGGCTGTATTGCAACAAATTGTCATGAAATTTTATTATAAGAGATGGAAAATAATATTTTTCAGAACAAAAAAAAATGAAATTAAAGATATCCTTTCTCACGTTTTGTTTAAAAATAAAATTACTAAGAAAATGAATTCTTGATCCTAAACAGTGATTTCTGCAATATGAAAAAAACGATCAGTGACAAAAAGAAGGAAAAACGATTATAATGCTGTTTTAACTTCAAATGACACCATACCTAAGGATGGAGTTATCAATTAGAGTCATCCAATTGGTAATACTAAATTGAATACCGATAAGTTCTAGGATCCGCAGTTCTTCCATATGCATCTTATTCGACAGGATTCAACACTTCAAAGGTTAAAATGAAGAACGAGCACTGAAGAAAGAAGATACACTAATTATAACGGAATCTTGATGTCATGGAATCAGAAAACAAAAAAACTTTGAATGCATTCTAAATGTTTGTACGAACACTTTCAATATGTTTTCTCTTTTTGTTCTTTTCGATGTTTGTCAGTTTCGGTCTTATTATTGAATCTTTTATCCTTTTATGGACTATTCGATCGTTTGTGCATTCGAAGTTTTCTCCATTTAACGTTTTGCGACGTTAAGTCCTTTCGACTTTTATTTTCCTTTGACCTTTTGTCATTCGACATTTTGTCATAATTACATGTTTGGCTTAGAATTATGGGAAAAGAAATAAAAACTAAGTAATGTCTGCTTTTCTATTATTTCTTCCTACGAGTTGTGATTCCGTATGGTGTTAAAAGATTGTTTGAATTTATGCCTAGACATTGTAAAGTCTATGGTTTCGCAGTATTGATTGTAAGAGGCCATCATTCGATTTAATGGCCTAAATTTTGCTTAATTTGTGCGAATGGAAAATAAATTTCGATTTCAGAGTTGTCGAGTAGACGCATAAAAATTTAATTTTTACAAAAGTACTGCTGAGTCAGTGCGCTGCGAAACAATATCGTTTACAAATGAAACCATTGCATATTCACGGCCGTTTTTTATTTTCTGGATTTTTATGAGCATGCAGCATGTAGCTCTTCATATGATGGAAGAGGAAATGAAGTCCAACCAAGTTTACGAAGAGCTTATAATAAAAATGGCTTTTGTACTGATTCTATTCTTCCTTCGTGAGTGATTGAAAAAAGAGACCAACAAAGCTGCAATAGTCCAGTATTTATCTCACATAGGCAACATAAAGTTTTTTTTTTTTTTTTTTTTTTTTTTGGTTATAGCAAAATCGCTTGATGAAGCCTAACATATTGTTTGCCCTGTGAATTATTGTGTTGTAATGGTCAATGAATCTTAATTTGGAATCTGAGATAATTCCTAAATCCCTATCTCTTTCACTTCTTTCTACATTCTGGAGCTTCATGTCGTCGGCATAAGTTAGTACAAGTTATTTTTTTGAGAATGAAGGAAATGTCGTTTACGTACAGAATAAAAAGAAGAGGTCCTAAATGAGAACCTTGAGGGACACCTGAAGTGACTTGAATAGGATTCGATTTCTTTCCGTTAAGTTTTATTATTTGTTGGCGATTCGTTAAGTATGATTCAAGCCATTTCAGAAGTCCTGCCTCAATTCCCATTTTTTGCAATTTAAAGAGTAACATTGGTATGTCGATAATTTCTGGTAAAATTTTTCTAAAAGACGTCTACAGCAGTTTCGACATTTTCCTTTCTTGCCATTCCTTATAATTATTCTGCCCCCAATCCACATTGATTAATTTCAGTTTAATGTTTTTATAATTCGCTAATTGGTATTCAAAAAGACTTCCTCGTAATCGCAGTCGTTGGGTTTTTGGTATTCATGTACGAATAAAGAGTATTCGATTGCTGTGTGATACGCTTCATTTTTCCACAATGGAGTTAATGATTCGGTCACACAGAAGTCTTCATAGATATTCGTAAATAAAAAGTCCAAATAACAATTTTGTTGATTTTTTATGGGATTAATTTGGTTAGGTCCCAAATTGGCCGTTTTTTTCAAAAACGAACTGTGAAGTTTCGTTATCCCCAACTACTGGGAGTAAGATACTTTGATTTTCAGAGTCCAGAATGAAGTCAGCTTTGCGTTGAATAAAATCCCCATAAATGTGAACTTTTACTTCCGGAGGAAGTTGAGATAAAATTTGCTCAGCAATTTGGAAGAAAAATTCATAAGTATTTTTTTAGCATGGTCTGGTGGAAAATACACAGAGGCGAACACATGCGTTTCACCTGCTATGTGTGATTGCACCCAAACATGCTCAAATTCTTTAAATATGGATGTGAGAATAATTTCTGAATTGAAATCAGCTGAAAGAGCTATTAGAACTCCACCACCTGACTTCTTCTGAGACGCATAAAAATGTCTATCGTCTCTGAATACGTTATATGTACTTCCAAAAATTTCTTCACTTCTTACGCTTTCATCCCAGCTCGTTTCAGTTGCAAGAATAACCGAAAAGGACGAGCATAATAATTTTTTGTAAATTTCCTTCAATTTGGCTGGGCTTTTCATGCGATTGAAATTTTGACGGTAAATCAAAATTTCAGTCGCATTCTGTTTTGGTGAAGAAATTTTTAAAGGTAAGTTGGTTGATGAACTATGTACTTACTATGTCTTCTTCGTTCTCGTAAAGGGTGTCCAATGCGCATACGTCAATGTTTTCTACTTCTGAGGAAGGCGTCGTTATTTCCGAAAATTCTGGTTAAGTTAATGAGAATGGAATTTGTTGGTACTCTCACGTAGTTGCTGCAGGCGGTGCGTTCACTGGATAGGAATCCCTGGTATGATTGTAGATCGGCTGCTGCTTCAGCTACATTCATTCCATACTCCTGATGAACTTCCGCGAAGATGCGCTGTAGATGGTCTGGAGCGGTTGGCAGTCCTTCGGATGCCAGCAGCATTCTAATGCTAGTTGGTGTCACTCCTTCTACGCAGACTGTAGCAGATTGGTCCTTCATATAGGCAAGGTACATCGGTTTCAGTTATCAAGCTGCTAGATGGGCCGATGCCTATAAAACGTTTGGTAGGGACTTGGTTGCTTGACGTTTGTATGGGAAACCAACAGAGCTGCCATTCTTTACTTTTTTATCCTTTGCCAATTACCACCACAATTGCCTGAGATGGAACATAGGTATTTCCTTCTTGTATCCAAGCTTATAGGCCGAAAATATACCGATTTCACTCGCTTTTTTCATTAACGCTTGGGACATTTACTTCTGCACTGGTAAAATTTGGTTTATGGTTATACCGCCATTACTTGCCAATAACTGATTGTTATAAATAAAAATGTCAAAACATTTGAATAACAAAAGGAGAAGTTCAAAGAGAACAGCACCAGCGACAAATGTTCATTATTGTTAGGAATAACCTCCGGAAGGTTTATCTAACAGGTTCAGTCTAAGCTTTGCTAGAATTTTTTTTTTCCTAATTTCTTTATTAGGGTGACTTTTGGCCTCCTGGGCTAGTTCGCCACCTCGCTTAGCTAGAAAGTTAACTTTGATTGAAGTAGAGTGGAACATTGCCAGTGCTCATCTGCAGTTAAACATCGCTACTACTCAGCCATAATTACCAAGTGAACGTGAAGAAATCAATTCCCACCTCTTTAGATTCCATAGATTTTTTTTAAGGAGGTTCGCCTTTTGGAAACAGTTCTCCGCTTCTCTATGACGAAAAAAACCAGAATGAACATGTCCTTTCAATTTAATATTTCATCCACAAAAAGTGATCAATTTTCAATCTTGTCAATTCTTTAGTACCATGAATTGCTTTGCAAACACCTTCGAGCGTTTTCAATGCGATCATCAATAAAAGCCACTTCCAGATGTTTCCCTTTTATCCACCCAACCAAAGGACTACTAAATAGCCTCTGTAATTTCCAAAGAACTCAAATCAAATGGCTTTCCAGATCGCCTCCCCGGGTCAATAAATAACCGATAAATCCCGCCAATTTTCAATAAACCAGGAAAAGGCAGCAATGTCCTTTCGAGCAGATATTGTCCTCAATCATTAATGTCCATTGCCAATGGTAATAAGTCACCACACCTTTCGATTCCTCCTACAACCAACCGGATTCCCTGCACCACCAAAACCCTACACGTTGAAACATGTCCATTTTCGAAAAAAGAGAAAAAAAGACCTTTTCTCCGTTTTCTAAGCCGGACGTTTTTTGTGCTACATTCAAAGCCAGTCAGCTCCGGGCCAATTCTGTCCTACGTTTCTTTTCTTCTTTTTTCAACTCTCCTGGCTTCCAGCAGCAAGAAAACCAACCATGAATGCTGGCGATTGTTACAGAACGAACATTTCTTAAAGAATGAGAATGGCCTCGTGCGTGGAAGTAAGGCGAGCATATTGACTTTCCGATAGGCGGACACGTTTTATCAGGTCATATCCTGTAGCATGCTGTCTTGAGCGGCGTTATCAGTGCTCGATTGCGAAAAAAAATAAAAGCAGAACCATTCGAAATTTCGATGTTTGCATTTCTCACGATCGTCTTATCTCGCGAACGTAGCAGGCTAAGACGTTCGTTTCCTTGGAAATCCAAATGAATTCGAGCTATATCAGGGTTCCATTCGATTACAGAAGGGAACAGGTTGTATTTATTCAAAACGAGTTTCCTGTAATGTCGTCAAAAGCGAGGAGATTAAACCGAAAGGAAGAAGTTAATTGTTATCCAATTAAATGATCGAGATGCGTTAAGCTCTGAAAGCGGAATCGAACCAAAACCGGTTTTAAAATCCTAGAGCATCCCTCGTAAAACGACCACACCGAATGGTTGACCCGGGATAATTGACCGGTTTTCTATTGTGCACCACGTTTAGGGTCATCATAATTAGGGAGAAAAATTTAAAGATCCGGTCCTTTTCTCCCCTCAGGAGAAAAAATCCAACTGACCAAACACGCAGCCTCCATTTCAAGTGTGTGCGCATACAAAATCGAAACGGAACGTGAGCAAGTGACTTTTTCCCCCTTTGTTCCAAGTCACGCAGCATCGCAGTAGGCTGATTTCGGTTGCCTGGGTTTCTATGGAAAAACGTGTCTCTTTCCCAGGGTCGACAATTTTCACACTTTGCACTGTATTTCCGTCAAATGCTGTCCGCACATCTGTGCGTTCTCCAATGGTGATATCCTCTTCGGGAGGTTTGATAGGGTTGCTTGCGGAAGGGATTAACACGAGGAGAGAATTTGCATTGGAAGAATTTTTCTCACTGGGCTGGGCGGCAGATGCAAATTTTTCGAAGCTATACCTGACTTGAGGATTCCAACTTGTTTATCGAAACGTGGGTCTGAGAATTTTCAACTTGCCTTCAGAGTACCTGACTGCAGAAAAGTATCCTTAAACGCCTACTGCGATCACGATTTTCAAACCAGCAAATGAAAGTGCTCGTGAGAAACAATTTGAATTTTTACGACTCTCTTTAGCATTTCAAGTGAAAAACTTAAAATGCAAATTGCACGTTTTAGTGCGGAAGCAGGTACCTTAAGCTTATATTACTTCCCGTATCCTGTAGCTGGGATTGGGTGCTGATAAGATTGTTGGATAAGGTCTACTTGTTTCTAAGACAAGTGGTTTTGCTCAAGTTCTTCAAAAATCGACAGGTACAAGGCAATCCTTCGGCTTAGCTTGGGACAGGAAGAAACTTTTTTAACCATGGGGGTCTCAGACCATTCGTCCCTAGGAGGAGTGCAATCATCGTAAATCTTCGTCGCCAGTTCGGAGCCTCTAAAATTACCTGTTTGCTGATCGAGGGATTTATGTTTTTTTTTTGTCTGGTCCCTGGAGGTCCGGAAGGGCAAAATATCTTCGGATCAACCACTGGCACAGGTACCTACCTGTGCAGCCCATTCGGTTACCTCAAAGGCCAGTGTGTATATTTCTAATTTCGATTTGCTGAACTGTGATCAATTGCAACCGAGGGGTCTGCCACTTGTTGGAAGGTTGATCAAAGAAGACTGGAGGCGATGATATGATCCTTAAAAAACGATCTTAAAAATGCTTACAAGATAACTTTAGCATTAGATTTAATTTTTCATTCCTCTTTCATTCCTCATCCTCTAAAAAAAAGGATCTTCCATTGTCATAGTTCCTCACCTCATCAGCAACTTCTTTGAAGCGTATCGTGTGAGAGGAACAATATTTTCATTGCCGTTCCAGTGAAAGAAACGTCAAATTTCGTAAATTAACCTGCCGTTTTGTGAAAATTGAAAAAGGTTCAACAAAGCGGGATCATTATGCTTCTTCTTCAAACCCTCGGAGAAACCTATACAGAGCTTCGAACAAACAGTGGATTGTTAATTTGAAACCTCTAAGAAACCGAACACAAATGCTGGTTTCCAGTGCGGTAATGGTTATTTTAAGAAATTGGAGAAGAGTAATCTGGTTTTGTTCGGCGGATGTTTATTTATTTATTTATCACTTACCGTAGGCGAAATCGTGCGTTTAACAGTCCAATAGAATATGTTTAGTGTAGGAAAATAACTTTTAAGAGGTAATCATATTTCCTGAGCGTTTGCCTTTCTTAGAAGGCGTTGCGAACGCATTTAATCAGAAAATACTGCTACGGAAATTCGGTTGGTTGACGCCTTAAGTTGTTTCCAGTGACTGCTACTATCATTTTTTTTATCACCGATTCCCACCTCCTAAAACGCCTTTAAGACCGTCGGTCGATTCTTCTAAGTGACCCTTCTGTTGGTCGGATTTTTCGTTTGATGTGGCAGCGCCTTCTCAGCTGCATTACCTTTCACCTGTCATATGTTAACTGTCATTTGCGGAATGTTTTTCAAACTGACCAAGACATATTTTAGCCGGTATCTAACAGAGCAACGGGCGGCACCCGTCATAAAGTGCGCACGGTTGGGGAGTGTCAAAACCTTATACCCGGTTGCTTTGTCGGACGCGATCAGTGGAAATTTCTGCAGCACGTGATTACTGACAGCTGTACTGAATTTGGTGGTTATTTTTAGAAACAAACGATGAAATTGACTTTTGTCTTGAGGTAACTGATTAGAACATAATCAAAAACAAATAAGTAGGTATCTTATACCGAAATGTGGGTAAAATTTTCCAAGATTGGCAGTAAACTGCACAATCGCAAACGCATATATTAATGAAAATCAAATGCTTTTGAGTTCAAACGTAACCCAAGTTTGATTTTTTTCGATTTAGGCCCATTTTCGGTAATTTCATAGAGAGGCATTCTCAGCATATAGAACCTCTTAGCAGTGGCGCAACCAGGGGGGAGGGGTTTAACCAACAAAACCAGCCAGAAGCCAGAAAAAAATGAAGGCTAACTATGCTACTACATATATTTTCAAAAAAAAAAAAATGGGTAAGCTCTCTCTTACTCTTTTCCCGTTCTCTTTAAAAAAAAATACGATTTATATTCACACACAGGCAGAACAAACCTTATTTCTACAGCAACACAACCAAGCATTATTTCATACAGTCCGTTTTGAGCAGTTCTTCGTTCACCATTCATTGCTCCACAAAACTATTATTATTAGCATTCATAACGTCCAAACGTGACGCAGGTATGCTGTGGAGAAACACAAAAGAACTGAAGAGCGAAGAGAGAAGTGAGACTCTCACAATGAGAGGCTAGTAAAAATCTAGGGTTTTTTTTTCATTAGGGCGAATCTACAATTGAGAGATTCTCTCCGGGCTCGCTCTCTTTCATTCATATTTCAATCACCTTTTAAACTTTTTCGAATTCTACTAGTACAGATCGCTACCCAACAGTGCTGGCTAGCTTACATCTGCAATAGTAGAATGAATCCCTCGTAAAGTTGATTGTAATGGCGCGTAATGAATGAAAGAGAGCGAGCCCGGAGAGAATCTCTCAATTGGCCGAAAAAAAAACCAGAAATATTAATTCCAGAGACTTTTTTTTTTTTTGTGTTAGTGGATCTCTCAATGAACTTTGTTTTTGTATGAGTGAGACTTTGTATCGATGCTGTCCTCCATTCAGTTTTGGCATGTTGCACAATTGTCAAGTTACTTGGTGCCGATCAAGTTGACACTGTGATTTACGGTCGGTTTTGCAGTTTTTCTTCCTCTGAATCGTGACAAGTGAATTCCATAAACATGGACATTAGAACTTTCTTTACGGCAAAAACAAAGGCATCGGAAACAGGTGAGTTTAATTTTAGCTGATGATGGCTGTTTAATTTACCGCTTTGGTGCGTCTTAGATAAAACCGACAACGATGCAGCATCGATCACAGCGGCAGCAGAAGAAAAACCTGCAGAAAGTCCCTTAAAAAAGTTTCGGTATTCGGAAAGTGGTGGTATCACCGAACCGTCGACATCGGGTGGAATGGTTAGTGATGATTTTGGATTTTTCGTGGGAAAGCAGGTAAATATTTTATTGGCATTACCTTTTTTGTCCAACTAAAACATACTGCTTTTTAATTTAAATTGCAGATCAGTGATTCGCAAAAATTCAAATTACTAACCAATCCCTGGACACCGGACATAGCTTTCAAATTCCCTCCATCAGGTCCTCGAAATTTGAAATTCAATCTCCGATGGCTTGGAGAATGGAACTGGCTTGCGTACTCTTCCTCTCAAGATGGGGCGTACTGCAAATTTTGCGCTCTCTTTGCAACATCAATCGGTCAGCAAGGTACTCAAGGTGGAAAACTTGTTAAATAAGCTCATAGACAGTGGAAAAATGCCAAGGAAGATTTCCGCCACCACGAGAGTGCAAAATACCATTCTTTTTGTGTAGAAAAGGCAGGGTTGTTTGTGGCTACGTTTTCTGAGTCGATCGTTAGTATTGATAAGGCTCTCGATGATGGAAGGCGAGCTGAAGAGGAGAAGAATAGAGAGGCTCTTCAACCGATTATACGCACGGCTATGTTCCTGGCACGGCGTGGACTAGCTTTCAGGGGTCATCGGGATACTGGCACGTTTCAGTTAAATGAAGGTTTGACAAAGGAAGAGGGTAACTTTAGGTCTCTTCTGAAGTTTCGAGTTGAGTCTGGAGATAATGTTTTGCGAAGTCATTTGGAGAATTCTGCCAAAAATGCGAAGTTTATCAGCTGGAAATCGCAGAATGATATAATCCAGGCGTTCAATAGCATCATTTTGCGAAAACTTGTTGATCGTGTCAACAGGTCTAAATATTTTACCGTTTTGTGCGATGAAACCACTGACATATCGAATGTGTGTCAACTTTCATTGTGTGTAAGGTTTGTCGAGAATAATAATGTTTGTGAAGAGTTCCTGCAGTTTATTCCAGTCACTGACACTACAGGGAAAGGTTTAGCCGATGTAATTTGTCAAGCATTGATTGATTTTGGACTTAACACGAAGTACCTCGTTGGTCAGGGATACGACGGTGCACGAGCTATGAGTGGGCAAGTAAAAGGCGTCCAAGCTTTTGTGCGAGAGCTTTACCCGAAGGCGCTGTATGTCCATTGTTGCTCTCACGTTTTAAATCTTTCAATCTCCGAGGGTTGTTCAGTTCCTGCAATCCGAAACTGCATGGGAGTGATCGAGAGCGTTTACATTTTTTTTAATTCACCAAAAAGAGCAAACGTTTTAAAAATAGAAACTGACAAGATTGAGAAAATTGGTCCGATGGCAGAGAAGTTGAAAAGAATGTGTCCTACGCGCTGGGTTCAACGTCATGACTCGGTAAAATCGTTCAAAGACCTCTTGCATCCTATTTTTGCTGCTCTGGAAATAATTAAGACATGGACGGACAAGAAAGCATCGACGGATGCTTCACTAGTTCAGGCGTCCATTGAAAAACCTGAATTTTTGGTCAGCCTTTGTGTAACACACCATATTTTTTCGATATCTCGTCCGCTGAGTGTTTATTTGCAAAAAGAAAACCTTGATTTGGCAGAAGCAATGAACGCAGCAAGGGTAACCAAAAAGGCTCTGGGTGAAATGCAAGAAGATGCAGAAAATGCTTTCCGTAAAATAAGCACTCTGTGAATCTCTTGATGTGTCCCTTACAAAACCCAGAAGAGCTGGACGTCAGAAAGAGAACAAAAAATTGGAGACTCCAGAAGAGTTCTATAAAAACGAAATCTTCTTACCTTTCCTGGAAAATACCTTGCAAGCTTTGGAGGAGAAGTTTGTCAAACATGCTCACATGTTGGCACC
This sequence comes from Aedes koreicus, assembly GCA_024533555.2. Lineage (NCBI taxonomy): Eukaryota > Metazoa > Arthropoda > Insecta > Diptera > Culicidae > Aedes > Aedes koreicus. The sequence continues at coordinate 469,146 of JAHHFK020003330.1, forward strand.
TTTTCAGCAGCTACTGGATGCAGCATCTGATCCATCGAAAATCTCCGGATCTGCTCAGCATTTAGCCGAATTTTACGACCTTCAGAGCACAGGAATTCTTGGAGAAGCAATTCTTTGGTTTTCGGTACTCACGGAGAAAAAACCACGGAATGCTGCTGAAGCCCTAAGTGTATGCAACGTTGATTTGCTTCCAACCATACATACACTGCTAACAATAATGGCGACACTCCCTGTTACGACTTGCTGTGCTGAAAGATCATTTTCGTCTTTGAAGAATTTGAAGACATATTTGAGAAATAGTACAGGAGAAGAACGGTTGAACGGTATCGCGCTTATGTATATCCACGAAAATGTTGCTGTCACTGAAGAGGAAGTTTTGGAAGAACTGTCGAACAAACCAAGAAGGTTGAAAATTTGAATCGTTGTCTTAAGCTTAAACATTATATCGTTGTATGTTTGAAATATTAAATAAACTTGAATTATAAAACTCAAATCTTGATGCCACTATTTTTCCAAAACATGTTACCTTCAAGCTCAAACCCCCCCACAACCAATTTCTGGTTGCGCCACTGCCTCTTAGATCACTACACCCAAATCAATCCCAATCCTTCCACCGAAGCGAATATCTGCAAAACGAACTGCATCACAATGACCAGCAGTTTCTTTGTCTGGCATACAACAAGCTGCAAAACTCCGCCATATGACCATCATCAGTGCAAAGTTGAATAAAAATCGAACCCAAATTGTATAGCGATCATATAATTGTTCCCGAACAGGATCACAATCAGTTCCAAGATCAGTCCCAAAGGAGAACTCCTTCCTTTCATCGTTTTGAACACGTGCGAAATTGGTTCGGCAAAGCGAAAACCTCTCATGACAAGGGTCAATGTTTGAAAAGATCTCCACTCGCACAATGTGCTGGTACCCGGCAAATTCTTCCAAATTGATTTTCGCCACCCGAAAGAAATAAGCGACCAATATAACATACAAATCCTCCACAGTCTGCAATGATTTGCCAACCAAAGGCCTACTTCGATTCGCCCCGAGGTTATACACTTTGATGATATTGTTATAACTTTTCAATTGTTGTAACATCTCACTGCTGCTTCTGCCCAACGTACAGGAAGCCAAAGCCAAAAATCCCTCTCCGCTTCGTTTCCAAAAGGATATTGTGTTACCAGAAGAAATACTTTCAATTTGGCTTTTGTCCACCACAGAACAAAAAACAGCCTCACCAGAAGCATTCTTACAACCAAGCAGGGAAAAAAACACACACAGAAAACTGTAAAATAAAAATAAAACTTTTGGTATTGTTCCACCAAAACTATCCCACGAAATGGGCCTTAAGAGATCGCTATCCCTAGCAACAATATCGGGAATAAAATTTCGGTTACCAGAAATAAGGAAACGAAAAAGGACTCGAAAACCTTTTAGTCACACTTTGTTTTCAGGAATCGTCAGAAACGACACGTAATTTGCTGGCATCAAGAGAAAAAAAGATTATCATTTTCTTTCGATCTAGGTAGGTGGGTTATGAAACGGTTACCCAGTAATCCCACCATCAGAGCAACCCGGAATAGAGTTTCTTCAACCAAAAATCGTAGACAACAGTGCAATACTTCTCTCAATCCAACAATCCAGTTTTCCAGTTTTTTTCTCTCAAATCCATCCTTCTTTCTGGTTCATAGAATTCCAAACGGACCTCAAAATTCTTATTTTCCCATGGCTAGTGAACAAGTGTCCTTATTTCTCGCCTGGGATGCAACCTTTTTCCACTCCCTTCCCTCCCACGCCGGCTCGTCTTTCCCTCCCGGTAGTCATGTCCGCATGCGTATAGACGATGGCTCTGTCAGTATGGGGTAATTTTATACATTTCCTTCATCATCGTTCCTTTTTATTATGTTTGCTTACTTTAAATACACCCTAACTTTGTCTGTCCTTCGCTTCCTCGTCCCTCCCGGCATGAGGCTTCTGCTCTGCCGTTACCGGTACCGCGTTGTCCTAGGGGGCCCTTTATGCTCACCGTGCCGCAGCATAACCAAACCGGACCGAAACAACGGCCCAAAGCGGAGCACAGCAAAAACATAAATAAAGAAAAAATCAAGTGACTGAGTTTCGAGATATTTTCCCACACTTTCATTGAACACGTGCACTCAGTTAAAGCAAAACAGAAAAACAACCCGAGGCTCCGGAGCCGCCGAGTCAGCACAGGGTGACTCGAATGATTTTTTTCCGATAGCAGGCTAGGATAACTCGGGAAAGCATTCAAATTTCGATGACTATTTGATTTGATAAAAAATTTCTCATGGCGGTAGCGTTGAACATTTTCCGACGGAGCCACCCTGTGAGCTAATTTTTACAGCAATTTGACTGAAAACATGTATAAACTCAAGTTCGAAACAAACAACTACGGCCAAGAAGACACGATAAAAATAACGACAGAGTAGGAACTCTAATTCTCACATTCTCCCGGTGTTCTTCGCTGTTCTTCGTCCTGGCATGAGCAATTGGTTTAGTGGTCCCTGACCAACCAACGAAACCAAGCAGGCGAAAAAAAAACTCATCATTTTGGGATGCACGTGTTCAAATTGAAAAGCCGTATTTTTTCTCCTTTGTGGTGCGTTCTCGCTGGTTTGGTTAGTTTGGTCGATCCGCTGGCCTCCTTAAATTACTATGGTAGATCGTTAATGGCCTTCGGGGTTCGGGAAGGATTTTTTTATGATTTTTTATTTAGAGAATGGTTTACTGTTCTTAGCGTTGCGATCGATGGGTAAATGGTGGATCCTTTAAATTTATGTATTGGTTGGAGCGAATTCCGTTGATTGGGACAAATTACGCGAATTTTTAATTTGATATTTTACTAGCATGTATCAACGGTCTAACAAACTTGTGCAATAATTGCACATTGTCAGAAAATCTCACAAGCACTTTCAACAGTATTTTGGCTTTCATGATGACTTATTGTGGTTTTCCAACAACAATACGTTATCTTTTTGGTTTAAAAGTGGCATTTGAAAAGACTAAGCATATTTGTCTGAAGATTCAACATCATGCTGTTTTAACAACACTCTGCACTTTGACAATAAATCAAAAGAATCTAAGTTTGAATTTGTTCATTAAATATAGTTCTCAATGTCATCCTAAACTTTTTCTAAGCATGAGAATGAGCAATATTGACCACCCGAGGTTATTGCTAGATCAGCTAAATTTACTCAGAGAACCAACAGTCGATGTTTGGGACTAACATACATCCTCAAAAGAAGAAATCACTGGGATTTTGGATAAAAGGGTGTGATTTGGTAGGAGCCTGTTCATAAACAAAGTAGACTCATGTTTGAAAATTTCAGACCCCCCTCCCCCCTCGTAGACATTTCTCCATACATTGCACAGTGGTTCCAACTTAGAAAAGAAGCGGCCAAAAATAGTCTTCTTGAGAATTTCTTTATAAAATCATGTATCTTCTATAATCTTCTATGCTCTGAGTTCAAATTTGATTTCAAAAAGACCAAATTGATCCACATTGCAGTGATAACTGAACTTTTTATCCTTCTTACAAAGAAAAGTGTTCATATCGCCGAAGTTTCTCAATAACCAGACGAAACAACCATCAAATCATTTTGTGGTCCGAAAGAAAGTTCTTGAATATTTTTGGAATCAGGCAACTAGTTCTGAAAATATCGCCGGGAAATGTTCTGGTGAATGTGGAACATGTGTCTATAATCAGCCTGAATTGTTTTATCACCTCAAATCACATGAAAATTTGATAACAAGATCAATGTCAAACGAACTGAGTAACCAGTACCACATTGTCCACATTCTGACATGTTCCGGGTACCTCCGGGGAAGTGGTAAGTTTCTGACTTGGACCAAAACCTGTCATGCTACACCTCAAATCACATTGTCTTATTTAGTATCCAAATCCAAATTGGCCACCATTGCCGACATGTTTCAAGTTTTAGATGAAGTGCACGCAATAACCGTGAACTTAGGCATAGGTATCAATTAGGTAAATTAATTACAGCTTTAACTACTTTAGTTAATTGATACTTATATTTTAGTCCATTATTACAATCGTAATCTATGTAATTGAATTCCGTTTGCATATTTTCAGTACCTTCAATTACATTTTTAGTACGTTTAATCACATTAGGTTCAGAAACATTATTTTCATTAATTTCATTACATCGTTACAATGCATTAATACGAGATTAATTACAATAACTTCTTCTAATTGAACTTTGAATCCAACGCAAAACTAGTCAGGAATACTGCGAGACGTTCGGTTCTACACGCAGAAGTATCTATAACCTAACGTGAAATCACATTAAAGTGATCTTCAAAGATTATTTGTAGTGATATTGAGTGTAAGGGACAGTAGCGAAGCAGCCTAAGGCTAAAAACCATTTATATTAAGAAAAAACAAAGTTTATTGGCTAGATATTGAAAAAAGTGGATAAAATGAGGCATTTCAATCTTACAGGAGAAAACAAAATCATGCAAAACCGATATTTCTTGGACTAAATATTAGCTACCTTTATTTATATGAGTTCAGTTTTATAATGAAAAAGAACTGTTCTCCAGGAAATCAATTAGTGAATGTATCATGACTTATAAACTATCAACGGCATTAACAAATATTAAAAACAAATTAATAATAGTTAGAATAGAAGTTTTCATATGTATAACAAATTAAGTGAACTTAATAAAAAGAAATGTCTTCCTTGCTTTCGGTTGGAATTTTTCTCAATCCAGTTATAACAGGGTCCGAATACAAAAGTAACCTTTGTAATAGATCCCTATTCGTCGCTGTACGAAAAATATGCTTTGACATTGTTGTTGTTGAATTCTGCAGCTTCCTCTCACAGTTCTACAATCGGCAAGAGTGCGTTGCTAATAATGTCTGATCCATGGATTAATATCTTGTGTACAATAGGAGGAAGATAGTACCAAGGATACTCCTTCACTAACATCCTAGCAGTAGCATGAGCATATTCTTTGAATTCTTCTACTTTTATTTCATGTCCTGACGCTAGACACTGCAGCAAAGCACCGCATCTTTAACGATAAATAAAAATTAGTTTCTCCATGATTTGGTTAATTAGCCAATCTATTAAATCTGCTATTAAATAGATAAGATTAGAGTTGCTAAATTTAAGATGAATCTGCACCTGTCTATTAATTATTTCTTCAATCCAGTAATTTCGGCAGCCTTTTCTGAAAACTTGAAGGTTTTTCTAGCCCTGTTGCCATCATAAAAATTCCCGGTTCCGCCACATTTTGGCCTATCAATATTAAGACCCAATTCTGCTGCCATCAACTCTTTGTCTTCGGCACTCCTAACATGCCACTTTTGTACATCATGACGATAGTACAAGTGAATGAAATATTCAAAAAAGCGAATTCTTGCGTGTAGTGGTGACAATCCAAACTCGTACCTATTATCAAAAACTTTTCGTTGCAAACAATCTTCAATATTGTTCATTTGTTTCGGTGTGGCTTCACATACGTAGCCACATTGTGGTTTATATGATTTAGTTAAGTTGAAAGTAACTAAAGTTACCTAAGATGTTTCCGTCAATGCACTACAAACTTTCCCATCTACCATGGTGAGCTGAAGTTTGTGCTAAACATGGCAGGTGGAATCATGACCAATAACAGTGGCTTGCAGCTGGTCAATTTTCTCCTTAAAGTATTTTCCCTCTGTAACAGACAGCTGACTCGATTCCTTGCAGAATTGAAACCGGATAGGTCGACAATATCTAGTCGATGAAGGACGTGGGTTTTTCCACATCACTGTCTAGAGATGATTTCATCATCAAGTGGAGAGGAACAAAAGACGTAACGAAAAGGCTTCCATCTTCCGTGTTTGGATCTTCAAAGGACTGCTTATATTCGCTAAAAATATTCGAAAATATTTGGCTGCGACTGAACTATTCTCTCGGCTGTAAGGCTCAGCAAACTTTGTAGCTCAATTTCGAATGATGTTTCAGTAATAATCTCGTCTTTGGGATAGCATTTTTGTTTGGCCTTCAGAACAAAATATATGATTATTATTTTAAAAAAACAAGTTTACAGTTTGATTAGATTAGATTAGATTTCTTTATTAAAGAGACTTTCAGCCGGTGGCTGGTTCGTCTCTTGTTTACAGTTTGAAGAATTTAAACGAATACCTGATATGAAGGAAATACGATAGAATCTGTTTTATAGTAAACGAAGCTCCTAATAAGAAGATACTGATGCTTTGTTAGCTTTGCCTCAACAATCAATGGCAATATTTCATCAGGATCAACTTCGATATTTTCGTCAGCCGTAACATGACGCAAAGTATTTAACGCGGATTCATCACACTTTCGAAACTGGGCTAATTTTCGTCCCTTAGAGCGCTTACTGCATTCTGCTGTTTTTAAAATTAACTGCTATTCTTCGAGTTATTTTATGAAAGATTTGTGCATAACGTTTGTGATTTGCTTACTATCCATTGTAAAATAATTGATATTTTATAATTCAACCGAATAAGAAGATGTTTTGTCAAATAACAAAACATGTCAAACTGTAATCCATGGATCACTACGATTGATAGGTAAAAAAAATCAGATTTTCATCGATTGAGGCTCAATTCTGATAGATTCTTCATCGAAAACTTCAAAGGCTCGCGAGCTCGCGAAAATTTTTGTGAAATAGTAAAAAAAATAAATGGACGAGAGCTTTTTGCATTCTGAAATGATGCTTTGAAAAAAACTGCCTAAGAATTTTTCGAAAATACATCAACCCGAGTTGAGCCTTAATCATGTATACTCAATTGGTTTAGGTGTCTATGTCCCGAAGAGAGGAAAATAATGTCACAGTAGATAAACATGTAAACTTCCATTACCGGCCACGCTCATCTTCTCCGTTACGATTAAAAGAGTATGGTTAAAGTTGGTATGACATCTACTTAACGAGAAACCAGTGACAATGAAAAAGAGTTGGGTAGTTAGGAAGCTAGTGGTCTAAAATGCAAGCGAGTGATATGACAAAGCACATCTCCAGAGGGCCCGTTATCCAGAAGGACTGCCAATCTCGAAACTAAAAATAATAAACCGAGTATACAAGTTCTCCTTGCAGGAATTGAGGGAATATAAAGGAAGAAGCTCACCCAGATTTCAAAAACGTCTCGTTGTGAATCCAGCATGAAGGGCCGGTTCAATCACCTTCCAGACAGCTGCAGTTGAGATGCTCTCTCAAATACCATCAATCAAACTTCCCTAATAGTGATCTTGAACTGAGATTGCTTTCATTGTGTGTGAACGTGAGGGCGGTGTGAACAAAGAGAACAAAATAAATAAGAAAAACAAAAAATATAGAAAAAAAAAAAAAAATTCAAAATTAAAGAGAAAAAGAAAAAAGAACGGGACAGAGCACAAAAACGCATCTGTTCGTAGGAAAAGCTTGCTGTGTACCTCCACAAACTTTCTTTGTTTAGTGGACAATGCTTTCAGGTGCCTTTTTTTTTTTTTAAACATATTACCTATTAAGTTGGTTGTTAATATAAAAATTTTTAAAATGGTCGTTTTTAATTTTAAAAAATATTGTCTTTTTTTTTACTTTTCCTTCAGTCTATTTTCTCACTACGTGGTGACAACCACCGACGCCAGAAAGACGACTCCACCACCTGGACCCTACACATATCGCACTCATCAACACATGAGCCGCGACCACCGCGGCTTTACTTCCCTTCCGAAGGAAGATGTGACCAGATTTTTTCGCCTCAGAAAAACCACCGACCTCGACTGGGATTGAACCTAGACCCACTGGGGTACCAAGTAGCAGTCACGCTTACCACTAAACCACCGGCGCCGGCATTTATTTAAATATTAGAACCGATGTTTAAATTAACGCCTATGATGCTAAGGATAAATGGCAAGGTTGCCGTTGGGGCCAATCACAAAGTTTGATGGCGGTTCACTTCTTGGGGAAGAAAAGCTTTTAACCTTGCTTGTGGCGAGATGAACCAATTTAAACCAAAGATAAGGTGCCGTTTTTCCAAAATTGGGGGCCCGCGCAAAATGTTATGTTGGTGTTTATTGGAAAGACAAGGTAATTTTTAATGAGGCCACTCGATAATGGTTTTTGATTTCGTTTATTTAAAATGTTCGAGAACCAATATGGACCACCGATTTAAACCACCAGTAAGGTTGCCGCTGAGACCTCTCACAAAGTGTGATGGTGAATATTTATTGGGTAGATAAGGGCCGACATGAACCAATAAGGATACCGCTAACAATAAGGATACCGTTGAGGCCACTCACAAAGTGTGATGGAGCGTTTTCATTGTGAAGACAGGGTTAAGGGTTTTATTAAGCTTGAAATCCTATTTAGGTAGATTTATACAAATAGTAAGGATTCTGTTGGAACCACTCACAAAGTATGATGGTGAATGTTCAAAGAAAAAAACAACACGGTAATTTAACAACATTTATACCAACAGTAAAAATACCATGTACGAAGTATGTGAGTGGATTCTCATTTAAGCTGTCCAATAAAATGTCGAAATAGATACACTTGTAAACTTTCATTGCTGGCTACGCCCATCACGAGGAAAAGAAAAAGTTAAAGTTGGTATTAGATCTACTTATCGAGAAACTAGCGAATCTCCAATGCTCTTATATGACAATGAGTTGGGTGGATGGGAAGGTAATGGTCTGGGATTCAAGCAAATTATAAGACAAAGTTCAAAATTGCTTAAATAATGCAGTAGAGTATTGATATGTGAATAAATATATGAATTCGACGGATTCAGCATTCTGGGAAATTACTCCAAGTATGAGACAAACAACTTAACATGCTCATCCTTAGCAGCAGAATAATACTAATCATATTTTAGGCACATCTCCAGAAGATTTAAGTCATTAGACACTACACTCTTGGCTTTGGAGCCTGGATACAAGTAGGAAACGCCCATGACAGAGGCCAGAAAAGCGGACAACAAAGGAGTGCATTAATTTCTTAGTTCTGTCACTCTCAACGACTCATTCATCTTAAAAAATATCTCATATCAAAGCAAATATACATATGCTTTCTCGTCAAGGAAAACCTTCTGCACAATTTCCAACTCCAGATGTTTATAAAGGTAGAGTTCTTAGCATCTTCTTAAGTAGACATCTAATCAACACTTCCCTCCCACCCCTGCTGATCATAAGGACTTGGCCATAAAGAGCCTGTCACACCCAAGGCAATTCTTCTGGCACATCCATTCTCTCTACAACTGCCAATCCAGGAGAGTGTATGGTAGGAAAAAAATGCTATGCAATTCTCCTTGTAAAAATGAAATCGAGGGAATAAAAAGTAAGAAGCCCATCCGTATTTCGAAAGCGTCTCGTTTCTGAGGTTATTGAATCCAGCATGAAGGACCAGTTAATTCACCTTCAAGATAGCTGCAGTTGAGGTGCTCTCTCCAATATCAACAATCAAACTTCCCCAATAGTGGTCATGAACTGGAATCTGGAATCCTTCGAGGATTTTTTTTTGCATGCCTGACGGAAACCTTTCCGCGAATCAAACACAAAAGATCCGCAATAAACTAAGACATAACGGAATTAGCAAAACGATATTCAGAAATACTGGGATGCAATTTAAAAACTACTAGGGACAGCCAAAGCAAATATGACTTAGGACTATGTAGAAACTCGAGCAGCGAACGGATTGATCCTAGTTGTCAGAAGTGTTTTTAACACGTGATTAATTTTATTTGTTGACCACTGATCAACGATCCGTTGTATGTGTTTGAAGGAAGTGAATAATTGCTCGTTTTGTGACGAACAACGGATATTTTCGATCTATAATTGTACGGTGTATCTTTTCCCTAACTGCCCTAAATTTCCGTTCCCGCCGTGCTGCGGTCATTATAGCTGCGTGTGCATACTTGAAGACGATTTCCAGAAACCACGTGTGTGACGATGGGTGAAGAAAATAAGGCTTAACATTTATGAATTTTTCAATAGTATGTCGCCTGAAATCAACAATGTCCTCTATTGATCCGATTGATTCCGACCAATTGGTGCGAAAATTTTGAAAATCTTTGGAGATTTTTTTTTAAATTTTACTCCAGTATGGATAAAAAGACGTAGTCGTGCGTCACAATAAATCGATTTGCGACCGTCGTTTATACTAAATATCTAGCTGAAAACCATTTTTTTGGGACCAAGCATGATTTGGTAACAATATTTTATCAGTTTACTATCATTTGTTAAATCAGCATATTTTTACCCAGATATAATACTTTCTTTATGAGAGTGTTAATTTTAAGAGCGTAAACGAAAGGATGTGTGAAGAAAATCGTCAAAAGAATGCAGCAATGAAGAAGCATCAGAATCAGCAAAAACCGATTAACATTTCCGCCGATGATAAACGGAAACAAGCGTTTATTTTTGCTTTAGTTTATAAGCCAACGAATTCAATTTATTTATTTGTTCTGAATAATAAAGACTGTATTCGATGAAATTTGGACACACAAAATAGGTTACCAAAAATTTTCCTTGAGCCCGATTCTTTTCAAACTTTCTGGAAATAAAGTACTACTAAATGGTTAAGTTTTGACATCATTGGTTTATTGAACCTCTTCTCCCAACCCAAATGCCCGCACCTTTGCCTTGACCCCTTTCATCACTTTTGGGCAATGATAGGACCGACTTGCTTACTTACTTTTAACCACACTTTCTTTAGTTCAAGTTCATTTTCTATCAGTTTTGGAGTTTTAACGAGCATTGCCTTCATGATTGCCCAAAATGTTTCAATTGGGCGAAGTTCCGGAGTGTTTGGAATGTTGACGTCTTTTGGTAAAAAAAAAAAACTACATTATTATCTTTGTACCAGTCTAAGACGAGCCGGGCATAGTGGCAAGATGCCAAATCCGGCCAAAACAGTGTCGGGCCATCGTGAAATCTCAAGAAGGGCAGAAGTCGTTTTTGGAGGCATTCGTCCTTGTAGATTTGTCCGTTGACGGTCCCAGAGGTGATGAAGGGCTGACTCATTTTGCCACATCCGCAGATCGCTTGCCAGACAAGGAATTTTTTGGCGAATTTCGACAGTTTCTTCTTCCGTACACTATCCGGAACGGCCAACTTAGGGGTGGCGACGTAGTGTTCCTGTCCTGGCATTTGTTTGGTGTCGGCTTTAATGTAGGTCTCATCGTCCATCACAATGCAGAATGGTTTTGTGAGCCACTCCCTGTACAGTTTTCTTGCACGAGTTTTGGCCACCGAGTTCTGTTTATCGCTCCGGTTCGTTGCCTTCTGGACCTTGTACACATGTAATCCAGAACGTTTCATTGTTTTCTGCACAAACCCTGATCGAAATGTTGGGATAACGCTTAAATTGGTTCAATACCATCCTGGCCTTCTCCGGATTTGATGTGCCACGTTTTTTGCCACTACCATTTTTCCGCTTGGTTGTCTTACGGTCCTTGAACGTTTTGATCACATGAGATACGGTTGAATGTGCGATTCCGAGCTGTTTTCCGATCCATCGATGAGAAGCGTTTGGGTTTTCGAAGTGAGTGCCCAAAATTTGTTGGCGCACTATTTCTTCATTCACGAAACCCTTTACACAATTTGTGTCAATGAACACAATGCAATACATTCAGTTAAAATTTCAATAATTTTTACCCACACGCTAAAAAGTTACGAACAATTGCGTATATCCAAATTTCATCGAATACAGTCTTTAATGACAAGAAAAAATCGAATATAAAATTCATTTCTTAATTTGATGCACCTATGGTGGAACGAAGATATTTGCAAGACTTCCTACTTGGGTAATTTTCCGTTGTCTCCATTGCATTTGAATACATTTCTTTATTAAGAATTATTTAGAATATTTTTTTTTAAATTAAAACATTACGGCTTCCGGCTGTGAATTTTTTTTCCGGATTTCATAACATTCCGTACGAGGTATATTTGATCCATTTCCGCTTTTCCTCCGCAGATTTTATTGAATATCCATAATCTAAACCGTAAATGTTTATTACAGATCTTGAATGTTCTTTGCTTCTACATACGATATTTCACTAACGTGTTGATCCATATTTTTTCCCAAATTGTTCCATAATTGTGACCTCCTTCCAAAAGTGTTCCATGATATGTTTTTGGGAAACATTTGAAATTATCCTTTTTACTCTTTTTAAAAAATAATTTGAAAAAAAACTACATAAATCAACGTAGTGATTTCAATTCCTAACCCAAACAAAATCAGACATGGTGTTTCATTGACATGTCGTACCTTTCCTGGTTTTTAAACAAATTTTAGAAATTTTCTGAGCACTTAGTGTTCCATAACCGTGAGGGGAGTGTTTCAATTTCAGTTGGAATCACGATTTCTCAATTTTTCAAAACTATATCTTTATTTCTTTTTCTTCGCTCAAAAAGAAAACAACTTGGTGTTATTTTTTTTAAATTGAGCAGAAAAAAAGCTTTTACTGTAAGAAACTTAGAATGAATTAATTTCATACTGGAATTCTTCTGCATCAGTAGAATTTTCTATTTCCATAGAACTAATGAATCAATTTTGAATGAATCCTTATGGCGGATTTGCATCTCTACCAATCATTAATGATGGCACAAATCTCAGTAACAATACACATTTTGTACCGGAAGTGTGAATCACTTGCGTCAGTGCAGCAAAAATGTAGTTTAAATTATAATACATACGAAATCATTGTAGTTGCTTACATGTATGCCTTCAAATATTCAAAGTCGCGATGCAAATCGGCCATGATGGCAGCCGTGGCACGCCTGAGCCTAACAAATAAACGAACTAATTGAAAAAAAATGATGACAGCCGTTTGTGGATTCCTTCAACAGTCACCTTGAAGTATAAAATCCATACGATCATTTTATGGATAAAAGAATAATTTTACTTACTTATAGGGTACATGCCTCTTGTTTCACCCTAATGTGCAGCAGTCGATTATATTTTCAACTGTCACCCATAAAGTAATTGAGCTGGATTCCTTATTCAACTATTTATACATTTGCTTTGATGAGCTTAATAAGACGTTCATTGGTTTAAACCACGAAAAGTTAAAATAAAGCTTACTTTTTAAATTTTCGACGGAAATGGATGTAAAGTCGGGCTATAAGCAACTTATTGGGTTTACTTATAGATGCAACTTTGTCTCATCATTATCTTTTCATCATTGCTTTACTGAAAACCAATATTTTACTGAACCAATGAAAATTAAACTACATTGAAACACCTAAATAATTTTGACATACGATCTATCCGTCTATCCATATTAAATTAATTATATCCTATTGTATAAATTTTGTTGCTCATGTTTTGGTTTGGTTACGCCATTTGAAAGATATGAAATAAAAGAATATAAATAATATGAAAATTTTACAAATACCATAGTTTTACTATGTAATAAATACATTAAGACATAGTTGAGAATATAGAAAATAATATGTCCCTAGAATGAGGTCTACGGTTGTCTTGTGAAATCATCGTTTATAAGTGAACACTGCATTTATAGCGTGCGATTATTTTCTGTGTATCTCAGATGCAATAATAGGTGCAGTTTTACTCAAGTGTATAACTTGAAATTGGCAAATAAAGTCTTAACTACTCAAGAATAAATGGATCATCATGATGCCAAAATGATTCCATCGGTTATCCACAATTCCTATGTGAATGAAGGAACCTGGCTGTCATAACATCCCGTTATGAACGTTATCAAACCTGATATTTTAAGTTCAAATAAGCAACCCATCCTCCAACAGCACCAGACTAGCCACCATCAGCCTACTAGATGATTCGATCCATCCCGCATTCCCGTTCACTCTCCCTACTTTCCACTCCACGCCCATATTCCACCCATCATCCGTCACACACAAATATTCCATATCGGAACACTTCAGCGTCCATCTTCTTCTTCTTTCTTCTTTCTCTCTGTTCATTTAAACCCTTGGATATTTTTTGAAACATTAGAACTCGATGATGGACCGATGAAAAAAAAAACCCGAAAAGGATGCGTTGGCATTCTTTGTTAGCGGGTTTGGAATAGTTATGTGATGATGTTATTCTTTCCCTCACTGCATCGTTAGATTTTTTTTTATTGATCTTTACATCTCCAGGCTAGATATTTACCCAACACACGAGGATAGAATGACGGCGACGACGATGACAACGCCGGTGGTGATGGTGGCGGTAATGTTAGACATTCCAGTACGTAGAACTGTCGGGGCACTTGTCATATCTTTTTCGGGCTGCGTGTGTGTCAAGTGCGCGCTCGAGTGCATACAGATGAGGCGCATTTGCATTTCGGGATCCGTAATTAGACGAAGGAATGCTTTTTTCAGACCCCGTCGTTTGAAAACCTACAAATGTGAGATATGAGCAGCATGGAGAAAAAACAAATCATGCGGCCTACGATCCTAATCTATGAGTTATGCATTTATGCGTGGAGTTTTGTCGCTCTTTTGGTTTTTACTGGCTTGGCGCGTTGGTCTGGTAATTGATCTGTGTTAGTTGTTACACTAAACTAATGGATTGAAAATTGTTTAGCTGCTTGGATGCCGGCAAGTGACGGCGCCGTTCTCGACGCTTGGTTCTGGGCATGCTCCCTGTCAGTGGTGATGATGACGGGTTGTGTTTATCGCTCGGTTGTTGGTCACCCATCGGATCATATTTACGCACGAGTGTTGGCAGATGGGGGTAATAACTAACGCAGCAGGCGGGAGAGTTTTCAAGTTCAAGGCGTACTTTCGCGGCATGTGATTTATGGTTGGGTAGCTCTGAACTGAATTAGTTCAATTTGAACTGAGATCTGTACATGTAAACGCTTTTTGAGCAATTCACCGTAGAATGAGTTATTTTCAGACTGTATCCACAGTAATTAATTACGCGTTTTTGGGATTGTCATTGATTTCCATTGGTGAGCTAAGGTTTTCTTATGAATGTAGTCAAGTACAACAGAGCTAGTTGGATTTATGTTGAAAGAAACGCAAATTTATCTTACTTTGCATCTATAATAACCAGAAAGCTCCTAAAAATCGTACAAGAATTGTAGAATTTAGTTTTCCTAAAAAAAAGTAAAAACTTGAAGTTCAGGCGAAAATTACAGAAGTTGATGTATGGACGAATAACAATGAGTCATAGCTTAGCAGAGCATTGACTTTTGCACACTTTGTGAATGGAGCAACGGCGAGGAATAGTTCGATGAAGACATTGCATGTCACCATAAAACGGAGCCAGATGTTCATGAAACAATCTCCACAGGGAACAGACACAGCCTCCAGTAGTTGTCCAAGGAAAAAGAAATTCGAATAGTCAGAGTAAATTGTAAAAATTGCCTATTTTCGTGAAATTGTTACATAATAAGTATTGGTTTATCGTAGGAAGAATGGATTAGTGATGCTCCATTTTTTGACGATGGTTATAGCACAATTACTTGCTCTATGATAATGCAACGATGGAAAGGTTTTACCCAAATGTTATCAAATATACGATTAGCTAAAATTATTAAGGTTTTTATCAAAATATTGCCATGCCTACGCAAAAAAGAGCCATGCATATGAAACACTACACATTAGAGAAGCCTTTTCAAACCGGAGCGAGGACAACCATAAAAAAACCTTTTTAAAATTAGTCCTTTTATACCTGCTCCACTTTTCCATAGCACATAAATCAATTTTAGGCAATTCAATTAAGGTCTGTATCCGAAATAATCCGGACACCTCAAAACATGAATAAAACATAAATTTCGCATTATATTTCCGTCGTAAATGTTTATTTCAGATTCATGGGATGTATTTTAACAATCCGTGAAAACAAAACATAGTTATTCGGTAATTGCATAACATTTTCGAACTTTGCGCTTAATTCCGTCCATTAGGGTTTGTACAGACTCTTCAGAAATCGTAGAAGCCGTCTTTGTCCAAATTTGCTGGAAGTGTTTGATGTCTTTGATTTCTTGCTTCTTTCCAGAAAGTTTCCGCTTCAGCAGAGCCCAATATCTCTCGATTGGGCGTAGCTCTGGGCAATTTGGCGGGTTTGAAGTTTTTGGTACAATGTTCACTTGATTCGCTTGGTACCACTCCATCACAGTTTTAGCATAGTGGCATGATGCCAAATCGGGCCAGAACAAAGGTTTTTCTTTATGACTTTTGATGAAGGGTAGCAATCGCTTCTGCAGACTTAAAATACTTGAAAATTCAACAATTAGGTGACAAGGGTGAAAAATTGTTAGATCTTGTATAAATTGTGCCTTCAATCCATTTTAAGTTTCAAGATGTATTTTAAACAGCAGAAATTGTTCGTAGCTTTGAAAAAACGAGAGCTTTGTTGCATTCATATGTAAATGGCTACCATTCCGAGGGAATCCAGAATACGGTCGCCATTTTTCCAATGGTTTTTTTTTTTCTGAAACTACCATAAAGCGCAAATAAAACTAATATTTCTTGCACAAGACTAACAATTTGTGAGGGATAAGTTCATCTTTATGTGTTTTATTCTTGAAAAAGATGCGCTACGCTTGAATAAAACTTGTTTGAATTGCTCAAGGCAATCAAGTCTTTCGTAAGATAGCTATAAAATCAGTATGGAGAAGGCACATCATAAATAAAGAAAATGTGAACGTTCAAATCAAAAGTGCCTTTGCATAATCGTTGTTCTTAGTGAAAATTTCAGCTTATAATTTATTGTTTGTACTCACCACGTAAGTCCATAAGAAGCAAAGAACAACAAAACTCTAACTTGAATATGCTACCAATGGTTTTGGGAAGACTAACAGTTAATAATATTGCGTCGACGGCTGAAACATCAGTTGATCGAAAAATCTAACGTCGGAAGAAGTGCGCTGTGTAGTGGATCTGAGCGATTCCAGCGCACTACTTCCCACTTTAGATTTAACGTATAGATCATGAGAAAAATCGATTTTCGCTCAGATGATATACAAATTTATACTGTGTGAGCCTGTTGGAAACTGAAATGCACGACTTGGGAGAATTTAACATTAACATAACATTTTACTATCGTAGTGCACTATCGTAGGTTTATTTCACGCTTGATTAAAGTTTTTAATTTCTTCCATCTATGGGCGTCCATTGTGACAGTTTGTTTATTTTTCACATAATGTTCTTTCTCAAGACTATGTGCTTTTATTTAAAATCAAATGATTCTAAGAGCGTTTTGTGGCAGCATTTCCAAGATACATTCATCTTAAAGAAGAATGTCATAAACATTTTTCAAAACTTTTATCAGGTTTTATGAAAGCTGCGAAACGATGTCTTGAGAGGGGGATCAAGTATGGGAAGGTCCATTAATTATGTCACGCAGTAAGAGGGGAGGGGTGTTTGGGAAAACCTGACAATCCATACACAAAATTTTGAAGGTCCATACAAAAAAAGTGATAAGGAGAGGGGGGGGATTATAAAAAGTCACTTTTTGCGTGACATAATTAATGGACGTTCCCTATCTTATAAAATTACCTTTACGGTGAATAACACTTATAAATGAGGTAGTTTTATGGAGGTTTCTTCAATTGTTCTTTAATCACTCTTAAGACCTGTTAATCAATGAAAACCACCAAAACTTGGAAAATAACCTGTTTTGAATTCTCATTTTAGGACTCACTCATATTATCTTATTATGGCCAGTTGAAAAAGCATTTTAAAACCATTTTGCCTCTAGTAAATGCATTAAACGGCAAATTGGCATTGAAGGAAGTCACCATAAACAACTGCTCAAGTTGGCGTTTCTAAATAACTTCACGTTTTTAGTGAAGTTTTAGAGACCCTCGGGATCCATACAAAAATATTTATTTTTAGGCATTACTTCGGCAAAAAATGATTCTCCTTGTCTTTGGGGGTTTTGTTGGCCATATTGTGTGAAACTCGGTTAAAAGAATCTTCGTATAGTAGTAAATCTTTTGGATTCTCAGACAATTTGGTCGCCTATGATTTGGAGCATGATACGCAGTAAAAAAAAAAAACAATCTGTTTTGGATATTTTGCTATCAAACAAAATTTCCCGCAACACTAGAACTTTTTTATTACTTGCTATTTAATGCTAAATGAATCAGAAGAGCAGACAACCGAAATAAGCAAAACAACAAAAACCTACCACGATAGCACAGTGATGACATTTGGCCGGATGCTGGTTTTCAAGGTAACCAATAGGTTTTATGAAGGTTCTCAAGTGGTCGTAACATCTCTCACTAGGGAGTGTATCGAAAATAAGCTATCCACAAACTTTCTTTCAAATTATGTTGAAAACCGATATTTTATTCATACAAAAAATTGATCCTTTATTGCACGAGGTTAAACTTGAACATAATGAAGACCGGATGAAATTTAAGTTATTCCTTCACGAATTTTCGAACTTTGGATCGAATGCTCTTCATCAAGTTCCGGACAAGTGTTGCATCGCATTTTTTGGACGCTTGAGCCCAAATTTTTTGAACTCCTGCATGTTCCCAGCTGCCTTACCAGTCTTCTTGAAGACCCTCTTCACGATTGCCCAGTAACGTTCGATGGTTCGAAGCTGAGGGCAATTTGGTGGATTGATATGTTTCTCAACGAAATCTATACCCTTTTCCGCAAGCCAATTGAGAGTGGTTTTGGCATAGTGAGCCGACGCTAAATCCGGACAAAACAGTGGAGGTGTACTATGCTTCTCATATAAAGGCAACAATCTCTTCTGGAGACACTCAGATCGATAGATTTCCGCATTTATAGTTCCGGTAGTGTAAAAAATGGTTGACTTCAAACCACAGGAACATATTGCTTGCCATACCAGTACCTTTCGACCGAATTTCTCCACTTGAATCGACCTGTCCGCATCGCTCACATCCTCCCCAACGACGGCAGTAAAGTATTGTGGACCTGGAAGGGTTTTTGAGTCCTCCTTTACATAGGTCTCATCGTCCATCAAAACGCATGCATCCGGACGCTGCAAAAGACGCTGCAATACGCTGGATCATTCCGACACTTGTTCCTGCTTTTTTGGCCAAATCACGTATTGACATTGATTTGTTCTTCATGATTAGAGATACCACTTTCTGCTCCAGTTTCGGGTTGGAAGAACCGGGTTTTCTGCTTCTTCCTGGCAGCTCATCCAAAGAATAGTGTTCCCCAAACTTATTAATGATGGTTTTAACACTCGCATGATGAATTCCAAACCGCTTCGCCAATTTTCGCATAGTAATACCCTTCTCACTTAGCCATGTGTCCAGAACCTTAATTTTCACTTCCTTTTCAATACGCGACATTTTGAAAACGCAGAATTTGAACCGCACAAACAAGTAAACAAAAGAAAGCTGACAGTCAAACGCACAGCATGCAGTGTTCAGAGCATAAAAAAACATCACAAATACATGCGTACAACGCAAATGTATATGGATAGCTTATATTCGATACACACCTTATTTATAGGACGTTGCAATTAAGACGCACTTATCCTAATTTTAGGGCGCTGGGATAAAATGAGTAAATTTAAATCGTTAAATAAAGAAACCATTTCATTATTATTTATGCAGATTGTGTGTTTTACCATTGTATTTTTCATAAAATGTACAAAAACATGTATTGGAATTGGTTTCGAAAAGTAGATGTGTAACAAGAATACTTAGTTGAGATCCGGCAATAAGCTAGGGTTCGATAAACAAAAATCATAATATGCCCAAATACGACAGTCCTACACACTAAGAAATTACTAACATTACACAAGACGTAATTCATCTTTGACAAAAATACGTTAACAAAGACTTTATTTTAAATTATGTCTCAGAAACCAAAACACACGCAAGTCGACAAAAGGTGTGTTAAGTATTTTCTCATCTTTTTCAACTCAATGTTGCTTATGAAACGATGGAAACGCTTCTCCGAAATAATAGACGAATTTCACGCCAACTCATCCAGTGTTTGGCAGCACCCTTTCAGAATCCAATAAAACTTTGTGGGTGTGTGGACTATGTCTTTTCAAGCAACTTTGCATACTTTGTGTTTTCAAAATATATGTGGACTACCATTTTAAAAGGGCTTTAGTTTTTTGATCGTTTTTTTTCTAAATCAACATAACTCAAAGAGGACAAGATAAACAAAAAAGTGATGTATGGGTGACTTTAACAAAAATTTGTTGTTAGAAAAACTATTTTTCCCTAAAAGTGCCCATTTTGCAATGTAAAGCGAACTTTTAGGCAATTATATTGCCTATATTATAAAAAAAATTCGTCCAATTCTTAATAGTCATTTTTTGCAAATTGGCTCTAAATTTCAAAATATTTTTTTTAGCGTGTAAGAATCGATTTTACAATTTTTTAATATATAATAAGCGTTCAGACAATTTTCTAAAAGTCACCCATACATCACTGTTTTGTAAGTTTTTTCCTTGTTGAGTTATGTTGATTTAAAAAAAATCGATCAAAAAACTTAAGCCCTTTTCAAATGGTAGTCTAGATAAGTTTTGAAAAAAAAAACTAAGTATGCAAAGTTTCTTGAAAAGACAAAGACTTTTGTAGACTTTGTCTACATACCCACAAAGTTTCATCAATAACCTCTTTCATTTCGCACCGAGAGAGAGAGAGAGAGAGAGAGAGAGAGAGAGAGAGAGATGATGATGCTTGTGGCTAACATACAACCTCAATGTGTAGAAACAGGTGATCCAAATCTAAGGCAATACCGGCGAGGGCCCCGCCCGAATGCACTTCAAATAAGGAAAGGGTAGGGATATGTTGACGTGATACTCGCCTTATAGGAAGTCGAGAAAACCTGTGCACTTCCATGAGAAATCACTGCGATGTTGGATAACAGGATTGGGTAGCAACAGAGTTCGTTTTGGTAAACGATAAGCTAAATTCACGCTGCGTCAAGTAGAACATTTAATTATTAGTCCCGATTTCTGATTTGAACTGATTTATACCAACAGTGAGGATGCTATTGAAGGCACTCACAACAGTTAGGATGTAGTTAGAGCCATTCATAAAATGGGATAATGGTTTACTCGTTTCAAGATAAAGTATCGTGGCGAGTATGGCGAACCAATAGCATGGATCACAACTAATTATGATCCCCACCCTCATGGCACCAGGAAGCAGCTTTGTTGTTTTTTCTGTGTTCACTCGATCACTCGCGCCATAACCTAAACAATAGACAACGCGCTATAACCGATAACAAAATAGTGCGCAACAAAGCATCGACACAACAGTTCACAGCCGAAGCACGAAGCAGACTCTTTTTTCGTAAACTTTTAATTTGTACAACTACATTCACAAACTATTTTACTACTGGAACGTATACCTGTATCAAGAAATTTGAACCTTCTATAAAGAGTAATCTATGCTAATCCATTTGAAGTAACGATTGAAGGATTTGGTGAAATTAGAGTCTCTTAGTAGTAATTTGGTGCCTTCTGGCAACTCAACGCTTCGGTTGATTTCCTAGTTCATCGTTTTAGCTCCAACCGGAGGAGACTTGGTTCTATACCCGATTGAATCGCATGTTATGTGATATAGTGAGGGGGAATATTATAGTTTGACATAACGCAATGCAGACCTCTTCCAAATTTAGCAGATTGACAGGCAATGGGTGATTAACCATCTGGTACCTCATACCAGTATGCTTATAGGCGGACTCCCTTCTCTGGAAGGGGGGGCTCTCATACAAATGAAACACAAGTTTCTGCATAACTCGAGAACTAATCAAGTAGAGGAAACCAAATTTAGCATGTGGTGATTTGAAGGCGAGAAATGTTTCTACGGTTTTTCGAGATCCCTCCTCTCTCTGGAAAGGGGGGGGGAGGGGGAGTCTTCTACTAATGAAACACAAATTTAAAATAAACATGAGAATTATCCATACTGTCATGAAAATTTGAATGCAGGGGTTTTGGGGCCGGAGAAGGTTCTTATGATGGTTCGAGACCCGTCCCCCGTCTGAAAGTGGGGCCTCCCATGCAAATGAAACACAATTTTCTGCATAACTCGAGAACTATTTAAGCAAATGGAACCAATTTGGCATGTGGAAGTTTTTGAAGGCAATAAATGTTTCGACGGTGGATTGAGACCCCTCCTCCTTCTAGAGGGGGTGCTCTCATACAAATGAAACACCAATTTCCACCAAACATGAGAATTATCCCTACTGTTATGAATATTTGCAAGCAGGGGTTTTTGGGGCCGGAGAAGGTTCTTATGATGGTTCGACACTCCTTCCCCGTATGGAAGAGGGGGTTCCCGAGCAAAGGTTTATACCAAAGTGATAACAAGATCTAATATCTGATTATCACTGTTTGATCACTAAATATGTTATCATGCAGGCTGAATAAACAATTATGGAGAGTGTGAGCTCTTTAGTGGAATACCTGTAACTAGAAAATAAGAAGAATGATTGGTAATTTCCATTTAATTCCAACTACCTTTATTGCTTATCTTGACAGATACGCGTATTTCGTCTACAATGTGCAGACTTCTTCAGTGTCGTGTACTAATACTCGACTGTCACTCACATTGTAGACGAAATACGCGTATCTGTCAAGATAAGCAATAAAGGTAGTAATTTCCATTTAATTCCAATTAAATGGAAATTACTAATCATTCTTCTTATTTTCTGAATAAACAGCCAAAATAACAAAAGGGATAACAAATTAATATTCGTTGGATATCACAACGTCAACTCGTTTTATTATCTTTGAGTTCATTTTGATAACAAATTTTGTGATATAAACAAATTACTTGAGATAATTTCAAATTATGTTATCAACATAATTCATACACTAATAACTGAAGTACCGCTTTTGGCAAAAAGCTCAATTTCATATCCATGATATGCTGGTAATATTCAGTATTCATCAGCATGCTGGTAGTATTCAGTAAAGTTTGTCAAAAATCGTTTTTAGAAATTGATAACAGATGATAAGAAAGTTATTCAATAATGATAACTAACTTTGTTATGCGATAACAGGTGAGTTCAAAATGATATCTGAGATAACAAAACTTGTTACTTATTTGATATCCATTTGTTATTTTACTTTGCTAGGGTTCCCATACAAATGAACCCAAATTTTTGGCTAAATTTTTGAAAAATTTACACACTTTGGAAAAAAAAAATATTGACAAATGTTCAATCGAGCAAAAGCTACTTCAGACTGGGACCAATACAAAAAGGCTCTGACTGAATACAACAGAGAATTGAGGCATGTCAAACGAAAGGACTGGAGACGGGTCTGTGAAGAGATCAACAACGCTCCAACAGCTGCAAGGCTGCACAAAGTTCTTTCAAAAGATCATTCAAATAGTCTTGGCAACCTTAAAAAAGAGGATGGTAGTTTTACAGTCAATTGTACCGAAACTTTGGAAGTAATGATGAGAGCTCACTTCCCGGGGTCAACATCTGTATTTACTGAAGCACAGGGCTTAGATGAAGTAGGACGCTTATGGATAGCAGATGCTTATCTTAAAGCTTGTGAAATCTTCACGCCATCTAGTGTTGAATGGGCACTGAGTTCTTTTCAACCATTAAAATCAGCTGGGAGAGATGAAATTTTCCCAGCTCTGCTCCAGCAGGGAAAAGATTTGCTTACTCCCTTGCTGACTGAATTATTCAGAGCTAGTGTTACTCTGAGTTATATACCAAAAGCTTGGAGAAAGGTTCGGGTTGTCTTTATTCCAAAAGCGGGAAAAAGAGATAAAACCCCTAAAGCCTTTAGACCTATTAGTCTTTCCTCTGTTCTATTGAAGACAATGGAAAATATTGAGGACGACTTTATTAAGTCAACGAGCTTAATAGAGTCTCCCTTGAGCAAAAACCAATTTGCCTACCAATCTGGAAAATCTACAATAACGGCGCTACAATCGCTAGTTAATAAAATCGAGAAATCGCTTCAAGCCAAAGAAGTAGCTTTGGTAGCATTTCTTGATATTGAAGGAGCATTTTACAATGCATCCTATAGCTCAATGCGCTCCGCAATGGAAACAAGGGGCCTGGATAACTGTATTATCGACTGGATTATGGCGATGCTAACAGAACGAGAAATTTCTGCTGATCTTGGAGGTGCGCAACTAACTATTAGTTCGATTTAGGGCTGTCCTCAAGGAGGAGTTCTATCGCCCTTATTGTGGTCCTTAGTAGTAGATGAACTTCTTAAAAGACTAGAAGAGCTAGGGTACGAGGTGATTGGCTTTGCTGACGACTTAGCTATAATAGTTCGTGGGAAGTTTGATGACACGATATCTAGTCGGTTACAAACTGCTCTCAATATAACTGTCAAATGGTGTAGAATAGAGGGCTTAAATGTAAGCCCTTCTAAAACTGTTATAGTACCTTTTACCACAAGGAGCAAATTAAATTTAAAACAGCCTACTCTCAATGGAGTTCAAGTTCAGTTTGCGGAAGAAGTTAAATACCTTGGTGTTACTTTGGATAAAAAACTGAATTGGAACTCCCATCTTGACAAGGTTATCACTGAGGGTACAAATTCCTTATGGGTATGTAGTAAAGCAGTGGGCAAAACATGGGGACTTCGACCAAAAACTGTCCATTGGATTTATTCTGCAATAGTTCGTCCGAAAATTACATATGCTTCGCTTATATGGTGGCCTAAACTTGATGAGGTAACCACCCAAGTGAAGCTAGGTAAACTGCAGAGACTTGCCTGTGTATCAATAACTGTGGCAATGAAAAGTACACCATCTGTTGCTTTGGATGCCCTTCTTAACATGTTACCTTTACACCAATTTATAAAGCAGCAGGCAGCGAAAAGTGCCCTGCAATTCAAACGATACAACAAGATTTTAGTCTGGTTGGACATTTAAAGATCCTTAAGAATTTTAAGCTAAACTCAGATGTTAAAACAATAGAAGATTGGATGACAACGAAGACAAACTACGACGTTCCTTTCAAAGTGGTTAAATCAAGCCGCTATGTATGGGAGTCTGGTGGGCCTAGTTTACGTCCAGGTTCTATTGTATTTTACACGGATGGGTCGAAAATCGGAGAAAATACTGGAGCCAGGGTTTATGGCCCTGGAATCAAGAAAACTATACCAATGGGACATAGTCCAACGGTATTTCAAGCAGAAATTCATGCCATTATCGAATGTGTGAATATTTGTTTACCGAGGAAATACAGATTTGCAAAGATCTGCATTTTTTCCGATATTCAAGCAGCTCTCAATGCGCTTAAAGCTTTTACATGTAAATCTAAGCTAGTGTGGGAGAGCATTCTTTCTTTAAGGCAATTGGCCAGTAGGAACGAAGTTACTCTATACTGGGTGCCCGGCCATTGTGGTATTGAAGGAAATGAAAAAGCAGACAGCTTAGCAAGAGAAGGTTCAGCATCAAATTTTATTGGTCCGGAACCATTTTGTGGAGTCCCAGAGTGTGCTCTGATGACTGAAATAAAAAATTGGGAACTGTCTATGGTAGAATCAAACTGGAACGCTACGGATACATGCAGACAAGCCAAGAAATTTATAAGACCAAGTGCTGTAAAAGCCCGAATCTTACTTAATCTTAGTAAAAAAAACCTTCGGGTAATTACTGGTCTATTGACCGGTCACTGCCCGAATAGGTATCACCTAAACAAAATTGGTAGAATTCAGTCTACAGAATGTCGTTTTTGCCAATTTGAAAATGAAACTGCAGAACATATACTCTGCAGCTGTGGAGCATTATTCAATCAAAGAATGTCAATATTTGGAAAGGGGTTACTAGAGCCCCCAGAAATTTGGCAAAACGATCCTGGTAGGGTATTAGACTTTATGAAACAAGTCTAGCCTAACTGGGATCAGGGGCTATGTCAACCAATGTCCATCACATTAATTGGATATTTGACTTGCACCAAATCAAATATGGGTCATACAACAATAATCCTAATCAGTGGATGTAGTTGTGTTTTGGCTCTACAGAAGGAAAAAAAAACAAAAAAAAAACGAACATATTTTAGCAAAACCCATTAAAAAAAAAGGCAAAAAAGCGCCAATTCTATTAAATGTTCATTCATTTAGTTGCAGGCGTAGCAAGGCTCGCACCGGGTTCAGGATAGTATAACATAAAAACAACTAGAAACTTTTTCACATCGGAGAGGCGTTCTGAATATTTGTTCTCAAATTGCGCTTACTAAGTGCAACAACCCCAGCGTCCTGTTTTGCTCGCAAGTTTAACAATATTAAAATCATGTATACATTTTGTCAAACTGTCTGAAATCCCTATAGCTAATGCGTGAATAGAAAAACTTTTTTTTTTCCCCCATTGACAGATTCTCTCCGTCTATTTTCCCTTGGCATCCCACCGGACATTATGATGTAGAAGGAGATATTCGCTCATCACCATGAGGCAGGCACCAAGAGTGGACAGTAATGTTTGCTAGAATGAAAGATATGAAGAGAAAGTGTTGAAAGTTCCGTCAGTGTACGGTAGATTGAAAATTTAAAAACAGTTTCAGCGGGTTCCGATACACCCTTAGATGGCAGAAGATTGAATTTAGCAGCTCCATTGCCATATCGAGACACGATTTTGTAGCAAACTGATAAACGAAACAGAAAATTGGTGAATAAAATTGATAAATCCTACTTACATCACCTAATGTAATGTTTGTCTGGAATTATTATTGCATCATATACATTGCTCGAAATGTTTTGTGATCAAGACCAGATTAAACCTTCCTGCCAATAAAGCTATAAGAAATGAAACCATGTTTGAAACCTATAAAAACCTTAGTCCGTGTCTTCGGAGTATTCAACTTCTTTTTAGAAAAGTATCAATGCAACCATCTGTTGATTAGTCGAGTCCCAAAATGGCACCGACATTTTCCTTTCCAGCCAGTTCTATTGAAACACATTGGATCATCACAATGGTGACAACAAACAGTGTAAAGATTTCCGGTAAACCATAAACGAAACGTCTACGATTGACATCCATTAATCGAAGCCTACACTCGGTTTGCTTTGTTGGCCACAACATTGTCGAGGCAAACCTTTCAAAAATCTACACTCTGGATTACTTTGATCTCGGACATCAAAAGGGAAGGAACCCAGTTTTGGGCACGGAATGGAAACCATCCCGTTTCTGTCTGCAAACAAACATCGCACAATATTGATGGCAAAATCTTTTCAGCAAAAAAGGAGCGGCAAAAAATGATGTCTCACTACGGGGTGCTGCTGGATGCTAGCAACAAAAGAATCTGTCACTCTTTTTCTATGCATCTGAGCCGTCTCGGCTCTTTACACATTTTGTTGCAATCTCAAATTGAGGTGTTGTTCTGCCAATTCCATAGAAAACATGCCCAATCGCAAAATCTATTCAAAAATCAAATCTAGCTAATCATAGATCTCCATAGCTCGCGAGCAGCAAACCAAGCGATTAGCACACGATCATCGGGCTAGCGCCAGCGCCCGATAGTTAATTTCTTCCCTTTCCGCTATTTTTCACGGCTCTTCCATCATCGACGCTTGTGCCACAATCCCCGGCGATGGCATTTCGATCGAGTGGGGTGTTATTTTCATGGTCGCCGCGCCACCGCACCGCATGCGTTCGCCTTCAATGTGCGCTCGCGTCAACCCCGTGTACAGCACAAACCCAAAACAAAAAACAAAACCGAAACAGAAATGAAAAACAAGGCTCACTGCGATCATCATCCATCGGTGGGAAATGCTCACATCAATGCCCGCGAGGTGGCGCGGTGGTGCGGGGAGAGGCTGTGCCCCTCGCTCAAGTCAAGTAGTGATGCGTATATCATTTTGAGCCTCAGCCACTTACTTCCCACTTGCCGGCTTCCTGCACTGGTTGCCCCACAGGCCCCACCAAACAAGGAGAAAGAGCCAGCTCCTGAGAAAGAATATATTCTTATTTAATAAAGCAGGTGTATCGCAACCTCTTTATTTTATCACTATTATTATTTATTTTGTGAGAACTGTGAAGTAAGCAAGGTTCTCACGCTTGTAAAAGAGATTTTTTTCGGTCGATCTCTTCCATGCCGTCGTCCCATCATGGGCATAAGGTGGCGTATATCCACATACACATCAGGTTTGTTGTTATTTTTTTCGGCTGTGACCGGGGCGGGCCAGAGTATCGCAACACAGGAAAAAGCAGTTCGTCGTAGCTCGTGCACCTGGTAGCAATTTTCGATCTTTGCCGTTGTTGTCTTTCTCGTAGTTGTTTTGTGTTTTTGCTGATGACAACGACGCCAATTCGCATGAATGGGACACAAGGAGGGGGGCACCGCTTCGCATCCATCGAACGGCCAGCCCGAAGAAACGTTATGAATATGTCTTTTTAGGCTGTGTCGTGGTAGTTGCTCGGGTTGTTTTCTTGTCCGTTTTTAAATTACTTTTTTTTTTGTGCTGCACAAGTGCACCGAAATAACAGCAACCGGCGGCGCAGTAGCAACCGGAGAGTGTTACAGATGGCTCTTTTTCCCACGGATCCACTCGACTCGAGTTGGACTTGATTCGACGTGTTGCTGCTGGTTGTTGTTGCTATAATTAAGGATACGTTGTATTTTGCGTTGCTGGTATAGCTGCATGATCGGGTGGGGAATGGGGTGTGGTTCGAACGGACGACGGGAGGGAAATGATGGAATCGATTGATGCTGGCTCGATTGCTCTGGCTGGCGTCAAGTGTGGCGCACAGATTTGCGCAGATCAACACATGGCGGGGTGCTGTAGTTGCGGCCTACACGTGGGTTTTGGTCGGTCTTCGCCACAGCAGTTGGGCTAATTTGGATGGTAACGAGCAATTTTTGGATGAGATTGATTTTCCTAGATTAGACGGAAGATCAGAGCTCCTGCGGATTAGGTGCGATGGTGATTTCTTGGCGGGAATTTTTTTATTGGATTTCATAATGCACCAGATGGTAGATTTTAATCGGATTTTTTTTATTGCTTGTTCTCTTTAGTTCATTGTATGAATTTCTAGACCAACCATGCTTATGAGTGTTGATTTGTGCCTCAGAACATACTTTGGATTCATCGTTGTCGTTGGCATAAGTCACCGGAAAGGGCAGTCGTCAGCCCAGTCATCCTCAACCCTGTAATATATACCATGTTAGCATTTATTATACTGGTAGCAATTCTTAAAATGTAACTTACATTACCGCTGATTTTCATGCTGATTATGGATAATTTCCAAAAATCAAAGACTCCATCAAAGACTCAACAAAATAATCAATAACATGCAGGAGATAGATGCCTGGGTTCAATTTCTAATATTGTCTAGGATTTTTGAGTCGAAAGTACCTTAGTAGCCATGACTTATTTTTGAAATTGTTGTTCTGTTGCTATGGTAATCAATGAGAAATGCTTGTCTGTGATTAATACATCACATGTTGAGACCGGAAATCAACTAACTGCATTAAGCTGCCATTATCGAAAATAATAATAATGAAAAATGCAGGAGGTTCAAAAAAATTACCTTACAGGTGGATTGGTTGAATGAGAATTGAGAAATAGTGGATTAAAAAAAAAGATAACATGGGCGGCAATATTGTGAACTGCATGTTAAGCTCTTGCTAAGAATGCCGATGTGTATATAGCCAATTAAACGGTTGATGTGTCATATGAGGTTTAAAAATACACATTTGCCTCTGGGTTAGATCTGTGCGCCGCCGCGCCACGCCGCCGCCGCTGACGATTTTATAGCGCCGCCGCCGCCACTATTTTCGACCGGCGCGCCGCTGCATTTTTTTGCCCGCGCCGCCGGGCAATTTGAGGCACGCCGATGAAATTTTTCACCGCGTTTGCATCCCTTCAGTTATGTTCATTCGCCCTTTAAAAATCTGCTCTTATTACAAATGATGACATCTCAATGCGATGTGCCATCCAGAGGGGTGCGTATGAGACGGTGATCAGCTTTGTCGTTTCTTTCTAGCAACTGCAGTGTACATTTTCGTGTTGCGACTTTCAGCAATTTCACGAGTGAGTTTCAATTTAAATATAATAAAATGTCCGCCTTAAAGGTCAAGAAAATTTCCATCGCGAGTGTACATATTGATACCATAAATAATGGTAATCGAACTGGCGATGTGTGCAAAAAATTTAGTGCACTAAAATATGTCAAAAATGGTATTACACATCGTCTGCTTCCTGACAAAGTGTTTTGCAATGCATGTCTAATCGAAGCAAAACAAAAGGCTGGTTTTATTTTGCACAAAGACAGGGATCGAGATATTGAGAACGATCCTGCACTCGATAGGTCGTTAACATTTGGCAAGTAAGTTTTATTGATAATGAAATTGATGAATTTTTCTTAGAATCTCTCAGGTACAGAAGGTAGCGTCAGGCTGCATGCCTATGTGTATTTTTTTTTTTCTTCAAAACTCCGATTGTCCTGAAATTAAAAATGGTTAAGGTAGCCTACCCCCTTGGGAATCTTGTCTACGGATTTTGTTCTAATGTAATTTAAAAGGGGTGAAATTGACAGAAAAAATTCCGGCCACATTTAACATGCACTGGGATTAACGAAACGAAAAAACATCCCGTGGTATGAGACTACCATTAATTGAGAAATAAACTAAAATTGTAGTCAATACTGGCGAATAAAACACAACTATCTATCCATACTTAAGAAATGTATTATATATGGTAGGGCAAAGTTTAGAAATCTGAAAATATAAACTTTCATTTTTTCTTCATGTTTAACGAACTGGTAAATTTGCTGAATGGTATTTCATATTTTTTCAAAAATAATAGGAAATGTAATGTACCGTCCAGACCACGAGCTATATCACTTGATATAAAGTAGCTTGATAACAATGTTCGTACATCTAGTTTTCCCTGGAAATAATGCATCTGACTGCTTACTGCTACGCTCCTTATCTTTGTCCTTATCCTTACTCTGTAGAAATGAAATTTTCTGTAAGTTATTGGGAAACAACATTGACGAGAGAAATAACATACCTTTTTCCCAACGCTGCTGCTCTTGGAGCAAGTGATAGAGACGTTAGAGCCGACATCTTCTCCACCTTCGGGCGATTGTCGCTCCTTTGTGTCGAGAGACCAACTCTCACTATCGTTCAGTGATCCTGAATCGGCATTTGCCGGATCTACTCGATCGATTTCTAACTCCATGCTGGGCATGGAGAAAGCTCGATCAACAACTGGATTTGGGGAAGGTGTAAGATCCTGTCGCAACGGATTCGATCTTCTGGGTGAATTGGAAGCGATGGGCGCTGTAGTTAAACGTTCAGTGCTTTGATCGGCACCATCGCCAACGAGTTCCTCATCAAATCGCGAAACTAGAGGATTATGGTGACTATCATCCTCACTATCAGATTCCTGTCCTGGGTTAGATTCTTGCATTCCGACAGGAGCATCTACTGCGTCATCAAGGAAAGATTTATCCAGCACACCACCATCCGGACAGAACTCATCAACGTCGCTGATTTTGCCGCCAGGAGATCCTAATAAACTACCGCCGCCAGATGCCACAAAACCACTGCTGCTAACCTCCACCGGAATTGAACCCATGGTAGCACTTTTTGGAATACGCAAGGCATCTACACTTGGCGACGGAGGCACCAAGGTCAATGCTAGCTTTTTACCTCCTGGCGAGGCGAGTTTGGCAGTGTTGAAATGACGGTGGACGTTGAAGCCACGGCTAGGTGACTGTTCTTATCGGGTACAATAATAGGGTGACCGCCACCAAGAATGATGCTCTTTGTCGGTCGGGGCATGTGCTCCAGAGGAGTGGACGTGGCCGAAACATGTTGTGGCTTTTTGCGACTAGTAAGATTTTCCAGAAAGTTGCTATAATCGGTCTCGTCGGATTTCTATGAAATAAACAGATAAGCTCAATAACAATTGAAATATAGCATGAATATTCACAGACCAGGACTCACCAGGAATTCCGTAATCTCCAACCGGCAAATGTCTGCATCTTGTTCATTTTTCTTCATTGATGCCTCGAGGGCGCTTCGTTGCAGATATAGGAACGGAATGCCAAAGAACTTGTGCAGCAGCCGCAGCCCGAAACCGTTTCTCATAGAACTATCGCCGTAGACTATCTCTGCCGTTCGATGTTTGCTCGCTTCTTCAATGAAACCTTGAATCTGATCCTTGGGCAGTCCCCACACAGAAAAAAATTATTGATTTTAACAAGCGCGTAAAATTTCCCCTCGTTTAATTCTAAGCCAAAGGAGGCGTAAACAACGAAATTGTTTGCAATCTTTCATGCGCCATATAACAATGTTTGAAATCTTCCATACAACTGGCTAGATTCAGGCGTTATTTGGCTTAACTTTACATAAAGTATCCCATTATTTTCTGCCAAATCTAGCATTCCCTTTATGTGCATTAGATAACGCAGAAAATTCAATGTTTCTTTTTATCTGTGTGGCCATGTTCTAAAATTTTTCTTTAAGCCTCAAGATTTTGTATTTAAAGATAGCTAAACTTCCACATTTTTTTTTATTTTTCAAATTCTGAGATTTTTTTCCAGATATGAAGATATTTTGATTTTAGAAATTTTAAATTCTATAATTTTTTGGATCCTCAGATTCTTAAATTTTAAAAATTTTCGATTTTTGGATATAACGATTTTTAGATCTTAATTTTTTAAACCGATTTTG
Source organism: Aedes koreicus (assembly GCA_024533555.2). Classification (NCBI taxonomy): domain Eukaryota; kingdom Metazoa; phylum Arthropoda; class Insecta; order Diptera; family Culicidae; genus Aedes; species Aedes koreicus. The sequence continues at coordinate 501,674 of JAHHFK020003330.1, forward strand.
AAATTGTTTAATATTTAGATTTTTTGATTTTAAGATTTTGAGATTTTTCAATGTTTAGAATTTAAGATTTTTGGATTTTTAGATTTTTAGATTTTCAGGTTGTAAGAAATTTAAATTTTATGATTTTTCGATTTTTTGATTTTTCGATTTTTCGATTTTAAAATATTTAGATATTTACATATTTAGATTTTGAGATTTTGAGATTTGAGATTTATTTCAAGATTTTAAGTAGAATTTCAGATATTTAGATTTTTAGATATTTAGATTTTCGGATTTTTAGATTATTAGATTTTTAGATTTTTGAATTTTTGGATTTTTGGATATTTGGATTTTTGGATTTTTGTATTTTTGGATTTTTACATTTTGAGATTTTAAGATTATTAGAATTTTAAATTTAAAGTTTTTAGATTTTCTTATTCTTAGATTTTTAGATATTTAGATTTTTAGATTTTTAGATTTTTAGATATATAGATTTTTAGATTTTTAGATTTTTTAATATTTAGATATTTAGATTTACAGATTTTCAGATTTTTCGATTTTAAGATTTTTAGATTTTAAGATATTTAGATTTTTAGACTTTTAGACTTTTAGATTACTGTAACTAGATAAAACTGTGTGTTAAGATTTTTAGATAAGATATTAAATTATTGTTTTTGAATAAATTAGATTATTCAATATTTAGATATACAGAAATAATGAATTATTGCAGTTTTATGTTTTATTGCAATTGAAAGATGTTTCGTTAGCTCCATCCATTGCGTTTTTTATGTTACAAGAGTTTTCTATTCTACGGTACATTAAAAATCAGAGTACAAAATTAATAAAATGTCTTATCAGAGCCTTATAATCTACTTTTTTGTTGTAATGTGTCTTTAGTAAAATATTATTTATTAAAGAATGTGCACACCAAAAAGTAGTCAACGGGAAATTAGTGGTATTAAATGGAAAATATGAGAAAATCAAAAGTAAATCATTTATTTAAGACTTCATAAAAATACAAATATAAAACATATACAGTTAAGTCAATTTGACCTGTTATATCCAAATGCCCGCACCTTTCGTTTGACACCTTCCATCAGTTTTTGCACAGTGTCATCCGTCACCAATTTTGCAGCTTTCTGCCAGTTACGCCTGAAGCTTTTCTCATCAATTGCTACGCTATTCGTTTTTCGAAGATTCCTCTTGACCAGAGCCCAATACTTTTCGATCGGACGGAGTTCTGGCGAATTTGGCGGATTGCAATAATTTGGGACAATATTTACACCATTAGCAATGTACCAATCCTTAGCCAGTTTTCCATAGTGGCAAGATGCCAGGTCAGGCCAGAACAGCACCGAACCGTTGTGTTCCCGAATGAACGGCAACAGTCGTTTATTCAGACACTCTTTTACGTAAATTTGTCCATTTAGAGTGCCAGTCGTGATGAAGATGTCGCTTCTGAGACCGCATCCACATATTGCCTGCCATACGAGGTATTTTTTTGGGAACTTCGACAATTTTTTTTGCTTAAAACGATCAGCAACATTTCCTCTTTGCAACGAGGTATAAAACTGTAGTCCCGGTATCTGCTTAAAGTCAGCTTTGCAATATGTTTCGTCGTCCAATATTATGCAGTCGTATTCCTTCAGCATAGTGTCATATAATTTTCTCGATCGAGATTTTGCGCTCTTGTTCTGGCTGTCGTTACGATTTGGAGCAACACCTACTTTGAATGATTTCAAGCCTGCACTTTTCTTCACTTTCTGGACGAACGATGGAGACATTTTCACTTTTTTCGCCACATCACGAACGGAGATATTCGGTTTCTTCTTAAATTCTTTAATCACTTTCTTCCTCTCCGCGACGAAACGAGAATCATGGTTACCTCCGGAACCGACCTTTCTCTTTAAAGTTAAGCGCTGCTGAAAGTTTTTTAGCACTTTAGTAACCGTCGATTTTGCGATTTTTAATGACTTGGCAATATCGCCGTGCGACATATCTGGATTTTCCACTCTTTTGTGCAAAATTGCTTCGCGCACGCGTTCTTGATTCGACGCCATTTTACTGAATAAAGGTTACTGTAGCCAAACGACGTCTTCATCATAGCACACATACATTAATATTCATGTAGTAGTGATCGGATTAGCAAAGCGTACACGGAGAAGACTGCATTAGGGCATTTCCGACGACTACTTTTTGGTGTGCACATTCTTTAATTTCAAGAAAAGTTTAATAATTCAAAAACTAAAATTGTTTATGATCTCTCATTTTCTATTGCACAGATATAAAGAATTATTTATGGGCCCAGTAGAAAGCAAGAGTTATCGGAGAATTCAAATTTCATTTTTCTTTTTCTCTCTGTTTTTTTTTTCTTTTTTGTGGATTTATTAAGCTTCCGTTTTTGGGCAGTAATCATAATCATATGAAAGTTATTTCGGCTAATTGTTTGCTTAAATTTTCTTTGCTATTCTGCTTGGCTGCCCGGTGATCAACTTTCTTTCATTATATCACTTTGGAAATTTTCGCCATTTCAGAGTTTCAATCATCTAACATCACAGCAGAAAAGACAAATAGGTGCATTTAATTTTTATGTGTATACTATTACAACATCGTATTGTTTTCATCATATCATCATTATATATATTAGTATATCATATTGAAAATATTTACTAAAAGATTAATAATAATAATTAAATTTCATTTGCTTCAAGTTTACAAGGAAATTGATTCCAGATAGTATGTACAGATATTTTATTTCATTGTATGTAAAGGTGTTTTTCTATGAATTTAAATCATTGAATATTATTAAAATTAATAAATGCTCTTCAATTCTGCTGATTATGTATATCTATATGTCATGAATAAATACATATTTTTTTGATTCATGTATAATTAAATGGTTTATATTTTATTTAGTTGCAATAAGACCTTCACATTCCAGAGTTATATTCATCTGCCACTGATTGAGCTGTAAAGATGCACCAAGCTGCATATGATTATCATATGCCTATTATTACAATTTTAACTATTTCATCATATTATTTAATTTATAACCATATTTAAATTACAGGATGACGAATTCCAACCATGGCATATTTTAATTAAATATTATAGTATATTTCATTGCTCTATTACATACTACATTTATTGCATATTATGACATATTATGTACATTATATATAATAAATACTGGGTTGGGAAGGAGCATCAGGGTATCATTCAAGCTGAAACTGGACGATGGTTTGATTGACTGCCTGAGTCTAGGAGGGAACGAGCATTATCATTTTCTTTATCCTACCGATTCGATTGTGATGCTGCGAATTCTACTCCAACAGTTTCAGTGAGAGTGACGCGCCCTTCTTAACAAGCCATCCTGTAGAAAGCTTAATAAGTATTGCGAATTGGGTTATTCGAATTGTTGGATCGTATCGTTGGAAGGAGATTCTTAATTTCCCGTGGATTTCGCGTGAGTGTCTCTGCTTACGGGTCCACCCCTCCGTTTTTGGCCCTTCATACAGCGATATTGTGAATTCAGATCGGTGGCTCAATTTGATCTTTCTATTAAGTGGAGCTGCATCCAAGCCAAGGGCATGAAGGGATGGTGGCTACCATACATAACATACATACAATACATATTGTGTGTTTTGTGGTAAACGAAGGGGAATTGTTTTTTTATACTAAGTTCTAACAAATTTTTAAAAAGGGAAAATTGTCAATTTCGTGTTGAAATAATTCAAGGTCAGATGTCTCACATATCTCCATGTAAAGTTTCATGTCGTCTGCATATATTAAAACACGAAGGAAACTCAAAATATATTCTATATCATTGATAAATAAAATAAATAATAATGGACCAAGATGAGACCCTTGAGGCACGCCCGAAGTAACGTTCACAATTGTTGAAAGTTTTCCCTCAAATCTTACTCTTTGCGTTCTTGGAGTCAAGTAAGACTCAATCCATTTTAGTAGCCCAGGATTGAATCCCAACTTGGATCATTTAAAAAGCAACAGTGAAATATCAACTCTGTCAAATGCTTTACTAAAATCGGTATATAGCGCTTCAACACAATTTCCTTTATCCATTACGTTCAAAGAAAAAGTTACAAATTGTATCAAATTAGTGGCTGTTGATCGTCTCTTAATAAAACCATTATATTATCATTTATGACCTGCAAAGGTTCCCCGAACAGACGACGGGACGTTAGCAATGAATGCCTTGGAGACTCCATCGCATTAGTAAATCTCGAAAATACACACGCTAAATTCCACCCCGTCTGCAGCGATGTTCTCCAAAGCCCCCACAGTGGCGCCTCCTATAGACATTTTTCAATAACGGAACGCACGACAAAAAGCATGATGGATGCCCCTAAGCCACCCGCCACAGTCCAGCACCGTCGGTTTACTAGCATTGCTGATTGTTCCGGCCAACCTAGTCGTTCCGTTCCTGTGTTCGGTATTGGTGAGGGGGTCATCCACCCTGCTTGCTCAGACAAGTACCATATTATTATTGAAAATCCAAATCCTGAATTCCGCCCCGTGGGCAGCGATGTTCTTCAAAGTCAATCCATACCTGATACCCTGATGCTAGATAAACAACTGGACAGTAATGATAAAGCTTCGACCAATCCGTACGAGACAGCCAGATCACACTGTCAGCCGCTCCGGACACCAGGACGCGCCGTAGGAAGCCCTTTGGAAGCCCTCGAGCCCTTTGACCCAGTCCTGCCACATGCTGCCGTCGTTCTACATAGTCGTCCTGGTCCTGTTGTCGAATGCGGTGAGAGGATCTTCCAGCAACCTTTACTTCTACGAATGTCCAGAGTCTGATCGAAACCACTTATTCTAGCCACAACCATCAGCCTCGGCCTGCGGCTGATCAATCGGACGCTCATCCATCTGAGATAACGAGACGAAACGTTACGCCGGGAACTGCAGTTCCTATCACTGCCCCCCGAGGACCAAGACAAGCTGAAGCTGCTACTTCGAGTGTCCTGGTGTACTACCAAAATGTCGGTGGGATCAACAGTTCTCTTTCCGAGTATCAATTGGCCCTTAGTGGCCCTTGCTATGACATTTACGCTCTCACCGAGACCTGGCTTAACGGGAATACTACCACGATCAACTCTTTGACGATTGCTACAACGTTTATCGACAAGATCGGTCACCTTCTAACAGTAACAAGAGTATCGGTGGCGGTGTTCTGCTAGCTGTTCATTCCAGATTCAAATCCCGTTCGGTCAATCCTCCCAATAGCACATCGGCCGAGCAAATATGGGTTGCATTGGCTACCGACGATGCTTCGCTCTACGTTTGCGTGATTTACTTTTCTCCCGACCGAGTAAATGACGCAATTCTAATCGAAAAGCATCTTGACTCGCTGAACTGGGTCGTTTCGCAGTTGAATCCAAGGGACAAGGTGATCATTCTCGGTGATTTTAACTTAAGTACGATTTCTTGGCAGCAAAATTCTCTTGGGCACTACTTTCCTATCGTTTCTCGATCTACGATTGGCATGACATCACGAGAACTGCTTGATGCGTATAGTACCGCTCAACTCAGGCAGCTGACTGGCGTTCAAAACGAGAATAATTGCATGCTTGATCTGTGCTTTGTTAGTGACGATTTCTGTGATGATTGCACAGTTCTTGAAGCACCAGCACCGCTAGTTAAAATCTGTCGGCATCATCCACCATTAGTTTTGAAACTTGCGGTAAATCCATTGTGTCGCTTCCGTGATTCCTCTGAAAGTGTTCAGTAAGGCCGATTTTAGCGGAATGAAAGATTTCTTGGGACTTGTTGACTGGGACGAGATTCTCGATGTTTCTGACTGTTTACGACGGATACCATGCCTTGCTACGCCTATGAGATCTGCTACCTGCTATCTGCTTATGAATATGACCGACGAAGAGATACAGAGAGTGGCGAGAGTTCAGGGAGAAAGTTCGGAACGGTGACGTCAGAATGGATGGTTCGGCTGTCGGAGTTGAGATCTGGGGTCGTATATCAGGCATAGTGGGTAGAGAGGAGACTTAGAATAAGCTAGTTGTTCTTTACACCTTGATCGATCGGTTGCCCAAATCTTGTTGAATGTTGTTTAGTGTATAAGATTCGATGTTAGAGTTTAAGTTTTACAATAAATGTGAACTGTAGTGTGTTGTTTCCCTAAAATAAAGTGTTTGTAACCCTTGTACGTCGCGTGTGATATTTATTGGTTAAGAGAAGAACGCAATTGTACTGGAAATTCACCCGTTTCGGGACTGTAATCCCTCCATACAGTCCACAATCACCACCACTATATCGCACAGGAACGGCGATCGGATTATTCCAGCGGTGTCTGGACCCTCTCGGTTGGTAGGCTTTGTATACACCCCGACACTGACGTCAACCTCGCTGCATCGACAATGTCTGGTGTACTGCTGTATGCCATTGTTCAGTTTGTTCCAGTGAGGATGAAACTTGAATCAACTAAACCATCTTGGTCGAATTCCGCTCTCAAGCGCCTCAAAAGATTGAAGCAGGCAGCTCTGAGACGACACAGCAAATATCGCACGGATTTCACAAAATCGTGTTACGTGGAAGCGAATGCTGAGTACAAGCAATTAAACGATTATCTCTATAACGCTTATCAAGATCGTCTACAAAATAGCCTTAAGTCCAACTCCAAAAGCTTTTGGCGTCACGTCAATGATCAGCGGAAGGAAGTCGGTTTGCCCTCCACGATGACGGATGGTTTGCTCGAAGCTGATTGCATCGCCGATATTGCCGATATATTCCGATCCCAATTCAGCAACGTTTGCTCCGATGAGCTACTTGACCCGCAGGACATCGCGCTCGCCACCAGTAATGTGCCCCGTCTTCCTGCCTCCGGAATGCATTATGCCATCACCAATGACATGGTTATTGCAGCTGGCAAGGAATTGAAGTCCTCAACGGGATGTGGTCCGGACGGCATTCCATCGCTTGTACTGAAACAGTGCGTGGATTGTCTTGCGTCTCCGTTAGCAAAGGTATTCAATCTTTCTTTGAACTGTTGGAGTCATATGTTTTTCCAGTGTTTAAGAAAGGTTGCAAGAGAATGATCTCAAATTACCGGGGCATAGCTGCATTAAGTTGTTGAGATGGTAATTCTTCGGAAGCTAGTGCAGAGCTACGCGCACTATATTTCGCCGGATCAGCATGGATTTATTCCTAAACGTTCGACATCCACTAATTTGACGTGCTTCACCTCTTTCTTGGTCAAGCAACTTGAAAACGGTAATCAAGTGGATGCTATTTACACGGATCTCTCCGCTGCGTTCGATAAAATGAACTATCTGGTGGCAATAGCCAAGTTTGATAAGTTAGGCATGAGCAACAACTTGCTTATCTGGCTGCGATCCTACCTAACCGATCGTAGTATGTCCGTCAGAATCCGTGATCACGTTTCGTCACCATTTAAAGTGTTGTCCGGCGTGCCTCAAGGCAGCCACCTTGGGCGGTTTTTGTTCCTGCTTTACATGAACGATGTCAATCTCATCCTCAAATGCCTAAAACTCTCATACGCCGATGGTTTGAAGCTGTTCCACGCGATAAAGCATCCACTAGATGCCGTTTTTCTGCAACAACAGCTGGGGGCGTTCGCTGAATGGTGTCGCATCAATCGGATGACATTGAATGTGTCCAAGTGCTCGGTGATTTCATATGGCCGTAAACGCGAACTCTACCAATTCGGTTATGCTTTGGCAGAATTTGAGCTGCAGCGCGAAACGACGGTTAAGGACTTGGGGATTCTCATCGATTCCAAAGTGACCTTCAAAGACCACGTAGCATACATCGTGTCTAAGGCATCATCGTTAGGCTTCCTGTCCATTTTTTCCAAAAAAATTAAGGATGTTTATTGCTTGAAATCGCTTTACTGCGCAATCGTTCGCCCTATTCTGGAATATTGTTCGGTTATCTGGTCTCCATATTACCAAAATGAAATCCAGCGTGTTGAGGCAATCTAGCGGAAATTCATTCGATTTGCCCTACATCATCTCAGGTGGAGAGACCCGTTCAATCTACCCAGCTATGGCAGTCGGTGCCAGCTCATCAAACTTCAACCACTTAATGGAAGGCGTAACGTGACAAAAGCCTGTTTTATTGGCGATCTCCTGCAAGGGAACATTGATTGTTCTAGACTGCTCAGCAAGTTGGACATCAACATACGCCGCCGTAATCTACGCGCACATTCATTCCTGAGCCTTCCCGCGGCAAGAACCAACTATGGGCTCCATGAGCCAATGCGCAGCATGAGTCGTCGTTTTAATAGTTGTTACTTTGTATTTGATTTTAGGGAAACAAATAAGTGTAGTTTTAGACGTATTTTTTTGTTAATTTGATTAGTTTTATAGTTTTGTGATTTTAGTTTTACGATGCCGGTCATTGGGGCAAATATTTTAACTGTTGACTGTAATAAACAATAAACTAAACTAGATTCAAAAAGCTTCGGAATGCTTGATAATATAGCAACCCCACGATAATTTTTAATGTCAGATTTTTGTCCACTTTTAAAAATTGGGATCAAAAAAGATTCCTTCCAAACAGCAGGAAGAACGCTGGACTCCAATGATGAATTAAACAACCAAAATAAAGGTTTAACTAGCTCCTTTGAAAGAGATTTTAAAAATATAGGTGGTAAGCCGTCTGGTCCAGCACCCTTTGAAGCATCCAAAGTTTCAAGAGCATGTAAGATTTCCCTGACAGATAAATTATCATCTGAAATTGATACTCGGGGAGGTATGAGAAATATTGCAAGTCACGCTCATTATCGTCATGAGAAGTAAGAAATCAGCGAATAAGTTGCTAATGTCATTTGTTGTGTTACCGGTCCTGTTGTCTAAATGCATTTTTGATGGAAAGTTCTTAGACTTACGTTTGTCTTTAACATAGCTAAAAAAAAAGATTTAGGGTCTGAACTAATATTATTGTTAACCCGGGTGTTATGCTCTTCATATGCATTTTTTTAATTCTAAACTCAGTTGATCGCATATGGCCAGATAAATCGGTAGATTTTCATCAGTTTTATTTCTTTTGTATGCTTAGCTTTTTGTTTCCTATTTTTGAGATTAGTAACCAGTCTATTATACCATACTGGGGATTTTAGACTAGATTTTCTCTTTTGTTTCATAGGCACTGTTTGTTCCAAAATAGCATACACAATTTGGTAGAACGCGTCCACTGCTTGACCTACATCATGATCACGTAGTACAGTTTGCCAGTCAATAGAATTCAATTTTTCTTTGATAAGTACATAATTGGCCCTACTAAAATCATAGTATGGTTCGGACAAATCATTATCCATCATTGTGGTTTTGTCTTGCACAAATATGGAATATTCAATTGCAGTGTGGAACACTTCATTTTTCCAAAGAGGAGTAGATGACTCTGAAACGCAAAAATCATCGGTCATATTAGTGAACATCAAATCTAAGTAGCAATTATTCTGATTTTTCACGTGATCTACTTGATTGAGCCCGATTTCAGAACTTTTGTCAAATAGAGTACGGAGCGTTTCATTCTCCCCTGCAATTGGAATCAAAAAGGACTCATTTTCATTGTCAATAATAAAATTGGCTGCCCTCTGGTTAAAATCACCGTAAATGTGAACATTTGCTTCGGGCTCAAACTTTGAAATGATATTACCGGCAATACTAAAAAATAGTTCAAAAGAATCTTTTCTCGCATATTCTGGAGGAAAATAAACTGTGTGTGTGTCTTGTGTGTGTCTTTACAATCAATCTCCCACTGACCGGCAGTGCTTTTATGGAAGAAACTTGTCTGCATTTCTTCAATAATTTATATGTGATCACTATGTGCAAACATTTTTAGCCCTGGAGATTGAAGGTGACAGCTCTATTGAAGCTCCAACGACCCATTTCAAAAATGCCTGTTCCTACACGTACATTCTGAGGTCATCTTCATATACAATAAGCCCCGCATGAAAATCTTCACACATCAAATGGATATGTGAAGAGTTTTCACACTTCCAGAATCAAAAATGAAAATTCTTGATCCTGGCGTGTATATATTAGGTGCGCAACTAAGTTCCCGCTGTTTACCAATAGATGGCGCCAGTAGTAAGTGCTGGTCGAATGTTGTACATCTCAAGCGTCATAAACCAAGCTCAGACATATGGTAAACAAACCGCTTTGCCAAATCAGTGATTTTGGTTTAGTGTTATATATTTTGGTTGTTTGAAGATGTCTGATTTCGTGCCAAATAATCGTCATTTGCGGGAAGTGTTGATTTTCTTCTTTCATTCGAAGAAAACGGCGGCTGAAGCACATCGAGAGCTCCAAAAAGTTTACGGTGATGCTGCTCTGAGTGAAACAACGTGTCGTGATTGGTTTCGTCGCTTCAAAAACGGTGATTTCAGTGTCGATGATCGTCCGCGTGAAGGAAGGCCAAAAAACTTCGAAGACTCTGAATTGGAGGCATTGCTCGATGAAGATCCGTGTCAAACGCAAGAAGAGCTTGGTTCAGGATTAGGAGTTTCCCGCCAAGCCGTTTCTAAGCGATTGCATGCGTTGGGAATGATTCAAAAGCAAGGAACTTGGGTTCCTTACGATTTGAAGCCAAGGGATGTTGAGCGTCGTTTTTTCGTCTGTGAACAACTGCTCCAGCGGCAAAAAAGGAAGAGTGATCTACGTCGCATTGTGATGGGTGACGAAAAATGGATTCATTACAGTAACCCAAAACGGAAACATTCATGGGGACTGCCCGGGCATGCTTCAACATCGTTGCCTAGGCCGAATATTCACGCTGCGAAGGCTATGCTGTGTATTTGGTGGGACCAAGTTGGTGTTATTTATTATAAGCTGTTGAAACCAAACGAAACCATTACCGGGGAACGGTATCGGACTTAATTGATGCGATTGAGCCGAGCACTGCACGAAAAACGGCCACAATACGAGCACAGACACGAAAAAGTGATTCTTCAGCATGACAACGGTCGACCTCACGTTGCGAAACCCGTGAAAACCTACTTGGAAACGCTCAAATGGGAAGTCCTACCCCACCCGCCATATTCTCCTGATATTGCACCGTCCGATTATTACTTGTTCCGTTCGATGGCACATGGTCTCACTGGTCAGCTAATCCACTCATATGATGACATCTCAAAATGGCTTGATTCTTGGATAGCAAAAAAAAAGCAATGGAATTATCCAAAAGACGAACAGTTCTATCGAAATGGTATTCACGTTCTACCAGAATGATGGGAAAAAGTCGTAGCTAGTGATGGGCAAAACTTTGAATAATTCGTTTGTAACCTTTGTTTTCAAAATAAAGTTCCTTTTTCACCAAAAAACAGCGAGAACATAGTTGCGAACCTAATAGTTAAGGTATATTTTTGATAATATAAAACGACCTCACCAATTTTCCTTATATGATGCTGGAAAGCTCGTCCGGATACGGGGGCGGGTCACTAAAAACACACAAAAACATAGGAAAAAAAAACAATCCATCTCAAGAAACACGACCATAACAAACTATGAGAGGGATTCCATTCACAACGTCCTACGAAAAGCACTCGGAAAACTATAATTTCACCATTTATTTTAGTTGAATGAAGAAATATTTTTTAATTTTATTTCCGCGAGAGCGGCGCAGCAAAAGCAAAACACGTCATTTTCAGAGCACGGCTTGCTGCGATCCATATTCTGGCGGAAAATAAACTGCTACAAAATTATGAAGTTGTTCTCTAATAAGACATTTGACCCAAACATGGTCAAATTCTTTACATTTGCAAGATTCAATTTGTTCGCAATCATAATCAACACTAACTGTTATAAGAACACCTCCACCACATTTTTTGTTAGATAAAAATGTATCGCGATCATCTCTAAAAACATTGAAACGATCACCGAAAACTTCTTCATTGCTAACGCTAGCGTCCCAACTCTTTTCTGTTCCTAAAATTACAGGAAAGCTACATGCAGTCACCTGCTTATAAATTTCATTAACTTTAACGGCACTTTTCATCCTGTTAAAGTTCGGGCAATACACTAGTAATTCTTTACTTTTAATGTTATTATCAAATGTCTGTGACCGATCTAAACAATTTGAACTAATTACCTCTCCTTCCTCATGTTGAGAGCTCGTCAAATCCATAAAATCGTCGGATACTTCCTCTGCAGAGAGCGTTAATTTGGACGAAAAAACGAATGTCTATGTGCACACGCTTCGCACGATGTTAAGGAGTTTCCTGGAGGCGGTGGGCTAAATGGGCTTGGATGCGGTTGCGGTAGCTGATGATCTACCGGGTATGGGTTTAAAGTCTCACCACGTCGAAATCCGATCCAACGCGGGGATTCAACCGACCTTTCCTGCGGCAAGTAGATCCCTATCAATTGGAAGAACTGCTGGGTGACTATTGTGATGACCGATTTGTGTTATTGCTGCTGCTGCTGGTGCTGCTGCAGATGTTGTTGTTGATATTATTACTGGAAATAGTTTGCTGACGCTCCGAAAAACTTTGTTGATGATGTCTGTTGGAACTATTGTTGCTCCTGTTCCATTGTTTTTTAAGAGCTTTCTTTCGCTTTATTCGGTCAGCGGTCAGTTCTTTAATTTACCCAAAGCATGCTCTGTGACAGCTCTTGCTTTTTGTTTTCCAACACAAAGCTTATTATCTTTCACCACATTGGCCACTCTCAGAACCAACAGAACTTTCCCGAAAGAACCTGTAGTAGGGGCCAATTAGGATTTTATAACCAAAAATTTCCGTGTGGCAGCTTTATCTTCATGATCATTCAGAAATAGGGTCCCGATAGACTTGAAAAGGCCATTAGCTACATAATAGCTTAATAATCATAGAAAAGCTGAAAAACATAGTAGAATCAGTCCAATTAACAGAGATAAAATTTAAAAAAAGGATATTTCTGTTTTTTAAATCAACAGATAATTTTTTTTTTTCATAGATATCAATTTCAGTGATCGAAAAGCCCGGTTTCATTATTTCTTCAATAAATGAAATATTCAATCATAATCAAGAAGGGTTCCAATCGGTTCACAAATCATTCGTTGCAAACTCGTTTTTGGTTCAATACACGCACACAATGAGAAGTTCTGCTTCACCTCTCAAACAGAAAATTGATGGGGCAAGGTAAACATTGAATGAACATACTCTCTCGTTTAATTTTACTCAATTTTTGAGTACAATTGTATACTATCTCTTTTTCTCTCACGGAAATGTTACTCAACTGTCGTAAAAAGTGGATCTACTCATAAATTCCGATTTAAAATGAATTTTTGGTGATCATTTTTTCCGAGTCCAGTCTTTATTCATAATCATATGAAAGTTATTTCCTCCCATTAGATGCCGCACAATTTCCTCCGTAACTTTTAGTTATGCTGCAGACCAAATTTTCTTGAAACAGTCAAAAGAGCTTGCTTCTTTTCCATCTTTCTTAAAATGCCGCTTAATTATTGCCCAGTATCTTTCGATAGGACGCAGTTCAGGGCAGCTTGGGATATTTTGGCATTTTTCGACAAAATCGACTTTTTCCTTCTTGAGCACCTCCAACGTTGCAGAAGTGTAGTGAGCAGATCCGGCAAAAACAATACACCGTGTCCAATATATTCTCATACACTTTTTGCTTGCATTGGTGTCGTGCAACTACTCAACATGCTTCACGTATGTGTTGGTATAGTTTTGCACTATGTTTATAGAAACGCTTTTAGGTTATGTCCGATTGTTTTCATTCGGTGTTTATCTTTTACCAGCGATGAAGGAGTTTCGTGCTGTGGTGATAAAAAAGTTTTTGAAAGGGCGCTATTTTCAGAAATTTTAAAAAGAAGAAGAAGAAGAAGAAGAAGAAGACAATTGACACATGACAATTGGAAATATTTTTTTGTATAAAGGCGATTGTCTATCATCAAAATTTCATTTATGAAATTTTAAGAAATAATACACAAACGAAGTTTTGAAAAAAAAATTAAAATTTTGTTATTGATTCAAAAATGGATTTTTCAGCTTTTCCGATTGTATTTTTTCCTAATTTTTGAGAAATCTTCATCATAGTTTGGAAAACAAATTTGTGCTTTACGATAAATCGTTCTTCAGTAATAAATTTTTCAAGTGAACGATGTTCGTGAAAATCAAAAAACTTCTTTTGGCGTTTTCCAGGAGAACTGGCAACCCTGATTTTTTTTTTATATATTGCCTTGTTCATATATCCATAAATCCTACGCATAGACAACGTTACAAACGTAGACAACGTAACAATCTGAGACCCTTCGGCCCAATCTGTATGACAATAAAAAAAACCCACGTCATAACAAATAAAACGAAACTTCACACTGGTAGGTGGATTCAATGTTGCAAAATGGTGGTAAACGAAATATTCATGCTTTACATTAGTTATACATACAAAATATCACATAAAACAGCAGAAAATAATTTTGGCCAGCTTTTTACCTCAGTTACTCCACTGTGCGATGGTTTATTTTTTTGCAAAATTTTGAACTGCAGATTCCCAAATTTTTCTTCAAATGTCCAATTTTTTTTTAAATATGCTTCATACTTTACAGACCAACAACTTTGTATACACATTGATTGTTGTTTTTGTATCCTCCCAAGCGCGGAAGTAACGATCTTTGATGAAGTTTGTCAGAAGCAGATAATTTCTCATCTCCATGCGAAGCGCTAGGAGTGGACGGTAATTTATTGCTAGAACGAATGGACATGAAGAGAATGTGCCTGATCGGATACTACCGTTCAATAATGCCCTCCGCTCGTTTTCAAACTTGATCTTTCAATTTTCAAAGCCTGCCGTTGCGCTATACGGAACTATCAATACACTTTCTCTTCATGTCTATTCGTTACCGTAACGCGATAAAATATAAAAAAAAATTAAATAAAAATTAAAATATTTTGTTTGGTTTCAATTGGCAAGATTTGAAAAAATTGAAGACTTTTGTCACATGAATACCGCTAGAACTTATTATTATGGCGGAAAACTATCAGCTTATTATTGCGTTTATACTAATTTCCATTGCTTTTTTTGAAAGTTACACCGCCCACTTTTGAATTATTGAAAGTGAATTATCAATTTTTTAATGCTATTTTAAGTTCTTCTAGTGCGAATTGTTATTTTTTCGTTGGCACAGTGTTTAATAATTTAGTGGCAATTTTGTAAATTTTTAATGCTAAATGTTCATTAATTAGTGCCAGTATGTATTTTAATTTTCTAAGTACTTTATCTTCGCGTTATTTTATCATCACCTTTGTATGGGTCCCTTCTCATTGTTCAATTCTGGGCAATGAGAAAGCGGACTCGCTTGCAAAGGTGGGCGCTATAGAAGGCGATATTTATGATCGACAAATCGCCTTCAATGATTTCTTTTTCCTATTTTTCGTCAACAGTCACTCGTCAGCTGGCAGTATAAATGGAGTAAAGGAGATTTGGGGCGATGGCAACATTCTATCATCCCAAAGGTGTCGATGAAATCTTGGTTTAGGGGGATGGATTTGGGTCGAGACTTCATTCGTGTCATGTCTCGCCTCATGTCCAATCATTATTCTTTGAACGCTCATTTATACCGGGTTGGGATGAGTGACAGCAATCTCTGTGAATGTGGACAAGGCTATCAGGACGCAGATCACGTAATTTGGTCTTATGTTGAGCATCGTGGAGTCAGATCGGAGCTTAATGATTCCCTTCGGGCTCGAGGTAGACAACCCAATGTGCTAATTCGAGATATTTTGGCTTTGCGTGATTTGGAGTATATGCAATTAATTTATGTGTTTTTGACTAACATTAGCATTAGATTGTAGTTAGTTTAACCTATATGTTTATTTTAAGTTTTTTTCTTTTTTTTATCTGTTTTTGTTTTTTTTTTCTTTTCAAAAAATGTTCAAGTCAAAAGAAAACCATAAATTGTATAGTTATAAGAGTTAAGACAATTTAGAATTTAAAATTAATGTGTTATGTAAACCATACTTTAAATTCCCACCCATCTTCCCATCCGTAATTTGTAATTCCTTTTAACCTCGAGACGGCCGCGAGTAATCGGTTCTATACCCCTAACTTTAGTTTTAAGATAAATGATGTATAAAAATATGAAAACTTGGCTCTGTAAAGTTGATTCGATTGAGCCTGTAAAAATAAATGATTAATAAAAAAAATATATATTTTAATCATTTCCCCAGTAGCCCTCTGGATTACACTTAGCAGCTTGCTGTTACCTTATGGTTCGTATTTGCTCGTAGCTTGAAACAACCTTCAAATTCCATTTATGACAATCATCCTGAACGGTCATACAATGCCATAAAAAACTCCATCAATGAACCACACAATTCCAAAGCCCACCCCGAGAGCTCTCAAAAATCCATTCAAACAATATTCGATCACCTTGTAGAGAATAATTGATCTATTCTTCAACGCACCCCGGTCCTTCACGTGGACAGGAAGTTGTAACGTACACCGGGCCTAAGGTGTACGGTAGGTTACATCCCGCGGTGAGATCTCTCGAGTATTGTCCCGTTCAGTTTTCTTTGATTCCAGTTGGACTCATGCTGGAACGCATTTGAATGCAAAGATAAAAGCGAAACCCGGACACCAACAGGATGTACTTCGCCACGCTTATTTGACTGCCAATTGAGCCAATTGATACTTGTTGAGCAAACCAGCAGGGATTCCAACGAGAGAAAAATTTACACTCAATATGCTCTGCTAAGTGGATCCTTCTCGGAATCGCTGGACAGAACACGTGACAACTGTCTCACACAGACAGCGATGTTTGCTTTGATGAACCGCTCGTTTTGAAGTGCTTAACCCCACAGCCTCCTTTGTGAATTAACACCTCGTTCTCGGGTCGCCGTCAAAAGTTTACTGTTTTCCTCTAATAAACTAGCTAATTGCCGTCCATATCAAGTGACATAATCCAGAAGGCTAAGGCATACTCTTAACCGCGTCAATGATAGGATTGAGATATCTTTTAATGAACTTGCTTACAAATGAGCTTGGTTGGACTGGAAACATCTAATTAAAAAGCGTCTCTTTCTCCACAAATGAAATGACGCAATGACCCCTTGCGATGGAAGTCACTGGAGAAAACTCCCGTCAAGATACCATCATTACCCAATAGGCCATCAAATTTCACGCCCCAAACATTAGCACAAAGAAATAGAGGAAAGAGCAAGCCAACACCTAGTGAAGGGAAAAATAAAGCGACGAACGCTAATTAATTAGATTCATATAAACGGCCTCTCTCTCCCTCTTTCTCTCGACGAGTCATCAGGTAGCTGCTCTCCGCGCGCCCGAAGCGAGAATTTACAGCCATATGGCTACCGTGTCTATCGGGAAAGGAAATGAAGCCGTCGTACTCATTGGCGGTGGTGGCGGCAGCCAAATTAGCTGCTCCTGCTGCTGCTATTGCCTTCTTGATTGGGTTCACACACAAAGCACATCAAAAACACACGGCTGGGGGCAAAACAGAATCCCGAATTGGTCTGGAACGGCACCAGAAGCAATCACATCTCCTACTGTAGCGTATCCATTCGACCGAAAAGCCACGAAAAAGCAATTTTCAACGCATCGATTTGCTTTCCAGGGGGAACATTTTCCCAAGCGCGCTGATTCATATCAATCCTCGCCGGCTCCCATGAATAATGGACTCCGGGCCGGGCCGGTTCAAATGGCGCGGGCTGTGGCAGGGTTGGCAGATGTGGTGATTTTGTTTTTTTGGTTTCAATGGAATTTATTGGGAGAGTGCTGTGTTTCCATTTCTACTAAGGAAGGAAAGGTTAAACTGTATATTGTGAATATGCTAACGTACCTACACATTTAGAAATTCTGAATTTTACACGAGACGTAATTCATGTTTGTATAAAGTCGGGGAACGTAAAGAAAGATTTCGTGTAAAATTATGTCTCCTGAAACTAGCACATACGCAATTCGACGAGAGATCTGTTTGATTGAATTTATTTTCTCATCTCTTTCAACTCATTCTTATGTGCTAAAGGACGCTTGCATGTGTCGGTCTCAGGGGACAGAAATTCACATGACATTTTGGTAGTGTACAGGGTAAATGTCTATTGTTTTCGTTCATTTTCCCTGCTTCCACACAACGTCGTGACAACCACCGACGCCAGGAAGTCGACTCCAGTACTTTGACCCTTTATATCGCACTCATCAACACATGACCGGGGACCAACGACTTCACTTCCCTTCCCAAGGAAGACGTGACCAGAATTTGTTTCGCCTCAGAAAACAATCGACCTCGGCTGGAGTTTAACCCAGACCCCCCTGGGGGCCGAAGGAGGCGCGCGGTTTACCCAAAAACAGGGCGGGGCCGGGAATAAATGTTGCTTGGACCCAACTATAATGTCAGACCCAACACACATCTTTTTTTATTAACGATTAAAAATATTTGTGTATGATTGGATTTGTGTATACGCATACTCTACAGAAAAACATATAGATGTGTTACTCGGGGTGGGGGTGTACATTTAAATTCCATTGTAACTCATATAGTAATTGAGCTCTTAACTAGTTATACGTTTGCTTAGATAAGCTGAAGAAGCGCAATGAAAAGTTTAACTAAACGGTGTTGCGATCAAATTTTGGTCAAACAGTAATGTGTGTGAGTCGATCAAAGTTTTTATTAAGAAGTAAAATTCTTTTTCTTTTTGAAGTTCAGTTAATACAGAATACAGGGAAAATATTCAGCTAAGCTTCCTTTTTACCGAATACGAATTGACGGGTCTTTCGTTTAACACCTGCCATAAGATTTTGTACAGTCTCCTTGTCCACTTTATTCGCCGCAGAACGCCTGTTTGCCTTGAACTGTTTCTCGCTCATAACAGCTTTTTGTGTCTTCTTAAGATTCCGCTTGACGATGGCCCAATATTTGTTAGGAGGGTTCTTGTCCTTGGGCACCACTTGAACGTTGTTGGCAGCATACCACTCCATGGCCTTTTTTCCGTAATGAAAAGATGCCAAATCCGGCCAAAATAGAACGGATCAATTGTGTCGCTTCAGGAAAGGTAGTAGACGTTTTTGTAGGCACTCGCTCAGATAAATTTCCTGGTTAACGGTTCCGGTCGCAATGTAAACGTTGCTTTTCAAGTCACAGGTACAGATGGCCTGCCACACCAGATATTTCTTCGCGAACTTTGGCAGTTTAATGTGCTTGAAAATATCTGCCACCTTTCCCCGTCCGGTTGCCGTATAAAATTCCTGTCCAGGAAGCTGTTTAAAGTCTGCCTTGACGTAAGTTTCATCGTCCTGTACCGCGCAATCAAACTTCGTCAGCATCGTCGTGTACAACTTTCGCGATCGGGTTTTGGCCGACGTGTTTTGCTTATCGTCGCGATTTGGAGTCGCCACTTTCTTGTAAGTCGACAGTCCAGCTCGTTTTTTAGCTCTATCCAGGGTTGAAGGCGCCCCTCCCAGCTTCTTGGCGACATCTCGGACGGAGAGGTTGGGGTTCCACTCGAAACAGCGGGCAACTCTTTTTGTCGGATTTCGATTTCCCCCCGATCAAGCTTTCCTGGCTGTCGACAAACGTTCACCGAACACTTTTAATACGTTGGTAACAGTTGATTTAGCCACATTCAACAATTTCGCCAACTTGGCGTGAGAATAGTTTGGATTTTCGCCATGCACGTGCAAAATTTTGATGCGTTGCTTCTCTTCCTTCGACGACATTTTAATAACTGAAGTGCTAATCTCAAAATCAAAATAGAGGCATGATGCTACACGCACACATCTTCAAAATGAGGGGTGTGCAAAATTTTGTAATGCACGATGAAAGAAAATGCGTTAAGTTTAAGTCGACCAAATTTTGATCGAAACACCCTTTAACTGTTTTTTAAATTCTCAATTTTTCAAGCGGTATGGTTTTAATGCAGGCCTATAAACACCATATGTTGTCTATTCGTGAATGCAACTTCGTCTCATCTACTAGATTTATAATTAAATTCAATCTTCGTCTATTTTTTTTTTTTTTTTTTGGTGGGGGTATTCTCTGTGTTTTTTTTCTTTTTTTTGTGGGGGTGACGTGCCGTGTGGGCGGCACCGCCGTGGTGATATTTTTATTTTTATATGTAGAATACAAAAAAAAAAATATTTTTTTATTTTTTTTAAAAAAAAATAAAAAAAAAAAATATATTAATTTATTTATTAAATATATTTTTGGTTCGGGCGAAAAAAAAAAAAAATCTGAGTGCTAAGGTTTTGGATAAGATAAGCCATCTCCAAAATATACAACTTGATACTCATTCTATCCAAGAATTTGTTTTATCAATATCGACATTTACTATGTTATGAAAGCAATAGGCCATTGTTGACATTAAAAAATATATTTTTTAAATATATTTGTGTTTTCTTGTGAAATATTTGTTCATGATTCTGTGTGAAAAGTCAATTTTTTTTTCAATTGTTATCACTTCCCTCACACCAAAAATTTCTTGTGACAAGCTCCTGGTACTCCTGGTAGAACAAAACAAAATAAACAATACAATTCTATAAACTCAAACTTGGCCATTGGCCATTGAAACAATAATTAACTAAATAGGGGATACCCAAGAAACAATAAAATTAATTAATTATGCAAATAATAATATTGACGAAATATTTATGGCAAATGAAACGGATTAAGGTCAATAACACATTGATTTTGGACTTGTAAAATTGGTTTCATCTTGTTTTAAATAACGTTCTATTGTTGATCACTCTCAATTGCTCTGTAATTATGTTATAAACAAAAGGGCCATAGAATGGCAGTCGCACTTGGCCAAGAATACTGAACGCTCTAGATCTGGTTAAATTATTTACGTATCATGTGTTAAATATTGTGGTGATTTATACACAGAAAAATATAATGAATTCTAACAGACGACGGTTTTCGCGCCAACTCGAACAAATGTTGGCAGCACCTTCTCAGATTACAACGAAACTTTCTGAGTGTGCAGACCATGACTAGATAAGCCACTTTGCATACTCAATTTCTTCAATTCTTTTCTAGACTGTCTTTTGAAAAGGGCTAAACTTTTTTTTATCGATTTTTTTCAAATGTGTTTAATAAAAAAATTAATACTCCTACAAAAATTGTCGTGTGATTATCACAAAATAAGTCAAATTTTAAGAAAAAAAATATTGAAAAAAATCCAAAATGAGCCCTGCACTGAAAAAAATCATTTAAAAAAAATTCAAAGTCAATTTAAAAAAAACGCCATTTTTGATTTCGATGAAATTTTGTCTCAAAATAGGTAATTATGTTCCCTACTAACGGTTCATACATCACAAGATGGGCACTTTCAAGGAAACAAAGTTTTTCTAACAAAAACTTTTTCATGTCCAATTGATTTTTTTTTCAGTGTATTTTGTTATCAAAGACTAAACCAGTGAAGGTTATACGACTATGTAGTCATCTCAAAATGCAATGAAACTTAATTTGTGATGTGAGACAAAGCGAAGCACGCATATTCACGCAGCAGCACACAAGAAGTACGACTCAATATACAATATTAGAACACGCATTTCATACGTGCTACTGTAATTTCTACCAAAACGTTTCTACCCCTTTTCTTACCTAATACTAGGTAAGGCTATTTAGTAGAATCGAACTACCTAATCGAAAGAAACGAATCCAGAGTTGTACCTAAACCAAATATAAACTAAACAAGAAAGTGAATCAGTGACATTCAACGTGTTACTTCTCTTTGCGAAAGGTTATTAAAAGCAGTTCTGAGAAGTGTCATCAATCGTGTAAATCAAAACTCAACAGATTCAAGTGCTGTACAAAAATAAACAATCCAAAGTGAACCGTCATAACCTACGTACCATCCCAAGTAACATTGCTAACACCATCCTGTTTTATTAAGTTTTATTAAAGTTTTATGAAGGCCACTTGAAATCAATTTGGTTTTATTATGGCACCAAGATGTGCCAATAGGCTTCATATTTTAGTCAGGTCTATGAAAACCCACACAGCTTGCTTACAACAATCTTAAAACCTTGTTTCTCAAATTCCTTTTACTCCTATCAAAGGTTTTATTTCGACTTTATGAACTCGTAAAATGCTGTATTGAAATGCCGTTTTAGGACTCATTGATATTATCTTATTATGGTCAGTTTAAATAGCATTTTAAAACCATTTTGCCTCCATTAAAAGCATTAAACGGAAAATTGGCATTAAAGGAAGTCACCATAAGACCAAATAGTTTTATAATAGTCATTGCGAAGAAAAATTGGCTTTATGGCAAAACTGTGATTTTTTTCCAATCGCCATAGTGAAATATAAGAAATAATTGAAATGTGGCAAAATAAATGCATCAAATTTTCAATGGTTTGCAAACAAACTGTAGATCGGGGACTAATTTCGGCATTCTTTTAGACAATCTCATCCAATTCCAAGCACTTTTTAGGAAATTCATGATTAATTTATCGCATATATATTTGTTATAATTTGATTTATGTTGTTGTAAATTCACATAATTTCCGAGGCGCATTGATTTTCGGCTCTTATTGTGCCAATATTCACCATAAAAATAATTGCGCATATAATTTAGAGCATAATACGCTGTATAAAATACAAATTTGTTTTGGATATTATGCATTCAAAAAAAATTTCCCGCAATTCAAGACCTTTTTTTTACTGTTAAATGAATCAGAAGAGCAGAGAATCGAACAAAGCAGAACAAAAAACCAACCTCGATTTCACAGTGAAAATTGACAACTGTGGCCATTTGGCCACATTCTGGATTTCATGGCAGCTAATAGGTTTTATGAAGGTTCTCAAGTGGTCATAACATCTTTCACTAGAACATTTTCAAAATCTTTATGTTCTTATAAAGGTTTTATTAAAATGTTTTCCCAACCGTCTATAGAGTGGGCCATTTTGTACATATTCCGTCAACAGATCAACTACAGGGTCCATATAATGTTGAAAAGTTTAATACCATTGCTGAAACATTGAGTTAATTGCCAATTGCCATCTCATCTAGAAACATGAGAAGTATGGAATATCGCATAAACAAATCATGGCAGATTACGAAAGCAGTGCGAAAAAATATCATCTTTTGACTTTTGATGATGTCGCTCAGAGAGGCTTATATGATTTTTGTAGATATGTACAAAACTGTGAATATTGGTTTCACAGTATTTACACAGTTGCAACCAAAGCATTGTATTTTGCTTGACTCTACTGGTATACATAATGTATGCATAAGTACAATTCATGAAAATGTAAATTTAATGTTCAACAGTTTAAGAAGATGAAATAATACAAAAAATGCTTTGCGATATTTCCACCAGAACAGATGAATGCTTTTTCCGTGCTTGTGAAAAGTGTTCTTCCAATGAACATATTGAAGAGGAACTTACATTAGAATCAAATGACAAAGAAGATGTTATGTTTCAGCAGTGGTTGAATACTGATCGCTGTAATTTAGAAACGATTATTAAACCTGTTGATGAATTTGTTCCGTATCTCGTTGATAAAATTGACAAACGTATAACTCATGACTTTATTTATAAACAACAATAATCATTTCTCAGAAATAAAAAAGATTTATTAAAGGATGATGAAATTCTTGCAATTTGTGATTTCTCTGAAAATTATTCATTTATAATTCAAAACTTTGCTCAAGGATATCGTTGGAACAACTCGCAAGCAACAATACAACCATTTGAAATTTACTATAAGAAAGATAATAAACTTGCAAATGTTAGCTTCATTATCATATCGGAAGTAATGACTCACGATACAGTTGCAGTTCAGTTGTTCATCTCAATAATGATAGATTATATGAAAAAATTAACGAACTTTTCTAAAATTTATTTTATATCTGATGGAGCAGCATCACAATACAAAAATAAGAAGAACTTTCCTAGTCTATGTAGATTCCAGTCAAAGCATGAATCAAGAACAGAATGGCATTTTTTGGCAACGTCCCATGGAAAAGGTCCCTGTGATGCTATTGGTGGCGAATGGCAAAGTGAGCAAGTCTTGCTCGAGATTATGGAAATACCATAACAACCCCACGAGAGTTATATAAGTAGGCAGTTAAACAGACAGATAAAAATATCACCAAATTAAATTTCTGTTACGTATCCACTGAACAGTACATTAAAATGTCAGAAGAACTCGAAGAAATATATAATAACGCCAAAACAATACCAGGCACTCAGAAATTCCACAGTTTTTTACCTATTCCTGGTGAAAAAGTAGAGGCACAAAGGTATTCTAATTCAGGAGATGAACCAAACATATTTATCATGATCTGTAACAAAAAAAAAGAACATGTTTAAAAATAGCTCTAAGACAAATATTATAATATGTATATATCAGACATTATAAATAAATGAATATATAAAAGTGAAATTCAGTACGTATTGCGATCAAACATTAAAATGATTGAATAAATAGGACAAAATCTCCTAACAAATTGAGTTTCATTGGATTCTGGGATGGTTATGACCTTCACTGGTTTAGTTTTTGATAACAAAATACACTGAAAAAAAATCAATGGGACATGAACAAGTTTTTTTTAGGAAAACTTTGCTTCCTTAAAGTGCCCATCCTGTGAGATATGAACGGTTGGCAGGGAACATAATTACCTATCTTGAGATAAAATTTCATCTAAATCAAAAATGGCGTTTTTTTAAATCGACTAATAATTTTTTTTTCAGTGTAGGGCTCATTTTGGATTTTTTTTCAATATTTTTTTCTTAAAACTTGACTTATTTTGTGATAATCAGCCATACAACACTTTTTTGTAGGAGAAGTCATTTTTTTATTAAACACTTTTGAAAAAAATCGATAAAAAAAAAAGTTTAGTCCTTTTCAAAAGACAGTCTAGAAAAAAATTGAAGAAACTAAGTATGCAAAGTCATGGTCTACACACCCAGAAAGTTCGTTGTAATCTGAGAGGGTGCTGTCAACTCCGAATACGATTTGGGGCGAAAACCGTCAGACGCGTAATATTTCCCCTCGTTTAATTTCAAGCCAATGCAAGCATAAACAACATAATTGTTTGCAATCTTTCATACAACATACAACATTGTAAGCAATCTTCTTTACAACATACCTGATTCCAGCGATATCTGGCGAAAATTTACATGCCAAATCTAGCAATCCCTTTATGTGCAGTAGATATCATAGAAAATTAAATGTTTTTTTTTTTCTATCTGTGTAGCAGGTGGAATGATGCATATTTGAAATATTTATAATATCATAGATAAATAAACAGGACTGATATACACAAAAGCCTCGTATGGGAAAACCGTTGTGCATGCGGTAATTAGAAATTTGAAAAGTATTTTTTTATTTTTTATATATTTTAAAGTGATTAAGTGAAGTTTTAATTTAAATATTCCTAGTTTTCCAACTCCAATTCGGAAAAGTGTTTTTAAAAAAAGTGTTTTTAAAAAGTAAATATGAAATCTTTGTTAACGTTCCTCGATTTATGTCAAAGGCGAATTACATCTTGTGTTAAATTTCTAACTGTGGAAGACAAACATCCCATACCATTCCACCCGAGCATCATTCCTTTAATTTCGAATAGGATTAATTGCGTAATGAATATCTTCCTTGCTAAAAATCCATATTAATACAATGCTCATTAACAAACAAAAACCTCAGCTATGTCCACGATGCTGAGAAAATTCCCATGAATGGCCATGGCATGAATGTTAAGAATAGGTAAATTCCCCTCTGTAAGATTAACATCCAATAAAAAAATACTCGCATCAGACAATCAATTATATTTCGGGATATGAAGTAACATGTGTTTAACAGTTAATTAAACACTAAATTAAGGAAACTCCTAAGGACCCTTAACCCCTAAGGAAACCGAGAACTTTAAACTTACAATCTACCCCGCGCCTCCATGCGGCAGCAATCTTTACTCCATCCAGCCTAACAACAAATTTGCCAACACTTCCATCGTCAGCTCATCATTGAAGCAGCACACAGGAAGAACCCATCTCCGACTCCGACCGACTACAGCCCACTGACTCTCTTCTGTACCACCCCAAAAGTGGCAACAGGCGCAAACCACACCACCACCCGCCCGTTTGGCCACCGCACTGCCTCCAATAAAAATGGAGGAGCGCACGTTCAGACTACGACGACTACGTCGACGACGACAACGCTCGACAGACGCGGTGCGGTGGGGTAAGATCTGTAAAAAATGGTCTGAAGCACGCTACATATTTGCTACCATAACCGAGCGAACCAAAAACCCATTCTCAACTCCCAAGCTCGGCCACTTTGCAACAGCTTCTTACTCTTATTTAAGCCTCATTTTCGTATCTCTGCTCGCGTTTTTTGCTCCACTCGCAAACTCCTTTTTCCCAGGCTTGCTCTTTGACTCTCTCTCTATCACTCTGTCTCTCATCTACTCTGCTACACCCATCATCCGTAGCTTGTGCGGATGTTCGTATACATTATAGTTTTATTAAGCTAAATTGGCTCGAGCTCAACACGTGATACAAAGAGCACCAATCTACCATCAAGCAGCTCTCGTCGAGAGAAAAAAGAGTGCGGCGCAGAGTGGCGAGCCGGGAAAAGTGGCACCGCCAGCAGAGCAGCACAGGCCAATGAATGGATTGTAGCTGGCCTACTCTGATTACGGGAGCCGTCAGACAGGGCCGACTGGTGCTCTCTCGCTTCAGCTAACTGATTTGTTAACCGTTAAGGAATTATATGTATAATGTATAATGCTTCCCTTTTTATAAAACATGTTTCGCTTATTGGATGCGGAGCCGCAACCACTGACTGAGGTAATCAAAAATGCAGTAAGTGATGGAATGCAACTTATGAGCAATATTAATCAAATTTGTAGAAGACCCTGGAAACAACTCATTTGGATTAGATCACGCAATTTTCTATATTTTTATGTTTCGAGCAGAATATTTTGTTAATAATAAGTAGTAAGCAGGACATCAAAGGTATGAGAGATAAAAAAAAGGAAAAAGCAAGCCGTCGGCCTCAAGCGACGATGCCGTTGCCGGCCCATCGGATCTTAATGCCAGGCTGCTGGCAAGCAATAAATTTGTCGCGCCACCGATGCAGCTCGTGCCGAAAAAAGAGAAATTCACGCTTTTCACTACCACGAATCCTTCGCGCTCAGAAATGAGCTTCAAAGCGATTCAAACCCATCCGCTTTTTAAGCTGTGCACCAAAACTATGTATGTCCTCTACCGAGAAAGATTTCAAAGAGGTCGGCAAGTTTCTATGATCGAAAAGTTCGAGTTCAACAGCTACGGTGCTGCAGATAGCAAGCCGTTGAAAGAGGTTATCCGCGGTCTTTCGGAAAACACGTCGGAAAAAATATTGGCGGAGCCTGAATCGCCGATAAAGTATTTCCTTTACCGACCATAAAGGACCAGGTATCTATCGGAACAAGCTCTATTTGGTCCACCTGGTAAAGGACTCCATAGTTCTGGATGAAATCCCGGACCTCCGGGCTGACTTCAACATTGACGCCCGCAGAAAAACTATCATGAAACAGCTGTGTGCACCCAGATGAACGAAGATTTCTATATCAAGTGCGTCAACTGCGGTGTCAATAATCGTTTGTACCCAAAACGAGCGAAATTTAGCGAGATCCGCAAACTTTTCACAACCAAACGGATCAGGAGAGTTTAGTGACGACCGGCTCCACCGTTAACGGAAGCGCATTTTCGGCAGCTTCGGTGCACTGTACCAAACTTGCAGCCGCCGCAGCTCCGCCAGTGCAACATGTCCCAGCTTAAGTTTGAAGAAATCCGGGAAATAGTAGTCCAGCGACCTATCATTCTGATAATAACCATTACAAGCTGGAACAAATGATGGTGTTCATACAGAGTAAAAGAACAAAAGTCTTGAACTCTACGATTTCCTCAAGAATAGAGATATCGTCTTTGCGAACATCACCGAAACGAACCTCAAGCCAGAAGAGAGTGGTTTCTTCCCCGGCTATCGACTCGTCAGACTTGCTCGGACCATTTTCGGAGAAGGGAATGTCAACTATTCCTCGAAGCAAACGACTACGGAACATTAAATCGAGCACCCCTATATGATCGCTTTCCTATATGATTGCACGATTGACTATATTGAACTACCGTGTATTAAGATTGGGCCCATGGATGTAGTTTGCCAATATTGCAATGCGCAAAAGGTTCAGTCGGAGACACTAGGATTGTGTTGTGTTGATGGAAAAGTCAAATTACCAAAGTTGACTAAAGCACCAGAACCATTGTGATATTTGCCTTACGGCGATTTATCAGAATTGAGACTTTTCTTGACAAATACACATAAATACTACGGTTGCTTTCAAATGACATCATTCAGTACGAATATTCTTGAAAACTTGGATTTAATCCGACATTCAAGGTAATTTCGTCAAAGTTTAGTCTTTAATTAGATTTCTGTGGACCAACGATACTAATCCATTTTGAACTTGCCACCACTATACGGATTCAAGGGCAAGTTCACCATCGAACAGGATCATTGATGCCACCAGCGAATGAAGAACACGAATTTCTTCAAAAAAAATTATTGGGAACTCTGATGGTCGATTAGCGTTTTGCGACCGTGCTATGAAACGATCGTTGGAGAATTGCAAGAACCACTTAACGAACACAATGATTCGGTTCGGTTATTCAAGACGGCATTGGAAGACATGCTTCTTAACATTGACGTTTGCACACCTCGTGAATGGAGCTACAATAAGGAATTATTCGTTGAAGACATTGCAAGCCACCATGACACGAAACCAGTTACTGATACGTTTCTTCACGCAATAATCTCCACGAAGACACTCCTCGATCGCTCACCTGGCCACGTCCATGCAATCGTTGTTGATAGGGAGGATTTGATATCTATCTTAAGAAGACACGGGGAACCCACGTAGCCTTCAGTAGATATCAAAGGAAAAAGGAAATGAATAGTCGGAGAGAACAGAATGCCCTGTTTGGTGTACAAAACAAAAATTTATTTAACAATGGTCGTTGGGAGCATCTCGTCTAACAAGGTTGAGTGATGCTCCATTTCTCTTCGAACGGTTGGGACCTAAGCATTAACTATAGTCCTAGCTCCCTATGGCTTATGGTTATAGCGCCATTACTCGCTCTCTGAAAAGAGAAGAATGTCTGAAATTATAAGAACGGGTCGTGAACGAAAACTTGTCAGATCTCTTGGATTGCAGTAAAAACATTGCGTTACTTTAATAGATTCTACGGCCACCAGTTTAGAATGAACTATGGACGAAATAAATGATAGCATAGCATAGCATAACATTTTCCGACCATACACAAACCTGGGTTTGCTGTTGTAGAGACGATGGAAGCGCCAGAAGAGCTGCCTTGGGTTTGATAGGCTCTTCATCCATCGATCTCTTTGCACAACACCTCGGCAGGTCCTTATGATCAGCATGGGATGGGAGGGAAGTGTTGATTAGATGTCTACCCAAGAAGATGCTACCTTCATAGACATCTGGAGTTGGAAGTTGGATAGGATTGTGCGGGAGGCTTTCCCTGGCGAGAAAGCGTATGTATATTTATATGTATATAGGTCGTTGGGAGTGACGAAGCAAAGAAAGTTGATGCACTCCTTTGTTATCTGCTCTTCTGGGCTGGCTCTTGCGTGGGTGCCTGGCTCTTGCGTGGGTGCCTTTTAGTCGGATGGGACATGGGCACTAACTCTTGTCGTAGCCTTTTATGGCTCGCTTTCTGAAAAGAGAAAAAGGACTCGCCGCCACACACACACACACACACACACACACACACACACACACACACACACACACACACACACACACACACACACACACACACAAGCGCGCGCGCGAATACGCGTTTGCGGGCGTGCATGCCAGACGCTGCTTAGGTTGATGTTCTACGGCGGTGGGGATGGACTAAGGTTGCATTTTACAACAATGTTTTTTCAAGTTCGTTTGGCGTAAATAAGGCCATCAGATCACCAGAGTCATTTAAAGTATGTTGTACTTATCTGTAAAAAGTCCAGCATCTATTACTGTCCTTGTCTTCTCACATTCATTCCATTACCTACGTTCCATTTTGTTGATGTTAATGCCCTTCTGCAGGTTACATGAAAAATTTCCTACTCTCAAGAATTTCTGAAGCCAGAAATTTCATCACTGCAGCCAGGCAACCAGGTGCACCGGTACCAACTCCCTTGTCTAGCCGCTCTTCCGGTTAACCTGCCGAATGCGACCGACACAGAAACAAAATCTGAGTTTTCATTGTGATGTAAATATCAGAGCATGTAAAATTTTATTTCATTCCACACGAAGCAGCAACTTGCATGAAATAGTTCTAACAAAGAAGAGCTTTTGCATACAATAATATCCGCAATGTATGCAATGTCCCAAAACATTACACGATGTATAATGTAGTTGTTTATGTTTTATGATGCTCCATTTATGTGCATGATATTGAACAGAAATTCACACTACTTTTTCGAGCTGTGTAGGGTCTCTGGTGGCGTTTGTAAACCAAACTAAATATTGAGGCAAATAAAGTTGAAATTATGAATATAAAAACATACTTTTTTTTTTTTATTTTGGGGGTTGGTTTATGTTGGGGGTGTTTTTTTTGTTGTGTTTTGTTTTTTTTTTTCTTTTTGGGGGGGAAAAGGTTAAAAAAGCTTTTAAATTGGGGGGAAAAAAAATAAAAAATAAAAAAAAAAAAAAAAAAAAAAAAAAAAAATTTTTTTTTTGGGTTAAAAGGGGGTGGGGGGAAAAATGGGTTTAAAATAAACTTATTGTGGGTGTAAAAAAAATATTGAAAAATTTGTGGCTTAAAATTAAACGAGGGAAAATTTTACGCGCTTGTTAATATTAATTATTTTTTTCTGTGTTGTAAAAAAATATTAGAAAATTGTAATAGGGAAAAGGGATGTAATGTTACACAGCTCGAAAAAGTAGTGTGAATTTCTGTTCAATATCATGCACATAAATGGAGCGTCACAAAACATAAAAATTAGCATTATTCATCGTGTAAAGTTCTGGGACATTCCATATATTGGTGATAATATTGTATGCAAAAGCTCATCTTTCTTAGAACTGTTTCATGCAAGTTGCTGCTTCGTGTGGAATGAAACACAGTTTCACTAGCTCTGATATTTACATCACAATTAAAATTCAGATTTTTTTCTGTGTTGCCTGGGTCCTTTCTTCGGCCTTTGTTCCAAATTTGTTTTTAATATAGCCATTTTCAACAAAATTTTGTTGGGATCGGGGTTTCCGTTTAATTTTAAAGCAAGTGGGTAATGTCTCACTCAATTGTAATCAATTGTTTTCTCGTATGAAAAATAAGTTGTCATTATGTCGTCAATATTTGAATTCTACCAGCTGTAGTAATGTCTGATGTTACAAGTCATGGTAGTCCAAAACATAATTTTTTTCCTTGTTTCGTTTAAAAGAGTTTGGCAGGTCGTTGCGTCTCTTTCTGTAATTAAATTAGTCATTCAGTGTAACGTTTAAGAGGGCATTTTGTAACGCATTTCGTTACGAAAATATGAACGAAACAGTACTTTACGGCCTATTATAATAGTAATCAAACAGTTTAGTCTCCGATTACATACTGAGCTATTTGTGTACCGATTTTATTTTTGTTGATGCCAAATCAAAGTTATAAAATCCTTAAATAACTGGTCAAAATTTCATTATGATTGGATAATTCGTCATGAAGATATGACCGATACAATACCTGAGAGCACATAAATTGTGAGATGAAAATATACTCGTTGCAGTTCAATGTGGAAATTGAATCGAGCGCAGCAAATTTCAATTGATTTGCAGTCAATTCACACCGAAAAGTTTCAGATCAAGAGATTAAGTACTTTTGATTAGTGTTGGTGACTGCCGAAAAGATCGGCGAAAATTATTTATTGATATCCGTGCTTGAAACAACCACATCGATAAATGTATTGGTAAAGGCATCATACGCAGGAACTCAGTGAGAGAACAAGATTAAACGAATGGACGACTCTTTGCCTACTTGTGATTCACTCTTCGTTGATTGAGTGGCTTTGGAAATACGACCCAGATCGCCAGATGATAATGTTCGAAGATGAGAGATGATAGCATTCATTTGAACAGAATCATTCATTGTCTTTTAGTTCGAATGACAGTGTTTGAAGTTTGGTTAAGTATGTACCGTCTGTGAAAAATCAGCTTACTCAATTACTATTTTTTTTTTTTAATTTTCCTGTCACACGTATCCAACAAGTCGTGACAATTTTTTTCAGGACTATTGACACAATGTGTTATTCACATCTTATGAATTTTATATCACATAACATGCAAGAAAAATCGTTATTGAGATTTCAATTGAAGAGGTTTAATATTCAAATCGTCGATTATCGTTCGTTGAACAATCATTCGCTTGTTTTCTATTTCAACAAGAATGCATAAATTTGTGTTTTGTGACATGTGAAAAATCTTCTGTACTGGACAGGGAATCCACTGCATCCGGGTTGGTAATGCCGTACCATTACCAACTAAGTAGCCTGTGCCTACATCAGAATCTACCAAAAACAGAAAATACTGGCCTAAAAGAACACACGTCACTTTATCTTTACATTTGGCGTTTATTTGCTACATATTTTCTGTTTTTCCCGCTGTATTTACTGGATACACTGTGCTTTTCGGCTTCCGATTCATTTTTGCTTTGAACGCGGTACCACACAATCACCAAGTGATCCGATCGGAAGCTTCGAGCATTAGCACTCAATCGATTCAGGAAACGAAAATGAATCACCACCAAAAGCCAACAAACGCATCAATAAATTGTACAAGCAAGCAGTGATGAATACGCATACAATTGACAGGCGACGAAGTTCATGCTATGTTCATTCAATGTTTACCTTGGCCCATCAGTTTTCGGTTTGAGACGTGAAGCAGAACCTCTCATTGTGTGCGTCTATTGAATCAAAGAAGAGCGTGCAACGAATGATTTATGATACGATTGGAACCATCCTTGCTTTTGATCAATATTGCTACACACCGATTTGACATTTAAGTTGAAGGAAAGCAAAGTTTTATGTTGCTAAACTCAGCAACAGCGCCTTTTTTTCTAACTGATTCATTTCGATTTGCAGCGAATTAAAATGAATTCATCAAGTCAAGTTGACGGCATCTATGTTAGTAAACCTCTGTTCAGCTTTGTCTAATAGTCAGTTTATAAATTGATTATATGAAATATCAAATAGTTCTGGAACTTCCTGGATTTTCTGATGAAAATAGGTATCCAGTACTAAGGAGTGTATCGAATATAAGCTATCCACAAACATTTGCGTTGTACGCATGTATTTGTGATGGTTTTTTATGCTCTGAACACTGCATGCTGTGCGTTTGACTGTCAGCTTTCTTTTGTTTACTTGTTTGTGCGGTTCAAATTCTGCGTTTTCAAAATGTCGCGTATTGAAAAGGAAGTGAAAATTAAGGTTCTGGACACATGGCTAAGTGAGAAGGGTATTACTATGCGAAAATTGGCGAAGCGGTTTGGAATTCATCATGCGAGTGTTAAAACCATCATTAATATGTTTGGGAAACACTATTCTTTGGATGAGCTACCAGGAAGAGGCAGAAAACCCGGTTCTTCCAACCCGAAACTGGAGCAGAAAGTGGTATCTCTAATCATGAAGAACAAATCAATGTCAATACGTGATTTGCCAAAAAAGCAGGAACGAGTGTCGGAATGATCCAGCGTATCAAGAGGCGAAACCACCTGAAGACCTACAAGAAGCAGAAAATCTCGAAACAAAGTGCAGAACAGAAGAAGCGAGCAGCAACAAGGGCCCGGAAATTGTATTCGCGTCCGGATGCATGCGTTTTGATGGACGATGAGACCTATGTAAAGGAGGACTCAAAAACCCTTCCAGGTCCACAATACTTTACTGCCGTCGTTGGGGAGGATGTGAGCGATGCGGACAGGTCGATTCAAGTGGAGAAATTCGGTCGAAAGGTACTGGTATGGCAAGCAATATGTTCCTGTGGTTTGAAGTCAACCATGTTTTACACTACCGGAACTATAAATGCGGAAATCTATCGATCTGAGTGTCTCCAGAAGAGATTGTTGCCTTTATATAAAAAGCATAGTACACCTCCACTGTTTTGGCCGGATTTAGCGTCGGCTCACTATGCCAAAACCACTCTCAATTGGCTTGCGGAAAAGGGTATAGATTTCGTTGAGAAAAATATCAATCCACCAAATTTCCCTCAGCTTCGACCCATCGAACGTTACTGGGCAATCGTGAAGAGGGTCTTCAAGAAGACTGGTAAGGCAGCTGGAAACATGCAGGAGTTCAAAAAAATTTGGGCTCAAGCGTCCAAAAAATGCGATGCAACACTTATCCGGAACTTGATGAAGAGCTTAAATTTCATCCGGTCTTCATTATGTTCAAGTTTAACCTCGTACAATAAAGGATCAATTTTTTGTAAGAATAAAATATCGGGTTTCAACATAATTTGAAAGAAAGTTTGTGGATAACTTATTTTCGATACACTCCTTAAATTGGCCATATTTGAGTTCGTAATCCTAGTAAAGTATATGAAGGGTTCAGAAACACCATCGTTGGATTAATTCGAGTTTTATTTATTTGCATCGGATTGATGCATGTTTTAGCAATTAATCACTGTGAAGCGTTGTATTTCAATATATTCATAATACAGGAGCGTTTAAAAAAAAATAGATAAAAACGCTGAATGAAGGTAAATTGCATGGCTTTTTCATATTGAGGCATGAGGCTGAGTTGTCAGTGTTGCGCAACAGTTCAAGTTGAATGATTCATGGATTCAATATTAATTTTGAGAGTTCTGATGAATTTCACTAGTATATATGATATCTGTACATATTTCTGAAGATAATAAGCTTATCAAAATAACAATCTGATGATAAAAACGCCTAGTAAGATAAATTATCTACCTGAAGGTAGCAGCAAAGCTTGAATGCTTTTTAATAGTTTTTTTTTTTTAGAAAATATCGTCAATCAGCAATATTTTGCCTTCTAAGCTAAAAATCGCGGATGACACTCCGTCAAAATGTTAATCAGTGCAACCCGAGCAAAGTTTTTGGTAACAAAAGGAGAACAAAATGTTTGATAATGTTGGCGCGGCTGAATTCCTTACAGTTTGATAGAATGCAGATTCGTTATCATCTATTTTTACAATCAATCGCCTGCCAGTGATTAAGTTCACCGAGAACCAAAGTGCTGTGATTAAATTCACTGAGAGCCGATGTGCTGTGATTAAATTCACTGACAGCCGTAGAGCTGTGATTGAATTCACTGAGAGTCGAAGTGCATCACTAAAGTAATATTGCAACGATTAAATTCACTAGTTTACGTGAGCGGTTGTTTATTTTGCTTAGAGCCATTTATGAGCTATAATCAATATTTTGCACATAAACAGATTACTAACTTTTAGGTTTTCTTCGATATTGAGCAGCGCCGCATTTTATTAGTAGCACAGTCCTAACAAAATATCATTTCATCTGTCCTTGTTATATCACTTGATTTGTATTTTTAAGCGTCGGTAAAAGGACGTGGTAGGGAACTTAATTTAACTTAAAATCTATTTATCCTTTTTCTTAAACCTATAAATGAACCAAATACTTTACAGAAGTATAATTTAAAACAACATATGTTATATGTCTTAAGGATATGTTCAACTTAAAGATTTAATTATATATGTACTACCGAGTGTTGATTTGCTATATTGATCATAAATTAAGTAACTCAGAAACCTGGTCATAAACAGGGCCCTGCATCGTCGACGCATTAAAATGAAAATGAATCGCTTTCGTCTTCATTTCACTCCACTTCAATTAGCTTTCGTGCAGTGAATGAATTTTACTTTCACCAATTCACTCCCAATTCACTTCCTGTCAAACGTGAGTAAACTTACATTCATTTGCAGTCTAGCCACCGTCAAAAGCGTTTCAATTGAAACTCAAGCTTGCTTCAAACGACGTGGTGAACGACCGTGAATGAACTTCGTTGAAATTGATTTGATTTCATCCCCCCACCCGAACAGTGGTTGGCGAACAAAACATGCGTGCCAGTGTTGCTAGAAGTATTGTCATTTGACGATGCACGCATTGCTGTAACTTTGCTCGACAAAAAGCTCCCTGAGCTGGCAAACGCGTTTCTGTTTGATACTGCGGAGACATATTAAAATGATATTTGTTGCATTTGCGCTGGAGCTATGAACACAACAGGGATCGCATGAAAGCGACATAAATATAAGCAATTTCATTTATCATTTCATAAAATGGTTGATTATTGTTTTCGATGTTACAATTATTTTATCTGATGGCACTGATTCTAGTCTTAAAAATAATGAATACCTCAGAAATGAAATTCATGCACGTATTACATGAATTTCAATTGTCCTCCTTCATACTAGTTCGACCCCGAAGGCTAAAATAAACACCGATGAATGAAAAGCTTAGTCGAAAATGTTTGTTTGAAGATTGTTTTGCTGAAGCTGACTAAGAAGTGGCTGTCAAAAGAAGATAATGTGTTTCAATTGAAAGGGATGAATGTTAAGTTCATCGTCCCACGACGATTTTCAATTGAAATTGAAATTGCACATCCCTGGTCATAAATACTGCAAACATCGATTTCTCTGAGTTCTTGTAAAGTGATTGAATTCGCGTGTTACCGGTTTATACTGCAAATTAAAATAAGACCTATGTATTATTATTGCGTTCATTTAGACTCAAATATTTTTGACTTACATTATTATTTTTTGCAATAATAATCAAATTATTTATTATTTTGCGTAATTAATACAAATATTAATTATTATTTTGCGTAGGTGTAAATAAATGCTTTCCAGTATTCTTCCAGCATTTCAAGATGGACTTGCCATCGAAATTCAAGCGGAAGCACACAACACTTTCGCTGACGGACAAATTATTGAAGAAGCAGAGGCGGGAGGAATGAACAGCTTGCCAAGAAATATGCAATCGGAAAATCGTCTGTGAGCAGGTTCATCCAAAAGAAAACGGTAATCAAGATTGCAGTAGATAAGTCAAGAAAACATGGATCGGAGAAGCGAAGGACTCTAAAGGAACAGCATTTCCCGTTAATGCAGAAAGCATTGTGCATTTGGATATTACACGGACAGTAAGTTCCTTGCCTCCAACGGTTGGGCCCAGCGCTTTGGTTTGCGAGTGGCTACAGCGGCAGGAGAGAAAGCATCCGCCGATTTGGAGGCGTATGCTAAATTTAAGCCAGTTTTTATGCAAAAGATCCTTGAAACGGGTATAAATGCATCACAGTTGCTCAATGCCGATAAACCGGCAATTTTTACTAAGCTAATAGCATCTAAAACGGTAGTGTTGTGGGATGAAAGAGATGCTTATCGTCGGAAACTCAACCGAACCAGGTATACTTTTATGCCTTGTGCAAATCTTGACGGTTCCCTTAAACTCCAGTTAATGTTTATCGGTAGATCGGAAAACTCTTGAGATCTCCGAAAACCACGCGACTCAAATCTTTGAGTACTAAGCCGAATGGTGAAAACAAAACACGTAATGTGCGCAGTTTCATTTTTTTATACGAATTTCAAATAAATAGTCAATAAACTCAATTCGCACTTAAAAACGAATTTATTCACCCCTGGCGACCGCCCCTGACATCTCTTCGTCAATTTCAATTTGACTAGAGATTTTGGGTCCTCCCTTAGCTCAGTCGGTAAAGGCGCAGCTACAAAGCAACACCATGCTGGAGGTGCCTGGGTTCGATTCCCGGTCTGGTCTAGGAATTTTTCGTAAAGGAAAAATTCTCGACTCCCTGGGCATAGAGTATGATGGTACTTGCCACACAATCATACTAATGCAAAAATGGTACTTGGCATCGACAGCTCTCAATTAATAACTGTGGAAGTGCATCTAAAACACTAAGTTGAGAGCAAGCAATAAGCTAATTGTGAAAGCAATACTTGAAATGTTGCAAGAGAGGAAGAAGAAGAGATTTTGACATCCAGTTACTATTTAGTTGGGCCATGGCCCAACTAAAAAGTAGCCCAAGTATTAAAGGCCCAACCACCGAATGCCGACTGTACTCCAAGAAGTTTTCAAAGAATTTAGAACATGCAATTAAATGCTTTAATTTAATTTGTTCAATAGACTTCTTTGAATAAGTACCATGATGATTATTGAATATGTAACACTGCCATCTATTGTAGCAAGGTACCTTTCCAGAGCAGTGGAATAATCTGAAAAACGATTTGATCAGGATTCTGTTGTTTGTGGTCATCAAGCTCCTGTATGAAGGGCCAAAAACGTTTGGGCGGGCCCGTAAGGAGAGACACTTACGCGAAACCCGCGAATATAGGGAAGAGAATCTCCTTCCAAAAGCAAGTTCACATGCACAGCACTAGAATCGAACCCTCGATTGACAGAATAAACCCAATAGATGGGGTCAAAGAGCCCGCCCTCGTTCCACGAAATGTTAACAATAGGGTGGAGGCAGTCGCATCCTCGCTATCTAAATCGTTTTACTTGGGGGCCCTGATGGTCCCTCTCTTTCCCCGTTATATGTTATATAATATTTAATATATTTTGTACACAACAAATTAAGATATCACTATAGACAAAAATGCTAATTTACTCAAATTTCAAACTAAAATGGATTGTTGCTGAAAAATAAATAAAAGCTAGATATGTATTAATATCCTAATAGTCCTGGGAAAGCTGAAAACCGAATAGATCATTCCAAATATCAAAGATAAAATTTCAATAAAAGACATTATTTTATAAGACATTGTAATATTTGTAATATTTTTTCTTTATACTATTCCAGCAACATTTCAAAGATAGCAATTGGAGTGATCGAAGAGCCCGGTTTGATGATTTCTGAAATAAATGGCGTATCTTACCATAATACCAGTAAACATAATATTTAAATGTAACCCTACACTGCTTATAAGCACATGCCAGTATTTTGTGAATAAAGTAGTTGAAGTTCTAAAGTGCAAATTAAATTAAATGTTATGCTGAAATGCTGAAAAACCAATTGAGCCTTTGATGCTTGTCATGTTGCTTTGGGCCAGTCTTCACGAAAACATGAGCGGCGCTGAGCTTGAGCTTGGCTCTCACTAGTGCGCTTTCATCCAATACGCGCTCTCTTTCTCGTGTTTATGTTTACCGAGCACATCACACATGGGGGCAACGGATGAACGCGACGTTTTTGCACTCAGATTCGAGCTCAAGTGCAAAACTCGAGTTTAGACATCAGGCTTAAAACTCGAGTTCGAGCATAAGCCGTAGCGTGCCTCTGCTCGATCACCGACGGGTGGAAACAAAGGCTGATTGTGTTTTTTCTTCGTAAGTATGAATGCTACGGATTTGTAGTTAAAAAAAACGAACACTGGCAAGCTGCTAGGATCTGATCAGGTTCAATCCATGAATATTAAAATACAGTTATTTCATAAAAGGGTGCCGTTATGTCAATAGATTACAACACAAGGTAACGGCCAACAGCATGATCAACGATCTAAACGATAACCATATGCAAAAATAAGGCCAAGTATTCCATTTATTTTATTTCCAAGATCGTTAGCAAAAAAAATTTAAAAATGTCAATCAATATAAAAAGTGGTTAAACTATTGAAAACAAGTAAATCTTGAGTTTTTTTTTCATTAGGGCGAATCTTACATTGAGAGATTCACTCCGGGCTCACTCTCTTTCGCCGTTATAAAACTTTCGAGGCATTCTATAGTACAGATCGAAACACAACAGTGCTGGCTAGCATACTCTACATAAAGTAGAATGAAAAATGTAAAGGTGATTGGAATATGAATGAAAGAGAGAATAGTCAAAGAGAGTCTCTCAATGTTAGATTCGCCCTAATGAAAAAAAAAACCCCTAGAAATAACCATTAAAATCGTTTCTCCCAATAACAATTCATTTATGCAATCCAAAATTTTCGACTGAACAAAATATTTGCATCGGCCTTACATAGCGCCAAAATAGTTCTTTTTGGACCTCTTACTCCATCGGAATTCCTATTGTGCTTTGTATGAATCGCAACGACGAATGATGAAAGGTTTTTTTCAATATTTGATTGACAGGACTCTGTATAACATCTTTTAGAGTGGTTGATTTGGGGAGCTTGATTATTGGAATACCTGTAATGATCGATAAATGTGCGCTGCTTCAACGAATTGTTCCAATTTACGTTTGTAGGCAGATATGACGATTTGAGCTGCAATGTTTGTGCACTCTTTCAATTTTCCGGAGCATCCCTCAACCTTACACTTGAACACTTTTTCATGTTCATCAAACGTAAAAAAACGTTACTTGATGTCTGTCAAAGTTTTCCTTGTAAATAAAACGACAATCCAAGACAAATGAGCGCTCAAGTAATAATCAATTGTTATAATCACAGTATTATTAACTTACCGAATTATTTAACAAATTGGTGTAAATTTGAGTACACAGGTTTACAAGGTTTTTGTCCTAGGCAAGTGAAAGAATGTCTATGCGTATTATTTTGAGTAGAATGAAAATCTGAGGTCCAAAACAAACCATCAGGTCGTATTTTCCAGATATTTAACTGTTAAATTTGATTGACAAAAGTGCTCATCAACATCCAAATGAAGTACTAACTTAAGTTGTGCTCATCAGTTCTAATCTTACACTTTATTCGAAATATTGTCCATACGTAGATATTACCATACATTTACAACTATTTCTGTTGCCATGAATATCTTTTTATCATTTTGCAAATAAAAGAATACTAGGGGAACTGCCCCCATATTAATCTCATTGTTCCTATATTCATCCTACGATGAATCAAACAATTGGGAAGTTGAAGGATTAGCTAGTAATGTTTGTTGTAGTTATTTAACGTAAGCAAACATTATTAGAAAACGAAACCGATCCTTCAACTGCCCAATTGTTTGATTCATCTTAGGATGAATATAGGAACAATGAGATTAATATGGGGGCAGTTTCCCTACATGATAGATTTTTCGTATCGTGGTTAAATTTGAAATCGGTAAACAAAAAAAAACTAATGTCGTTTAGTTTTTTCGAATATACAACTGTATGGAAATCCAATGAAAACGCAAAGAAGTGTGTAAGCCACAAGATTTAATAACAGAAAAATCATTAGTTTTTATGTAATAATTATGATTATTATAATCATAGTTTAAATTGATTTCCACGTAAGACTTAAAAGTACTCTATCTTCATTGATTACTTAACTATTGGATCGGTTTTCCGGAAGAAAAGATCTAAGATCTGTATCCACATTAATCCGGACACCTTCAAATCATTGTAACTTTTGAAATATTGCACGTAGGAATGAAAAATTTCACTGTGGTATAGCTGAGAGTCTATGATGAAAAGGACTATGATTGATGTTTACATTTCATGTTTTGTATTCAGGATGGCGATGAAAGAAAAACAAGTGCGCGAGCGAATTTTGTACGGGCGTACGGCAAATCCTGACTTGTCAATACGGGACCTTGCACAAACATTGGATTTTCCTAAATCCACTGTTCACGTTGTGCTCAAATCATTTTCGGAACGTTTGACGGTGGAGAGGAAACCGAGAAGTGACAAAAACATTGGACGCGCTGATCCTGTCATGGACCGAAAGGTGAAAAGGATATTAACGAAAAACCCAAATCTCTCCATTCGAACGGTGGCTCGTCAAATAGGGATGTCGCCTGGTTTTGCCCAAAAATCAAAACAACGTTTGGGACTTAAGTCGTATAAAGTAAAAACAGTTCCAAATCGCAACGACAAACAGAACTTGTCAGCAAAATCACGGGCTCGACGTTTACTGCGAATATTTGACGAAGTTTTCATGCGTTGTTATGGACGATGAAACTTATGTCCTGGAGGATTTCAAGCAGCTTCCAGGGCTGGCTTTTTATTCTGCTATGGCCAGAAATGCTAAGCTCAGCATTTCAGAACGAAGAAGGCATCGAAATTTCCCAAAAAATACCTTGTGTGGCAAGCAATTTGCACGTGTGGCAAAAAGAGTAAATCTTTCGTCACTACAGGCACAATCAACAAGGAGATCTATCAGAAAGAGTGTCTGCAGAAGCGATTGCCACCCTTCATCAAAAGTCACAAAAAAAAACCTTTGTTCTGGCCCGATTTGGCATCATGCCACTATGCTAAAACTGT
This sequence comes from Aedes koreicus, assembly GCA_024533555.2. Classification (NCBI taxonomy): domain Eukaryota; kingdom Metazoa; phylum Arthropoda; class Insecta; order Diptera; family Culicidae; genus Aedes; species Aedes koreicus. The sequence goes on from JAHHFK020003330.1 coordinate 543,788, forward strand.
GATGGAGTGGTACCAAGCAAATCAAGTGAACATTGTACCAAAAACCCCAAACCCGCCAAATTGCCCAGAGCTACGACCAATCGAGAGATATTGGGCTCTGGTGAAGCGGAAGCTTTCTGGAAAGAAGCAAGAAATCAAAGACATCAAACACTTCCAGCAAATTTGGACAAAGACGGCTTCTACGATTTCTGAAGAGTCTGTACAAACCCTAATGGACGGAGTTAAGCGCAAAGTTCGAAAATTTTATGTAAGTATTTACAATACGAATAACTATGTTTTGTCTTCACGAATTGTTAAAACACATCCCATGAATCTGAAATAAACAACTACGACGGAAATAAAACTGCTATGGTGTATCGAATGCCGCAAGGAGCAAAACAGAATAAAACGATCATCTGGATATGAAGTGCAAACATAGACGTTTTGAGCGCGGCTGCGAGCGCCACTGCGAACGTGGCACAAAACATGAGCACGAAGCTTACGCTCGTATTCATGTTCATTTGGATGAGTTTATGTGTGCACTTGAGAGTTCATACTTCATCAAACATCTGTGCTAGGCTGCACCTAGAAGACTGCTTTAAGCTCTCAAATGGATTCCAACGTGTGCTGAAATTATTAAATACATGAGTATGGAAAATAATATGATATGATTTACAGGTACGGATTAACAACTTGATTTATAGGTACACGATCTTCAGTCGCACAGCCCTTCACTTCGCTTTTGTCAAAATGACAACATTGCCCAGGCTACGCCAACCAGCGCCTCCATGTCTCAGATGGCAGTATGTTGTGATCATATGACTCGTGGAGGCGTGAGGTAGGGACTTGTGAGGACCAGAGGTCAGTCGTACCCTCCTTCGAAGTTGTCAACTCACCATTTGAAGCCCAGACTCCTTTGAATAAGTACCATTTCCATAAATCCAATACAGTCACCGCCAAAACAAAGTTCCCACTTTTCTCATGAACACGCTTCATCTCTGAAGTCATTGAAAAACTCATTATATCGTATTTTTCTAAGCATGATAATATTATTATTTTAAAGATGCATGTGTATTTTTGCAATGGATAATACACAATTTTAGCAAAATTATTTGGTGTAAATTTGGTGTGTCATAATAAAGTGCCCAATTGAAAATATATTATGTGTAAGTAATTTTTACATCCAAACGCCCCTCGTATTCAATTTTTTTGACGTTTCCAAGTGTTTGTTGATCTTCTTACGGATTTCAGTTGTTGGTCATAAAGATTCAGTGCGAGCTAAATAACTATGGATAATACGGTGGCAAGCAAAACTATTCCATTGCAGATCCGAAAATGTGTTATTCGTTACATCGAGAAAGGTGAATCGCATCGCAAGATTGGTGAAAAGTATGGATACAGCAAAGCAGCGGTCGCAAAGTACAAAACCTATGGTTCAGTAGCTGATCACCCATGAAGGGGAAGGAAACGTAGAACAGATTCCCGAACAGATGCGAGAATCATTCGAGAAATTAAGAAAAATCCGAAAGTTACCCTCAGGGAGATCAAGGAAGTGATTCAACAACCGATCTCGGACAGTACTCTACGCAGAAGAATCGCTGAACACGGTATGAAGAGCAGGTTTGTAAGAAGTTGCCTTTTATTAGCAAAGTCAACAAAGCGAAGCGACTCAAATTTGCTCGGGAACATGCTGATAAACCTTTAGAATATTAGAAGACTGTTTTGTGGACTGATGAGTCTAAATTCGAGTTGTTCAACAGCAAAAAACGAGCTCGTGTATGGCGTAGACCTGGAGAGGCGCTTCATGATCGACATATCCAGGGCACAGTTAAGCATGGTGGAGGGAACGTGATGGTGTGGGGGTGTTTTTCTTGGGCGGGTGTTGGTGCTTTGGTAAAAATCGATGGTATAATGACAGCAGATTCCTACATCGACATATTGCGTGAGAATTTGGAGGTTTCGTTGGTTAAAACTGGGCTGGAAAACAAATTTGTGTTCCAGCAAGATAATGACCCTATGTTTCCAGCAAGATAATGACCCTATGCGAAGAAATCAAAGGCATTCTTCCGTTCCTGCCGTATTAAACCTATGGATGGCCCCCACAGAGTCCAGATCTGAACCCAATAGAGAATCTGTGGGCCATCTTGGATTCACGAGTTGATAAGACAGGAGTTACCAACAAACATAACTATTTTCAAGCTCTTGAGAACGCCTGGGAAGATCTTGACCCACAACACCTTAAGAATCTGGTGGAGAGTATGCCGAAACGTTTGCAAAAACTGTTGAAGGCCAGGGGAGAACACATCTACTACTGATCACTCAACAGACTGGATCTAAAACTTGTTATTTTTTTAAAGAAAATAAGAAGTGGGCACTTTATTTTGACAGGCATAATTTCTACTATAGTTTGATCTTTCTTGAAGAAAAAAATGAATTTGCAGCACAAGTGTTTTTTTATGTACCAGACAAGAAAAGAACATAATAAATATGCCATCAAAACAACAAAACTTAGAATCTTTCACTTATTTTACAGTTTGCTGCACAAAAAGGAGAAACTGAGGTAGGTGGGCACTTTTTTCTGGCGGTGACTGTATATCAGATAACTGTTTAAAGATCTCACGTCTAGTACCCCCGGTAATTTTCGAAAACCTTATAACGACCGTTCAATTCACATTTTGGTTGATAAATGGTTGGACAAGTTGAACCTTTGCTACATCACGAACTCGCAAGTATTAAATAGATCCCACTATTGAGCTGACTGGGCTACGAGTAACCAACCCCAAGAAGACCATTCCAAAATGTGACCACTTGTTGAAAGAAATAATTAAGCATTGAACATTTTTCAATTGACATTGACCTTGCTAATAAATTTACATTAACAACTATCGGCAGAGAATGATGATAACTTTTAATTGTCCAGTGTCAAAGAAAACATTCTCCACCAGAGCGCATCCCATCACTTACTGTGTTCCGACAATTTCGATCCGGCGGCATCTGGTTCGCTGTCTGTGTGTAAGTCACCATCTGTTTATGTGTTTTCTGCTTCTGCTGTCTCGCCCTCGCCTCAACCAACCTGCGGTCGCTGCTCGCGTCGTCCGCCCCACCCGCGGATCGCCCATCGTTGGGCCGTATAATGTGTGGCTCGACTCGTGGGAAAAATAATTTTTAACTCGAAATTCCCACACTGTTTTCATGTTTTTTATGCACGGACCATAGCATGGGCCACGAAGCAGAAGAAAACAACCTGGAAAAAGTGGAGAAATATAAGCCTTGTGGAGCGAAGTGGTGGTGCTATTTTTTCCCCGTCGTTGCTGCCGTTGCTGCTGTGATATAGGGGCTCTTACAGCCTGCTTTGTTGTTGCAGCCGAGCGCACGTGGTCTCCGAAAACCGGAGCGGGAAAAGGGACGAATGATGATCAGTCAGCATAAGCAGCAGGGGAATGGCAGTTGGGTGGTTGGTGGGTGGTGCCGATGTGTCGGATCGCGCTCGAAGCATGCTGGCTATCAGGCACCGATCAAAGCCAAAGCGAGTGCGCGCGGATTACCGGGCTTGGCTGGCGAGAGGCATCACACAATACACGTTCCTTCTATTATGTCTTCGCTGCAGTGCGGGTGAAAGAAAGAGATGTACGATTGGACCTATAAATGGGTATAAATTTTCATTGAAGAAGCATGTCTGAACTTAATTATTATTTTATGTTGTGATATTTAAAACTAACTGACAATTTCAGTTCCGTCCGATGGTTGGGAATTGGACGACACCGACGGAATCGTGCCCGGTGTACGTTGTTAAAGTAAGGTGGTTTGAAAAGAAACTATACAGGGTGAGATTTTCTATTATGATTACATCCACCTGAAATGGTTAATCGGGTGTTTTGATGCTTTATGAAGATTGGACATTGCGAAAGATCAATTGATCATGAGATTTACCTAATAATCGATAGAACTGATCCGTAAGTGTTTATAACTAATAATACATAGACTTATAAGATTTGAATTTAGAAGTTAGATCCGTTCCAGGAACCTAGCAAACTTTAAATTCGGAAATCGGGAATTTCAGACTTCCCGTTTTCCAAAAATAAACTAACAAAAAAAACAGTAAACAAAATCGCTTCCAAATAAATAAAATGCCATTTATCTTTATCACCAAACTTCCCTTTCCGACTGTCGGTGTTCCATTAAGATTACAATGGCACCCCTTCTAGTTCACTCAACCCGCAGAGTTTAGGACCCGGAGTGTTCAGGTATTCAACATTTATCGCTCACTGGGGCTCGTGTGAAAATTGGTTCGGTTTTAAGGTTTGCCTCTGCTGCCTGCCATCGCTTGATTTAGTCGGCGAACTGGAAAGGCGCTAAACCGTCGTTCCCGGCCCCGCTACGATTGATGGGGGGCCACTTCCAACGATTATATTGAAAGCGAACGGGGGGAAACTGGTCTCGGTGCGGTCTTGATGTTGCTCTTTTGTTGCTCTGTCCGTGTGTCTCGCCCATTTCGCTGCTTTTTATGTGGTGGCTTATCGGTGTGGCATGGAGAAAGAGCTCGACCGTGCGCGCCAAACCCAATCCCATATCGCTTCGCTGGTCGGTAAGCTCGTGCGCGGTGGGAACCGAAAACGACTGCGACGAGACGGCGACGACAACAATAACAGATAGGCTGATACAGACACACAATGCCATTATGGGTACATATTTATTGGAAGCGTGTTTGGCATGCTTTTTGACTCCATAACATCGCGTCATCAAAGTTGGCCACCGCAAATGGTGCTGTGCTGCGCTGCGCTGGTTTGACGTGCTGAAATGACAAGTGGGTAGGCAAGGCAACCAGGTGAGAGTGTGGGGTTGGGCAGATGCGACGAACGGAGGGCAGTCGCTTTTTGCGGAGTCCGAGCGTGAGACCGTTCGTCGCGATCGCGGGCAGCGTTCAAGAGCACTGTCATGTGGGGAAAGTTTGTCGCATTGGTTGATGGATTTATGTTTCGTGAAAACAACAATCGCTAAAGAATACATGGTTGGTGATCTAAGGTTTCTAATAGTGAATATGTTCTAAACAAATATAATACACTTCAATATAGTGGAGAAAACTACTCCGCTAAAGATTAACCTAAATGTTCAACTTAAGCTATAAACCTATGCGATTATTTGAACAGTGAATTTTGAGGGTTTTTTTTCTACGGCGGGTGAGAACGAATAGTGGTGGTGGGAAGGGGGGAGGGGATGTTCTGTCCCCGGGGGCGGGGCCCGGGAGGGGGGGGCGGGGGGGGGGGGGGCAGTGGGAGTGGGGGGTGGGGGCGCCTGGGCGCAGGCAATGCACAGTGGTCCAGTAAGCTACTTTAGGCGGACATGAGGTTTTCAATGGAAATTTGTGGTTTTAGAGCTTTGGTTACTTCTAAGAACTTGTTGCAAACTTGTTGTACTACAATTTGTATGAAAGTATTTTTTTCTTGCATTAAACGCAAGAGTGGCGTATACGCTAACTTTTTTATGAGTAAATATCGTGAGATGGTATGTTCAGCAAAGTTTTAGAAATTGTTATTATAAAAAACTTTGTAGAACATATTTTTTTTCTAGCTTCAAAGCCTACTGCGATAATTCAGAATTTTAGTAAAAAATCGTTTTTCGACTAAAAGTCCTTCATTTTTAAATCTTACCAGCTTGCTATGTTCTACAAAGTTTTTTGTTTTGACATTTGCTACAATGTTGCTGAATACACCATAGTTGAATTTCTTCTTGTTTTCATATTATAGTTAATTTTCAGTTAAATTTACGCCATACTATAGGCCTCACAACATGAAATGGAGCACCTGAAAAAAATATGGCATACCATGACTTGATTCAACACACCTTAGAGTACGTTTAAGGAGAATTTGGGAGAGATGATATTTTTCTATCTTTTTCAAAACTACTTTCTGTAACATACAGTTTTCAATAAAAACATACGTAAGGAGTTCAAATAGAATCAAAACACACATAAATCATGGCTATCTCTGTTCAGTGTATGACAACTACCACGTGTTTTCATAGAAAAAGGCTTGATAGGATATTAGTTAAGTTTCGAGCTTCTTCAGGTAAATCAAACTGTGTCTCACCACGAGTTGTACGTCTGTTGATAAGTGAGATTATGGGATTGGAGGTGAGAAGAAGCCACTTGAAAACGTCTTCCAAGTTGACAATGCGGTTGAACTTCCTTGCATGCCGTTCCCGAAATTTCCTTATGGACTTATTCCTCGTTTCCTGGGCTTCCTCACTCAGCATCCCTAAAGGCAGTGCAGCAGTCCTGATAATATCACTACCGTGTAATAGTAGCTTATGCACTGTAGGAGAAAGCACATACCAATCGTACAATTCTCGATACATCTTAAATGTATCTTGGCAAATTGACCAAAAGCTTCTGCTTCAATTTCTCGGTTCAGGTTGACGACTTTTAGAAGGGTTGCGAATTTCGATAAAAGGTTTTTATCGAGCCCAACTGCATTTACTTCGCTGAAAAATCGGCGAGCTGTGTTTCCATCGTTCGAATTGCCTCCTCCTGGAAGTGGATCATTGAGTCTCAATCCCAACCTTTCTTTGAGAGCCTGCCGGATTGACATCTGGCGGCTCTTTAAGATCGCATTGTCTTTACTGACACGCCACGAAGGCTTAGGCAACGTCAACCGATAGCTGATATTCAACAATAGCTACATGGTTCGTATTTGAGCGTGAAGAGGAGAAAACACATGCTTCAATATAGCTGGGGCACTACATGTTTCATTCAAAAGAGTCATTCAATCGCTTTCCCGACCGCAAACAGATGTAACATTGTTGTGAATGAATGAATCATTCACCACCTTCGTATCAACCATTGACAAAACAAGCTTCGCTGAAATCTCCACGTTTACACCTCTGATATTCGCTTTCGTTGGCTTCAATTTTTAATATTTTCCTCCATTTCGCTAACCTCCTTTCTTGTCAGCTGCGTATTTTCTTTACAGAATATTAGTTTGATTGGACGACAAAGTGATACTGAAGATGGTAGCTCATTATTCCAAATCACTTGAATGGTTACTGCTGCCATCACGCCCCATTTGAAAATAACTTGAATCAAATCATCGTGATCAAAATCTATGTCAAGGAACATTACGAGGCGTTGAACTGTGTGATTTATAAGTGATTGCAGCGAGACTTGGGCGCATGATGATTTTACCGAGATTCCTTTTGTCGTCAAAAGGGAAGAAGTGTAATTAAGAAATTTCAGTGTATTATTCTAACGTAAAACTTAATAAATTACCGTCAGGATAAGCATATTGTTTAGCCAACAAAAGTTTGTTATAACATGGATATAAACAGATGCCTTTATTCAGGGTTGTCATCCGAATATCCTGACATTGCATTTTTGAAAAATTGTTCCTGCAAATAAATCCTAGTGCTTCTTCCGTAGAATATTCTCCTGAGTGTAGTATGTCACGGACAGACTCTGACGCCGATTCTGGACTTCGTGCGAGATTTTCCATTTGTTTTCCGGTTGAGCGATATCCACTGCGATTGATATTCAGAGCATTTGCCATACCGAGTTCCTCAGTCGTATGATTTTCCGTTAACTCCTTCAAGCGACGCTGTTTGCTTCTTCGGCACAATTCAGAAAATGGTTTCAGCTTTCGTTTCTTCTCGGTCTTCTTGGTTTTGAGCACAATCTTCCCATTTAACCAGACTGAATTCGTGGTTAAAAAACGGTCCTTCGAGCGACAACTTTTCAACCATAATTTTCTGAACGTCAGAGCGAAACACTTTAACCGTTTTTGTGATGTAACACAATCAGTATCAATGGGAAACCGTTGACGAAGAAAATTGTTCAAATATTCATTTTTTTTTCTTTTCTATGAGAAGGTTTGCCAAATCTCGGCGTGACACTTCCATGTTGAAAACTCACTATAAAATGATTTTTTCCCTATGACTTCTTTGATATCAAAAATTAGCTAATTGAAAAAATTGGCCTATTGACCCTTTTTCTATGAAAACACGTGGTAGTTGTCATACACTGAACAGAGATAGCCATGATTTATGTGTGTTTTGATTCTATTTGAACTCCTTACGTATGTTTTTATTGAAAACTGTATGTTACAGAAAGTAGCTTTGAAAAAGATAGAAAAATATCATCTCTCCCAAATTCTCCTTAAACGTACTCTAAGGTGTGTTGAGTCAAGTCATGGTATGCCATATTTTTTTCAGGTGCTCCATTTCATGTTGTGAGGCCTATAGTATGGCGTAAATTTAACTGAAAATTAACTATAATATGAAAACAAGAAGAAATTCAACTATGGTGTATTCAGCAACATTGTAGCAAATGTCAAAACAAAAAACTTTGTAGAACATAGCAAGCTGGTAAGATTTAAAAATGAAGGACTTTTAGACGAAAAACGATTTTTTACTAAAATTCTGAATTATCGCAGTAGGCTTTGAAGCTAGAAAAAAAATATGTTCTACAAAGTTTTTTATAATAACAATTTCTAAAACTTTGCTGAACATACCATCTCACGATATTTACTCATAAAAAAGTTAGCGTATACGCCACTCTTGTGTTTAATGCAAGAAAAAATTACTTTCATACAAATTGTAGTACAACAAGTTTGCAACAAGTTCTTAGAAGTAACCAAAGCTCTAAAACCACAAATTTCCATTGAAAACCTCATGTCCGCCTAAAGTAGCTTACTGGACCACTGTGCATTGGAACGACCGGACCGTGATGACTGGATCGGCGCAATGGAGTCCGAGCATCGGTCGTTGTGCAATAACGACACGTGGGAACTCGTCGATCTACCGGTGGGACGGAAAGCACTCAAAAACAAGTGGGTGTATGCGCTGAAGACGGGTACGGATGGATCCATCGAACGGCACAAGGCCCGACTGGTGATAAAGGGGGTTTTCGAAAAAGAAGGGGAGGATTACGACGCAACGTATTCTCCGGTGGTGCGGTACGCAACCGTGCGGTACCTCTTGGCGATGGCGGCCAAACACGATCTCCTAGTGTGCCAAATGGATGCGGTGACTGCATTTCTGCAGTGCGAACTTCATGGAGAGGAGATCTACATGGAACAACCGGAAGGGTTCCGGGACGCGCGGGCACCGAAGAAGGTGTGCCAACTCAAGAAGGCCCTGTACGGGCTGAAGCAGGCGAGCCGAATCTGGAACCAGAAGGTGGATCGGAAGCTCAAGGCGATGGGATTCCTGCGATCCAACTACGACTCCTGCGTGTACTTCCGGTTCGGCGGCGGGAAGGTTATTATCATTTCTATGTGGATGACTTCCTGCTGTTTTCGAACGATCAAGCCCTGGTGGACGAAGTCAAGCATCAACTGTCTGCTGAGTTCCAGAGGAAGGACCTGGGGGACGTCAAGCATATTTTGGGACTGCGGGTAAGCCGATCCGATGGCATGGTAGCCATAGACCAAAAGCATTACATCGACAAAATCCTGCAGCGATTCCGAATGGAGGGATCCAATTTCGTGTCGACACCCTTGGACGTGAACCAAAAGTTGACGAAAGCGATGCAGCCAGAATCTGCGTAAGAGAAGGAGAAGATGAGAGGTACTCCGTTCAAGGAACTAGTTGATGGTTTGCAGTTTGTGGCACAGTGCACCCGGCCAGATATTAGCCACGCGGTGAGTGTCGTCAGCAGCTTCAGCCACGGACCGGGATCTGCCCACTGGACGGCGGCCAAGCGAATTCTACGATACCTAAAGGGGACGAAGGACTACAAGCTGACCTATCGGGTCGATTCCAAGCAGGACTTCCAAGGATACAGCGATTGGGCGGATTGGGCGAACGACGTTGAAACTCGGCGTTCCATTACTGGCTACGTGTTCCTGCAGAGTGGAGGTGCTATCTCTTGGAGCTCGAAGAGGCAGTCTACCGCAGCACTGTCCACTTCCGAAGCCGAATATATGGCGCTCTCTTCTGCCACCCAGGAAGCGGCATGGTGGAAGGGATTCCTGCAAGAGCTCCATGGTGGCGAAATTTCCGTTCCGATCAACTGCGACAACAAGAGCGCAACCAGTCTGGCGGAGAAAGTTGTAGGCTACTCTTCCAGAAGTAAGCACATCGATATAAGGCACCATTATGTACGAGAACAAATTGAAGCCAAGACCATCTCCCTGAGTCATGTTCCATCGAATCTTCAGGCAGCTGATATTTTCACGAAACCGATTCCAAACTCAAAGCTGCTTGAAGATATGAAAACGTTGGGCATACAGAAACTACCGCTTAAGGGGGGATGTTAGATTATAGTAAGCGTTGCATCTGAATACTGATTATAGTAAGCTTTGATCTTCAAGTAAACCTTCTTACGTTACTTGCACTCTAACTTGAGCAGACGTTTCTATCAATTGGACTACGATTATCATCACATTTTGAAAACTTTCATTTCTGAACTACTTAAATTTTCAAAATGCTACCTAATTTTTTCACAGAAAAACAGACTTTTTGCACATATGTTATGAAAACTTAACAACCCCCTTTAAATATATACTTTATTCATATATCACATATACACGGAAAAAAATCATCTGGTAAATATCACAATAAAACTGTGTTGAAATTTACTGTCACGAAATGCGTTCAAACACGATCTTTCAGACCTTTTCCAATGACCTTCCAAAGATTCATCAAGTCCGTTATCTCGTTCAGATGTGCAGGAATATCACCCTCTTTCGCTAGTTGTCGCGAACAGAGCATCCGAAAGATATGAAGCAGCTGATTGTTCTTCGCCGCAACTCCGATCATAGCGCGAGCCTTCCCGTCTTTCACGAGCAAATCCGCAGTGACCGGTCTCCATTTTGATCTTCCAGATCGAATAATCCTGGTCATTCAGTTTCTCCAACGAAACCTTTGCATTGGCTATTTTGTTCTCAACAACACTTAAGGTTGTAAACATGTGTGCCTTAAGTATGACGTTTAGTAGAGAGCTCTGCGCAGATTTGCACTTTTTTCCGCCATGGCGGGAGGATTGTCTAAATTTTAAATTTAAACCTCTATAAAAATTTCCCTTTTTTTTTAATTTTGTGGCGGGGGGAAATCGGGTGGAAGCGTTTGTTGGGGGCATTCGAATTTTAAATTTGCGGGGGAGTAACCCTAACCCCGCAAAACTCTTTTAATTTTTTGTGGGGAAGGGGCGCGCGTTTTTCTTCATTTTTTTTTTTTTTTGCCGTGGGAAATTTTTTGGGTTTGGTTGGATTCAAATGGAAACCTAAATCTAATTCTGTTTTTATATTTGAAATCAATCGTAAGAATAGGCTAGATTGGTGCGTGGGAAAATATATTTTTATTTCCCCCAACCGCAGAGGGGTCAAACACTCCTTAGGCTGTGTTCCATTTGGCGAATTTTTACTTAAACTTGACAGATGAGATTTTTTCCCTTCAAATTTCAATCTGTCAAAAATAAGTCTGCTCCGGAGGAGACTTCTTTTTGACAGATGGATTTTTTTCAGCTTTTGTTGTTTTTTTACGATTTGGATTGTTTACGCGCGGGCAATTGCCGATCTTGTTCCATCGTTATTAGCCTGATATACAATTTCGTCGATTTTATCACCGCAATTTCATCGTAGATAAAGATGCAGGGAAATTCTAAAAGCAGAAAAAGTAAGTTAATGTAGCAGTTATGGTAAACTTGTCATTTACACTATTTTCACATTGTAGTGTCCGACGACGAAGTGAGGCGCTTGATTGCCGCCCGGGTGGAGTGCAATAGTTTCTTCACGACGAAATTTTACGACAGAAACGCAGCGTGGACGTAAGTATTTTTTAAATTATGATTCCAGTTTGGATTTCCATAAAATAATGGGCAAACCACTGAAGGGTAGCCGGAAGTTTTACCGTCGTGCTTGCCAACCGGAATAAACCCCACCCGGAAATCACTTTACGCCTAATCTATACGGTGAACCTAACGACGGACATAGTGAGCTGTATAGTGCATCAGATCCGCTATACAGCGCACTATGTCCGACGTTAGGTTTATCGTATAGATTAGGAGTCAATCTAACTGTCGGGTATGGTTTATTCCGAGTTTCAAGCGTGACGATAATACATTCATATATTCGGAGTCGGAACGGTATTGTAGTCTGGGTCAATATTGTTTTCACTGGAGAAACGAAAAAATTTCGCTGCTAGCATCTCAGGTTCTTTGTAAGTGTTGCAATCCTCTGATTCTGATCCGGCTCAGCAGTTCAAAATGGTTTATCTTCAATTACAACAGAAGCCAGTTTTTGATTGCAAATTACCTTCCTCGTTTATAGCCAAAGTGGCAACTCACATTCATGTTGTAATTTTCTTACAGTACAATCAGGGAAAAAGCAGATCTAGCAACATTTACGGTTCAACAGATTAAAGCGAAATGGTCCAACTTGACAACAAAATACAAGGTATGTGTATGTGAAACACTTTCAAAACAATAAAGCCTAATGTATTCTTTTTACAGTTACTTGTTACACCTCCCACTGGCGGAGCTACGGAGAATGGAGAACAGACTCCAGGAGACTGGGAGTTCTTTGACCAGCTTCACGACTTCATGTCAACGCAACATACAATCAATCCTCCATTGGTTGTGAATAGTTGCGGGATTGTCATACAAAACTCTCACAACACACCTAATGGGGACGGAAGCACTCATCACGATGAGCTTAATCATTCCGGGCCATCATGGTCTAGTCCGGATGCATTTGTTTCTAGTCCTGAGTCAGGATCAACAATAACCAGCCCGGAAGCAGTACCTTCAAGCTCCCTTGTGGAGCCAACTGAAAGAGGAAACAGACGACGAAAACGGTACTCTCAGCAGGATATGTTTGAGTTCTTTGTTCGAGAGTCGGAACGAAAAAAGAAAGAAGGGAAGAAGTTCCTTGCAATGATTAAATGTATTGCTCAATCCCAAAACATTGCTGTGCCGAACTTTGATTCAACTTCATCTTCAGAATCAGATATTAACATGGATGCTTGATGCTTTTTTTTTCTTCCTTTATTTTAACTTTATTTGATTCATCTCCTAGGATGCATGATGGTATTTTAAAACTGAAATACTAATAAAACATTTTAACCCAGCAGATGTTCTCCACAGTTATTAATTGAGAGGTTTTGATGCCAATACCCATGTATGAATCTGGATAGACAAGCCAATTTTGCATCTCCACCTAGATCTCCACACTCTTTTGAGCACGGGACTTAAATTCTAAAAAAAATAAACCAGATGTTCTAGCACAGGCAACCAGACATAACACATTGAACACTTCTCCCTGTTAAACATCGTCTCTAAAATTATATTGCGTTGCCTGTTGATCACACTGTGATGGGTAGCATACTGAGTGAATGGCAATAGTGAGCACCTTTTTTGTTTACTCCATGCAAGGGTTAGGGTGTCAGAGAGCAGACGTAGAAAATGACCAATGTTTATAGGAATCCAAGCAAACATGAGGCATTTTCTGATTTATGGGCAGTAAAGTCGTTCGCTACGATAAGGAGATTGAAGTTAGGGGGCTTATTACGGTTCTCACTTCACAGTGAAATCGAACCACAGTAAAAAACCTACGTTTAAATCAAATGAACATCACCGTGTGTATTATGCGAGTCACGGGTAAGGTGAGAACCGTAATAGGCCCCTAGGACTTTCTGATTTTAAACGCTATAAATCATGTTTGGATCGCTCGATACTTTTCAAAACAGAAAGATTATGTTAGGTCCATTTGAGTTTTAAAAGTACCAACGAGGTCCAAAAGAGCGATCCATGTTGCTTTTGTTGAGGTTGAGGTGACTCCGTGCAAATCAAGTGGAGAGTCATCTCACATGAGGTGATAAGAGGATTACCCGAATAGTATATGCAATGTACTCAATAAATCACGGTCTCTAGTAGTAATGTGTTTTGTTACCTAGACAAATTACTATATAAATTCTAAAAGCTTCTCGATTATACTAGTATTCTCATGGGTTAAGAAAAACAAATTTTAAAACAGTAGTCTATTTCACAGTTTAAATGTGAGTAAACGTTATTTTAAGCTTAAAAACTAAGGATGATTAATTAATTTGGCTCATCATTTGTTCCAGAAGAGCTTGACGGAAAGCAATTCCTTCTCCAGTGTCTCTTCCAGGTCGTTCACCATTCCTGTTATGTTCTGTCCTATCCTCAACTTGCTCCGCGTCTTCCATTATTGGTTCCGCATCCATCACATCCTTTTCGTCGATACATATATATCATTAGGAGGACAATAACCAATAGCTCGGTATCTGATATCATCATGGCAACAATGCAACTAACAGATTGATCCAGAAATAAACACCCGGACACTGCCTCTATGCAAGGGCAAGCCTACAAAAAAATATAAATAAATTCCTGTTGCATCGGTTTGAAATGTTAAACAACCTACCCAATACTACGAAAGAGCATGGAATCAAAACTCCCGGACATGGAACATCAACACTAACGTAGAACCAAATCACCACGGGACAAAACAATCAATGAGTCAGGCCGATACAAAATACCGGACGGTATGAACTGCCGGGTGATGAGGAAATCGTGGCCTGAAACAAAAAAGTTTCAATAACTATCTGTTACTTCAATGTAAGGTATTCGGAAACTTACCTTATATCGGAAGGAGCACTGGACGACACAATAGAATGCACCGGATACAAATTAACCGGTGATACAGCAACAGTTAAATGACTGGTTATAAATGCGGATAAAAACTATCAGACACGGAACAAGATCAGCACGGTGATGAAACTATCAACGAGTCTTGCTACAAATTGCAAGCAATTCGAATTTTCAGATGAAATAAAGAATAAACGCCGGACGATTGACGATGACTATAAATAAAAACACCCGGCCAAAACGGAGAACGGACACGGTGACGCGGTATCAATAAGCAAACTACAACTAACAACAAACCTTCCGATAAAGCCGACCACGCAACACTTCAATTGGACCAGGAAAAACTTATTTTTGACACTTGAATGTTTCGACGGAGGGGAAAAAATCTCATCTGTCAAGTTTAAGTAAAAATTCGCCAAATGGAACACAGCCTTAAGTTGATTTGTCACGGAATGATTTTAAATTTCATTTAAACAAGTTGACCTCTGGTGTAAAATCGAATCATATTTAGGAAGACTCGGCATGGATGGGTGATGTGGGGGGGACGATGGTGGCTGTGTCAGGCCAACCTTCCTAAAGGTGCGCTGGGGGGGCTAGTAGGTGAACCCCCCCCCCCACTCGGGGGGGGGGGGGGGGGGCCTTAAGATATTGGGGTCTCGGCCTTTGGTCTTATTAAGGTTGGGGGGGGGGGGTGATTGTATAGGAGGGGGGGGGGGGGTGTGGAGTATAGATTTGGGGGGGGTAAGGGGGGGGGGTAGTGGGGGGTAGCTCTTGGTGTGATAGGGTTTGTGGCTTGGACTTAGTTTTTTTTTCCTTTTTGGGGGGGGGTGTGGTATAGTGGGTTGGGGCGTGTACGGGTGATCTGTTGGGGTGGGGGGGGGGGGGATGTGTTTAACAAGGGGGGGTGGGGGTGATCATGCCATTCAACCGGGACTGCCTCATCGTCGTCAACATCGTAGTAGGCCCACGTCGCCATTCATGAGAAGCAAAACAACGTGATACGAGCCGAATACGGTTTATTATTACACATTCAAGCTACATACTATGGTGAAATCACCGAAATAAAACATGCATCCACTGTCCGACGCAAAAAAATACCAACAATTTTTGGATTTAACCACACGAGAGCTCTCCGCTCTCCCTTCAGGTCCCAACTGGTACTATTCTGTCGATCCTGCTGATTGGAGTTTGACTCGCAATTATCGTTTGAAAACTCCTGATTTGGGAAGAAAATAATGCGGCCTCGGTTAAGAAAAAGAGGATACACCGAATCTGGAAAGAAAAAAAAAAAGAAGAGAAAAAATAGCACACAAACTTAAGGATAATTACCATTTATTATGAAGTTCCAAATTATGTGGCGGGAACGAAATGAGCATTCTGAGGTGAGTGATAAAATGTGTGCTACAATGTTGTTGTTGATACCGGTTTCGCAACGTTCAGAAATACATTGTTACGAGGCGGATGGATTTGAAGCGGAGCAGTGAACCGGAAGCTACTACTCAATAGGGAATTTAGTAGCGTCACACTTTGCATAATTTCGATAAAAGCCTTAGGTTGTTTATTCGAACATTGTTGCTTACCGTTGATGATGGAGAATTTACGAGTTTAGTGGCGTCCTCTCAAATTGGACGTCTTTTTTTCATGAAGCAAGCGGTAGGAATGGTTTTCATGCAAAAGTTTGGCGCCGACTTGAGATAAACCTTTAATGAATTTTTATTTTATTTTTTTACGTTATTGTACAAGGTACCTCCGTCAATATACAATGTTTAGAAATATGATAGGATGTCCCAATAGTGGTTTACCAAAGTGTCGACGATTTCTTTACCACGTAACACTGAGGTTAAAAACTGCTGTCAGTATTGAACTCCTATATTGAGCTACTTTGCTAATCTATGCTAATTGTGAGTAAAATAAATTGGTTTCTTTGCGTAATAATGTTTGCTTGCATTTAATAAAAAAAAACAAAATTACAGTTTCGCGCGCGTCAACCTTTTTATTTTTTTGTGAATTCATTTATTTGTACGGCCGACATTAAAGAGCCAAGTTTTCAGTTTAAATACATCAGTTATTAGCTAAGGTTAAGGGGGAGACCGATTACTCGCGGCCGTCTCAGGTTAACAGGAATAACATTAATGGTGGGAAATTGCGGTGAAAATTGAACAAAGCATAAAGAACAATAGAACTTCAAATTACATTTTTTAATTAAAAAAAATCACACACACACACACCCCAACCACACACACACACACACACACACACACACACACACACACACACACACACACACACACACACACACACACACACACACACACACACACACACACACTATATATGTTTGCTTGCATTTACTAAAAAAACAAAAATTAAAACTGTTTAACAGCGCGCGTCAATCCTTTTTATTTTTTTGTGAATTCATTTATTTGTAAGTTCGAATCAATTTAAGAGCCAAGTTTTCATGTTTAAATAATCAGTTATTAGAACTAAGGTTAAGGGGGAGGAATGATAGGCGCAAGTAAAGGAATAAAATTTAGGATGGGAAAAAGGGGTGAAAATTTTGAAAAAGCATAAAGAACAATAGAACTTCAAATTACATTTTTTTAATTAAAAATCACACACACACAACCACACAAACACACACACACACACACACACACACACACACACACACACACACACACACACACACACACACACACACACACACACACACACACACACACACACACACACACACACACACACATATATATATATATATATATATATATATATATATATATATATATATATATATATATATATATATACAGCAATTCCATGAAAAAAGTTATACGATCTCTCAGAATTTTATAATATTCGGTAGGATTGTTCAACATCGAAAAATATTAGACCCGTATTTTTTTATTTCGTTATTAGACTGGACCTTTCTGCGTTAGACTGGTCCAAAAAATCGTGATTTTTCAAAATCTTCAATTTTCAAAAATTTATAACTCCTAAACCGTTTAACCGATTTTAGTCATTTTTGGCCATTGTATTGGTATTTTTTTGAATTTCCAAGCAAAAATACGAAACCTTTGAATATATCAATTTTTGTATGAAAAAAATACAAAACAAATAGTTTTTCTTGAATTTGACTGCGAGGGGCCTCAACGACTCCTTGTTTTAGTATTTTTAAATGAAAGAGCATTCAATTTTACATAACATATCAAAAAATTGGAGATGTTCTGCGTGTCGTTTTGGAGATACAATTTTTTAAATAATAAATCATTACTCTTCATTTTATACATCACCCGCCTGTAGAAACGATGAAGATGCATGGTAGATTACCATGCGTCTCCATCCAATCAAACCTATGACTAATGAAATCTATGAGTTACTTACAAACTTAGTATAACATTCGAATCAGTCTTTAAGGCTTTCCGTTAACCACACAGACCAATTGCTATTTTTTGACGATTACCTTTTCAAATAAATAAGGCTTTAAAATTTCAAATATTTTTGCTTAGTGTAAGTTCCAAGAAAAAAACACTTTAAAGCCGCGCGACATGATGAACATGTTAAAAAATAAGAAAAACACTTTTATACATTTATTTTTATTTATTAAGTTTTTTCATAACAATTTTATACATTTTTCTTCCGTTGAAAATGAATTTTGTTTCACAATAATATACTCTTCGTTTTGAGGCTTAAAACTATGGAATGACTGAGTCCCTGAAATTTGCTTCACACGTGTGTAACGATTTTTTAATTTTCTTTCCATTTTATTATAGTCGGATTCCGAAAAAATTGATAGTGTATTTTCGAGTCTGGCTTAGAAATAGCCCATGAATAAAGTTCTTCGGCCGTTGTTATGTGATGATCTTGCAAACTGGCTTTCGCAGCATTTCGTTTCAATACGCCTCCCAAAGCATCACAAGGGCCCTTTCCATGACAAGTAGCGAAAAAATTCGAAATCCGACTATAATAAAATGGAAAGAAAATTAAAAAATCGTTACACACGTGTGAAGCAAATTTCAGGGACTCAGTCATTCCATAGTTTTAAGCCTCAAAACGAAGAGTATATTATTGTGAAACAAAATTCATTTTCAACGGAAGAAAAATGTATAAAATTGTTATGAAAAAACTTAATAAATAAAAATAAATGTATAAAAGTGTTTTTCTTATTTTTTAACATGTTCATCATGTCGCGCGGCTTTAAAGTGTTTTTTTCTTGGAACTTACACTAAGAAAAAATATTTGAAATTTTAAAGCCTTATTTATTTGAAAAGGTAATCGTCAAAAAATAGCAATTGGTCTGTGTGGTTAACGGAAAGCCTTAAAGACTGATTCGAATGTTATACTAAGTTTGTAAGTAACTCATAGATTTCATTAGTCATAGGTTTGATTGGATGGAGACGCATGGTAATCTACCATGCATCTTCATCGTTTCTACAGGCGGGTGATGTATAAAATGAAGAGTAATGATTTATTATTTAAAAAATTGTATCTCCAAAACGACACGCAGAACATCTCCAATTTTTTGATATGTTATGTAAAATTGAATGTTCTTTCATTTAAAAATACTAAAACAAGGAGTCGTTGAGGCCCCTCGCAGTCAAATTCAAGAAAAACTAATTGTTTTGTATTTTTTTCATACAAAAATTGATATATTCAAAGGTTTCGTATTTTTGCTTGGAAATTCAAAAAAATACCAATACAATGGCCAAAAATGACTAAAATCGGTTAAACGGTTTAGGAGTTATAAATTTTTGAAAATTGAAGATTTTGAAAAATCACGATTTTTTGGACCAGTCTAACGCAGAAAGGTCCAGTCTAATAACGAAATAAAAAAATACGGGTCTAATATTTTTCGATGTTGAACAATCCTACCGAATATTATAAAATTCTGAGAGATCGTATAACTTTTTTTCATGGAATTGCTGTTTAAGTAAGTATCAAATGAATGTTTTGTGTTTTTTAAGGGAAATAATGGTGTGATTCTTTGCGCACAGAAGAGGCTATGGGTTTTGCGAGAGATGGAGTGGAGGAGGAGGAGGAGGAAGCAAACAACCCAAGAAATTTACGGCGCAAGCTTCGTGATCAAAACAATTAATTAGATTGGATTAAATAAAAATAAAATAAAATTCATTTTTTTTTTGTTGTTGTTGTGGTGTTCTCTTGGAATATTTGGGGTGTTTTTTATGGTTTTTTGCTTTTGTATTTGAAATCAATAAGCAATAGGCAAATCGGAATTTGGAAAGTTTAAAGTTATTTGTTTTTTTTATTTCTGTTCACCTGGTGACGAATACACCGAGTATAGAACGCACAAAGGTTTGTTGTCCCGATAGTTATTGAGCAGATAGTTTGCTGTTATGCTGTTACCAGTTATACATTTTCTTAGATAAGCTCAATAAGACGACAAATGTTTTGAACGACGAAAAGTTAAAACACTTATAGCGAATTCGTTTTTGATCCACTTGCAAACTGGATCGGGTATCAAAATTTGGTCTGCTTGTGAAAAATGTCAGTGTGTTTGGTTTTATCTGTAACTCGTATCGGATTGGGGTTTGCACTGACAATAAGTTCGGGTATCGCTAGGTTCAATAACGAATTCGATATTACTTGTTGAAGACGAGAACATCCGACGGATATGGATGGAATGTCGGGCTATAAGAACCGTATTGGGTCTATTTGTGGATGCAACCTTGTCTCATCATTGAAGTTTCTTGTTAAACAAATCATCCTTATGTGTGTTATTATTATTTTTCCAGACATTTTATTTAAAGCTATGTTCGCTTGACTAAAATCTTCAAAACATTTTAAAACTAAACTTCTTTAAAACACTTCAACAGTTTGACACTATAACACTATAACTCTTACTGTATAGATTTTGTTGCTTCACACTTGGCAGTATGGACCAATCAAGGTCCCGCCACCAATAGGAGAAGAAGAAGAAGAAGATTTTGTTGCTTAATTTTGGTTTGGTTATGCCAGATCAAAAATGTACAACTAAATTTCCATACATTTACATTGAAAATAATATCAATGTCAAATTGTTACTGTGTAATAAATACATTAGACCATGGTTGGGAACATAGAAAATCATAATCATTTCATAATCATAATCATTTAAATGTAAAAATTTTGACTAATTATGTATGCACATTTTAAGTTTATGCATCATAATTACATATTATTATGTTCCCTTGCGCTGAACTGGCCGGCTTGTCGTGCCGTAAGGGCTCAGTAGGGATTCTTGGTCAAAACCCGAAGCTAAGAGTCAGTTCCATTGTGGAAATATCACATGAAGTAGTTTTTCCACCTGCTACAGAGCATTGTGTGCCTGGAGCTCACATTGAGAATTTTACAATTGACATTAGATTCGTAGTTGCAGCGCGCTTAGGGATCATCCTTGCCTTAGAACATGGAAAGACATTACGGGAAATAGAGGCAAAATACATTTTTTATCTTTTTTTGTTGTTATGATATGATGGTATATTATTGCATATAAATTGGTTTCAGGTTATCGAAATTTGGGATGTACCGTGAAGGTACCATATTCTGCGCATGCTGCTGCTCCATAAAACTACACAACGCCTCTTCTTGCTGTGGATTGATGCCTAATGAGTTTTTGGAATTCACAGAGGTCCTACGAATAAAAAACACATGTTTTTGTAATTACGACCAAGAAATATGTTACAAAAAATAAAATACTTACATGACAATAGTTAATTACCGCCAATTTATTAAAAACAATATAACACTAATTATTAAACTTAAATCACTCGATTCAAACACGTCACGATACGAATGGCGGTCGATAGGATAATAGTATTCGTCTGTTTTGTTTCGTTTCGACCGCCTATTTTGTTTCGAGTGTATGGTTACATAATGTCAATAAAACTCGAAAATCTAGTACCTCGTCGAATTTACATCGTTCTCGAGCTCGATTCGAAATCCATAATGCCAAACAAGCTCGAGTCGACAGAACTTTATTCGTTTCGACTTGCGAAATGTGGCTCCAGGCTCTTCAGGTTCTCTTTCAACGACGAGATTCACGCGGCTTCGAATATTCAGATGTTCAGGGGGCCGGGAGGGGGGGGGAGCGGGGGGAGGGCGGGGGTTGGAGAGGGAATGGGGAGGGGGGGGGGAAGTCCGAGTGGGGGGGGGAGGTGGGGAGGGAGGAGGAGATGTGGGGGGGTTGGGGGAGATGGGGGTTGAGGGGCAAGGCCGAATTATTATGACGGACCTCTTTCCAACGATATTCATCCGGTGTCTTTGGATACGTCTTTGGATTACACGTCTCTTTATCATACCCATCTATGGATGCTCACAACGGCCACGGAACTAACCCGGAGGTTCAATGCAGAAGTTGGCGATCTTTTCTTTGTGGCCATCGATGAGACACACACCGTACTCTTTCATCAGTGCTTCGTTCTCCTCTTTAATTTTCAGTTTCTGTTCCTTGGTGTGGTTCCGGTTCTGTTCGGAAATATCAGCATAATATCTGTGCGTGTAACGGAAGTTACACTTTTTGAGATCCTTGATTATATCACGCTCGGACGAGGTCATCGCTTTGCGCCAGTCTTTGAAGAAGTTGTCATTGAATACTCCAACATGCGGGAATAGAAACCAGCAATCTCTTCGGCATCCTGCGAAAGATTCTTGGCGTCGTACTCGAACTCAACATTGTCCGGCAGGGGCTCGTACGGAGGCGCAAACCCCAGACCCTTTTACTCGAGGGTGTTACACTTGACACCATCCTCACGCTTTTCCTCCACCCACCTCTTGAGAGTCAGCAACACTCTTGCGGCAGTGTTTGCAAAAGGCTTGATGAAATTTTGATGAAGTTCTGAGACTCATTTAAGGTTTTTTGTGGAATTGCTGTATCGAAAAATATCTTGCCGCAATTCAGGCGGCAAATGATGTTATGCTACTCTCTACCTTTCAGAAAATGTTCTTGTTGAAATATATATTGTATTGGCATATTTCACTCTACATACGCATAACATCTTTGAGAATGCCATTGTAGGTGAAACGGTTCAAAGTACCATAAATTCGATTAATCGGACCCAGATCGATCGCAGAAAAACTTCCCCAGACTGTTGCATTTCCTGCGCCATGCTTCACAGTCTTCTGGCAGTATCGTAAATCCAAGCGTGCTTTGATCAGTCGACGTACACGGCACATTTCGTCGCTTTCAATGATGCTGAACTTCGACTCATCAACGAACAGTACCGATCGCCTTTTTTTGCAAACTCCAGATATCAGAGGCTTCTTCGCAGGACGCCTGGAAAATAATCCGGCGGCAGCAGCAAGTCGCCTGATTTTCCGGTCAGAAACAGGCAGCTGTAATTCCTTTTGGATCTTAAATGACGAGTTGAAGGGATCTTTCTTGATGCTTCTTGCAATCATCGAGTCGTCTCTTGACGTCGTGGAAGGTGGTCTTCCTCTTCGGTGATCCACGGTGATTTTCAGTTAAGCGGAACTTGGAACACTGTGATGATATGGTCGATTTTTTCAAGTTGTATTTGTCACAAATGTTTTCTCCAAGATATTTTTTCAATTCTAAGAGTATTAAGCGCTACTCATACCTTGTTGACACTTAAATAAAAGGTATACAAGAGTTTTATTATAAAATGAAACTTTTCTGCGATGTTACTAACACATAGACACCGAAGAGCAAGCGAAATCAGAAAGTTGTATATGTTTTGGCCAATGCAAAATGACAATTGTCAACAAAACTCTAGCGACGTGCTGTCAGTGAATACTAGATTACTCCAGCAATCGTGTAGAATTATGCTAGACTCCTTAGCCAGCAATTGTAGCATGGTAATTCATTGGAATTTCAAAGTTTAGTTACGTTTTTAAGTAATGTAAGGTAAAAGTTGCATATGTTATGTCCAATACTGTATTTCGGTAAAAGCCGTGAGTCATTTTTCATTGAAAATGACATTTGCAAGCCCTGGTTTTGGCACACGTTTTTGAGAAAGTATCCATGAATAGAGCATCTGAAAACTGAATGTAAAAGTGTGCACTTCTGAGTTAGTCGACCAAGTCATTTTTTGAATTAATACAGATCAAGAATATCCAGTTGACGTTTGAACAAATAAAACGCAATATGCGAGGACCAACAATGACACACATTCAGCTAGAAATTCCCCAATCAACACAGTACAGAAATGTTGCGTCCACCTATTGATAACGGTCATTGTTATTTTGATAGCTTCTTGAATCATCTAACATCGTCACTTGGAATGAAGTAAGAATAGTACCTGTAAAGAGATAGAAAAAAAAGAAAATTAATAATTGAGTAATGAGATTTCTTAAGCTATTATTGAAAAAAATTGGTTACACAGTATTTGGAATACACTTTTAACTAAAATCTCAAAAGTAGTTTGCAAAGATTTGAATTTTACTGGGTTATATACAAACGAAAAAATTATGGCCACTTCTCATCTAAACAAGATGCTTGAACTATTCTTGAATCATCCATATTTTCAAGTCAAGTTCAGAGTTTGGTAAAAAAATTTCCGTAAAAAAATAAAACAATTATACGAGCGTATTGCTAAGTACCATTCATTAAAGAAAGTGGCACCTGTCTCTCAAAGGAAAATATTTATTTTCGAACAAATTCATAAGCTTTATACAAATGAAAATCATCATATATTTGACCGAATTCACGTGGGTTTGAATATTTACTTCTCATTTCTGAAGAAGGCTTGGACTTTTCTCTTGATACCTCACATTAGATTCTGCACAACTTTCTTCGTAACTTTTCGTTATGCTGCAGACCAAATTCTTCTGAAGCAGTCAACAGAGCTTGCTTTTCTTCCATCTTTCTTCAGATGCCGCTTAATTATTGCCCAGTATCTTTCGATAGAGAGCAGCGCAGGGCAATTTGTGGGCTTTGGCATTTTTCGACAAAATTGACTTTTTTCTTCTTGAACATCTCCAACGTAGCACAAGCGTAGTGAGCAGATGCCAAATCCAGCCAAAATAATGGAGGATCCGTATGCTTTCGGTAGATGGGTAGAAGCCGTTTTTTTGTGCCTTCTTTTCTGCAATTTTCACCGTCGACTGTGCCCTTTGTGAAATATAAAGAACTCTTCAAGTCACAGGAGCAAATGGCCAGAAACATTTTTCCCTAATTTTTCGGTTCGGATTTATCGTACATCATCAGGCACATCTGTCCTCTGCCAAGCGTTAAAAAATTGCGGTCCCGAAAGTGTACTGGTATCCAATTTGACGTACGTCTCGTCGTCCATCAAAATGCATCGGTTCGGCTTTTGGAGGAGAACGTCATACAAGTTCCGAGACCATATTTTCGAAGAAGCTTCTGTGAATCCGTCCTTTTGGGTGCTCCTTGTAGGTTCTGATATTGTTACGCTTTTTTATATTCTGCACAGTTCCGACGCTGTTTACGGCTATTTCACAAACGGAACGCGGTTTTTGAGATTTCAAAAATTTCCGATGTCCCCTTTTTGCGTCCAGATTTCGATAAATATTCAAGACAACACGTTTCTCCAAGCTTCTTAACAGTCTTGAACACTGCAGATTTAATGAACCTCGCCTTTTTGGCTTGTTCTCGAAACGACAACTTTTTGGAAAACCATTTGTGCAGAATTAATCCACGAGTTGATAAGCTGATCCGGCACATCGCTCAAAATTTCTCACTTATTTTCGATTTTTCAGATGTGTTGCCAAAGTAAACCATTTTTTTACACACTGAGCGAATTTACAACCATAAGCCATTGATAAACAGGTGTCTACTTTCTTTAACGAACAGTCCTTAGCGTATTTCTAAAAAGTGAAGAAATGAAGTGTTAGTTTTAATATTCCAAGTCTTACAATCAAATTTTGAGCAAAAGCTCTGCTGTTGATGTTTCGGTAAATTAATTACAACCTGGGGATGGAAGATTGTCTCAACTTGATGAACTGGATACAATTAACGCACAGAGCAAGTTTTGCTAGGAGTCTGGAGAAAAAGGAACACATTTCATAAATGATTGCAGTAACTTGATTGTGACTTAATTCAGTCGCATTGAATTTTCTTTTACTGGTTCGCAACAAGTGTGCTGCTAGGGTAGATAAATTCATCATAAAAACTGACGAAAAATTAACCCGTAACTATGACAAACATTAGTTGAAAAATTTGTAACTTGTTCTTATAAGAACCCCTCGTAGAATATACACAGAATGGGCCTGTTCATAAACCACGTAGACTCATTTCTGAAAATCTCAGACCCCCCCTGCCCCTTCGTAGACTTTTCTCCATACAATTTTTTAAAATTTTGTATGGAGCGTAGATTTTGGTCAACCCCCCCAAAAGTCTACGTGGTTTATGAATAGCCCCAATGTGGAGAAATGCTCGTCAATTGTACAAGAAACATTATCTTATAATGAAGAACAAGAAACACTCGATAACTTCCGTAAAATTTTGCATCAAATTTAAGTATTAAATTCTAAGTAAAGTCAGCTTAGAATCATTAAAGAAATTCATTAAGAATCCAGAGAAAAAAGAGAATACAAATGGAATCTCTAGTAGAATTTGTCAAGTCAGCATGCAGATCGTTGGGTTCATGATTCAAAGTATGGAGTAGTTGAATACATAACGGATTCGTTACCGTAATTTTATAGAGAGGTAGTTAAATACATTTGGAATCATTCTTTTGAGAAACAAAGGCGACAGTTTGAAACTCTACCAAGAAAACCTACGTTTTCATTTTTTTTCAATGTAGATTAATTAAAATTCTATAATCAATTGCGAATCAGTCGACAACAGTGCGACCAGTCCAACATCATACTAATTTTTAAAATAACGGAACCTTCTTTCCGCATGCGCAAGCATGAAACGCTACCATCAAAATTACACCAGCACTTCTTTTCAACCAAGAATCCATGACGTTCAATGATTGAAAAAAAGCATGAGAAATCGTCGTCTTCTCCTTTTATCTACGTCCGGGTAGCTACAGGCCACCAGCTCCTGCAGTTCTCCCTGCAAAATGAGCTAGTTGCTTTGGATAGGTTTTTCGTTGCATAAGTCATAATTTCCCCCGGACCCTACAGCAACCGCCCTGCCGGGCAGAAAAATCAACATGAACCAAAAAAAAAAACCGTTCCATTCTCATAACCATCACTTTCTAGATGTCCAATTTCCATTGTCTTTCGTTCTGCATCGGCGTGTAATCTTCTCCACACGCCTGTAGCAGCACGTTTTTGGTCTGTTTCTCCCCCTCTCCCCCCTCGTCAATTCGAGGACCAAGTATGTTTCGCAGAAAAAAAAAAGAGAAACTTTCTTTTTTCTTTATTTTTGCGGCATGAACATTCTCCTTCATCCGCTTCCTGTCGATGTAGCCGCACTCGCCGTGGATCCCAAATTGGAGCATTACCACATTGTCAAGGAAGAGTGCTCTCCGGCCCGCCGCCGCCAAGCAGAAGAGTAATTCGTCAGAACTTTTTTTTCCCCTTCCAACACTTGGGCAAAGTTTCGAGTATTTTGTCTTTCTTTTTTTCTGTTTCGACGGTGCCGGAGGAAAATTGAAGCATAAAATTTAATGAATTGACGCCGTTCCACTTCGCTCAGCAACTAGGCCACACGGCTTGGGCGGAAACCGACCCGCAGCTCCCCATTCGGGAGATCCGAAGTGCGTCCGATGCATTAAATATTCGAAACCGGCAAGAACGGGGGCCCCGAAATCGAATTAATATAAGAAAGCGAGAGTCGTCATCGGCGTGGCGACGATGGCGGAGTTCCTGGTTCTGGATGGAACCAGCCAGATGGAAATAACGAAGCATGCCTTGATTATGCAGGGAGCCGTCCACCCGATCGTAATGAACGACTCCGGCTCGGTTGGCTGACTGACTGGGTATGATAATGATTGCACGAGATTTACTTGCAGTGAATATTCATGGTAAAATGCATTCTGCACTAGTGCAGTGGAGTGGTTTTTTTTTTGTTCTGGCCTACGCCGGGTTACAGGGTTTAGTTTATTACTCGGAAGATTGTTCGCAGGGATGGTGGATGGTGGTTGTTGTTAACATAGTGTGGACTTCTGAATAGTTTGAACAGATGAGACGAAAATGCAATTCAAATATTTGATAATGGAAGAAGCTGCAGTAATAGAGAGCGATGAAACGAATGGAAAGTATTACAAATTCAGTGCTGATAATAATTGTGTTTGAATGAAAAAGCTTGGACTCAAGCTGGACACAGAGGCGTAGCCTGACCAAAAAAAACTAACCTGTTAAATCTTTAAAAAAAAACGCTGGGTTTTTCTAGGAAATTGCAACATTATCCAAAAAGGTGTCATTGGCAGAATGAACTCCCAAATGCGCTGTAAAACGGCTAACAAAAGAAGGCATTGTAAATTGTTAACTATAAATTCTTTTTTTTTCTTCTTTCTAAAACTCAAATGCGATTGCTAACATTAAACAAGGCCAACAAGGAGTGAATCAACTAATTTGTAAGAGAGGGTAGGGTAACGTTCTTGAGAGACTGCCTTTAGTGCACAATTCTGAAGAGCAAGAAATAAAAAAAAGCTTTGAAACTTGTTGGTGAGACCATTCCAATTTCGGTAAAAAAAAAGTCAATAACTATTAGCTTTCGATGGATATTTTTTTTTTTTTTTCTCTGTGAGACAGTAATTATGTCGGACACAAAAATGGTTAAATATCAGCATTTTCTGCCTGTCAACTTCTGAAACGTATATAAACACGATTGGATCTATATTTACTGGAATCAAACTAACGGTGCTGGAAACACCGTCTATTAACTACTCATAGATATTGGTGTTCAAATGATAAAAGAACTCCATCGTGTATTCTTGAGTGTTTCGAGATATTAAGTGCATAATAGTATGACAATAAACGACTTTAATCAATCTAAATTCTTTTATCCTTATTTCAAGCATTTCTTCCATAATTCGGCGATCTTAAGATGAATTACTATTTTAAAAATTTAAACAACAGTAGCGATTCAACTTGAGAAAGTGGCAAAAGTCATTACCAGCTTCGCCATACAATGATGAAAGTTTTTACGTTAATCCAAAGCACCAATGCGTCACAGTTACACAACATAATTCCAGACACGCTTTACTACAGGTTTCTAGTGTTTGCCAAAATATAACCGAAATTTGGGTTTGTTTAAAATAGTTTGGTAATTTAATCTCCTTTTTATTTACAGGTGGGGAGTAAATAAAGCCAATCTAGATTTTAAGACAATCTAGAGAAGAACAAAAACAAAAAGTGGTAACTTTCAATTGAAAAAAGGATGCAACTAACTTTGATGTGATTTTGTCACATTCAAAAGCAGTTGACTCCACTGTGTGATTTCAGACTGCAAAATCGTGATATGAGACATAAATTAAAATAAAGGTTGCATCACATCGCATTTAATTTTTGCATAAGCATATCGAAGTTAATTGAGCTCCAATCAGTGGCGTTCAGGCCGTATGTGGTGTCTTTGCATTGAACAAGTAATAAGTTTTATTGAATCACGAATCAAATTTGATCGTTTTACTGAATTCTTAAAACTGAGAAACATTTTAACGTAACTTAACCAAAACGATTGCACGCT
The DNA here is from genome assembly GCA_024533555.2 of Aedes koreicus. Classification (NCBI taxonomy): domain Eukaryota; kingdom Metazoa; phylum Arthropoda; class Insecta; order Diptera; family Culicidae; genus Aedes; species Aedes koreicus. Next base: position 572,926 of record JAHHFK020003330.1, read on the forward strand.
CATTTCGAGGTTACTTTAACATACAATAGGCCCCGCATGAAAACATTACCGATACCATTTGTATAGGTATACGTGCTTGGCTTGAATTGTAAAATTTTCAAACTAGGCGCGTATTTAGTATTATTTGAAAAAGTTTTTATAATACTAAAAGACAAATCAGCTCAGGCTGGAAGTCTATAGAGTCAGAAAAAAAAGGTTTTTGTAATATATTTATAATCAGATAGATCTCACCAAAAACCACTATCCGGTTCATTTGTTATTATGAAAAGTTCCAACGTTGCTAAACCGGCCGTAAGATATGCAACCAGCATTACAAAATTCTGCTCACTACTTAGTGGGTATGCATCCAAAATTCTGTGCAAGCCTTAGCTTCGTTCGTAGCTTATGACCAGCTAATGGCTGTTATCTTCATTGCACTATTTTTATAATAAACAATTTTTCACACAGCACTCTCAGCCGATAGTAAAAATTCCAGTAACTTCCAATTGATCTTCAAAAATTGATTTTTTTTAATAGAACGACCATAATAACCATCAATTCACTCGCGATAAAATGAAAATAAAAAACTCTTTCTCTCCTTTATGATACGGAGGTTCCTTCCAAAACGGACCGATAATGCACAGATTTTCCCACACCTGTGAGAAGAAGCACCTTGGTATACTTATGTATATGTATGGTATGTATGGTAGCCACCATCCCTTCATGCCCTTGGCTTGGATGCAGCTCCACTTAATAGCAAGATCAAATTGAGCCACCGATCTGAATTCACAATATCGCTGTATGAAGGGCCAAAAACGGAGGGGTGGACCCGTAAGCAGAGACACACACGCGAAATCCACGGGAAATTAAGAATCTCCTTCCAACGATACGATCCAACAAATCGAAGAACCTAATTCGCAATATTTATTAAGCTTTCTACAGGATGGATTGTTAAGAAGGGCACGTCACTCTCACTGAAACTGTTGGAGTAGAATTCGCAGCATCACAATCGAATCGGTAGGATAAAGAAAATGATAATGCACGTTCCCTCCTAGACTCAGGCAGTCGATCAAACCATCGTCCAATTTCAGCTTGAATGATACCCTGATGCTTCCTCCCAACCCAGTATTTATTATATATAATGTACATAATATGCAATATATGCAGTATGTAATAGAGCACCTTGGTATACTTCAGAAAATAACTTCGGCCAAAAAAACGATAATTTCTTATTTCAAAAAAAAAAATTAGCTATCACGGAGACTGAAAACGTCTTTGTCGCTCATAAGCATACTCGTAAGCGCTCATATCCTACTCTCAAAACAGATTTTTTTTTATTAAAAGTGCCTAAAAACGACTAGCACAGTATTAATGAATTGTGATATGTCAAAATCTATATATATATATTAAAATCAATTTCTGTCTGCCTGTCTGAACCGTATAGACTCGGAGACTACAGAACCGATCGGCGTTAAATTTTGTATGGAGAGGTTTTTCGGACCGGAGAAGGTTCTTAAGATAGTTAGAGACCCCTCCCTTCTCTGAAAGGGGGGGGCTCCCATACATATGAAACACATATTTCTGCATAAATCGAGAACTAACCAAGCCGATTTGCATCACCATTTTGCATTCTTTGAAACCATATACATTTCCTACAAGAAATTGTAATCACTTCTAAAGGGTGTCTCACATCAAATTGCATCACGAAAGAACGCTGTAGAAAATTACCCATTGGGTATTTTCTCTTGAAATTTTGGGTATGAGAAGTTTAGAGTGTTTTTTTGTTGTTGTATTTTTATCGCTGTCAGTTTTTCGAAAATTGGAATAAAATGGTTTCACCCGAAAAGCAACGCCGCGAATTGATTTTGCGCAAGCACCTGGAAACTCCTCAACTCTCTCATCGGAACATCGGAAAACAACTCGGAATCGTGCAGTCAACGGTGAGTCGTGTGATTAAACGTTACTACAAAACTCTGAGCATCGAACGGAAGGAGAAATGCGGTCAAAATGGATGTTCTATTAGTGATCAGGATCACAAGCGTGTCGTGAAAGCGTTTAAGCGGAATCCCAATGCTTCGGAGATGTAGCCAAAAAGTTGAATCTGTCCAAGTCTTTCGTTCAGAGAGCCAAAGACCGTGAGGGACTGGCTACGTACAAAGTTCAGAAGGCTCCAAATCGTGTTGAACGGCAAAATACGGTGGCAAAGTCACGGGCCCGGAAACTGTATACCCAGACGAAGCCTCATTGTCTCATCATGGATGATGAGACTTACGTCAAGGCGGACTTCCGTCAGCTTCCGGGACTACTGTTGTTCAGCACCTAGCACAAGTTTGATGTTCCGAAGGAAGTAAGGAAGCAGAAACTTTCAAAGTTTGCCAAAAAATACATGATTTTGCAAGCGATCTGCTCACGTGGCAAACGGAGTGCGCCGTTCGTGACGACCGGGAGTGTAAACGGGGAGATCTACCTCAAGAAGCGTCTGCTTCCTCTGTTGAAGCAACACGAGGGCCGTACCTTCTTCTGGCCAGATCTAGCTTCGTGCCACTATTCAAATGTTGTCCTTGACTAGTACGAAGCCAACGGGGTCACTTGCGTACCCAAGGACATGAACACCCTTTAGCGCACGGGAACTAAGGCCCACAGAAACACACTGGGCTATTATGAAGCAGGCACTACGGAAGCATCCCAAGGAGGTCAAATCCTAGGAAGACATGAAGAAAAAGTGGGATTCCGTGTAGAAGAGGCTGCAGCTAGATTTTGTACAGAACCTAAAGAGTGGAGTTAAGCGTAAGGTGCGACCGAACTGTTATGGTAATGAAACTAAATGAAATAAATATGTCAAAAGCTTACTAATGGGTTATATTTTATTGTTTGAAAGTTTGAAAAGGATCGTTAAACTAGATAATTTTCTACCGCGTTTTTTCCGTGATGCAATTTGATGTGGGACACCCTTTATGCTGCCGTGCATTTGTTCATTTGTCATGTGAAATCTTTGTAGTGGTGAGGAAAGGCGGCAATCACGATGACCACTTTTGGATTCTAGCACATAGACCCCACTCTAGTACGTTTCTCGATGTTTATAAACAACGTGTTATAATGTACGGAAATTTCTATGGTGCAAAACTTGATTGTCACGTGTTTTGTAAGCACATTATAGAAAAAATAGTGAATTTTGAAAGGCGCGTGAAATTTTGCCTCGTTGATTTACAGGCCAAAGTAAGCGTAAACAACGAAAGTCATTGCAATATTTGATACAACAGACCTAATTCAGGCAATATATCACTTAAACTCACATGAAGTATCGCGTGGAATTATGCCAAATCTAGCGTTCCAAACATGCGGGTTAAGTGCTCTTCATAAACCATGTACGCTTATTTGTGGTGCAGCGGGGGGGGGGGGGGGTCTGACAAAAGTTTACGCTCCATTCCAAATTAAAAAAAAAATGTATGGAGAAAAGTCTACGACGGGGGAGGGGGTCTGAGATTTTCAAAAAATTAATCTACGTGGTTTATGAACAGGCCCTTAGATATCGCAGATAATTACATAATGTTTCCAAGCTGTGATGATAAACTTATTTGAGATAGATAAACTCTATAGCTTTCGTTGCCACCTACACTTGACTTATCGCTTCGACAAGAAACTAGAATTATGATTATGGGCCGAGCTCCGAAGAAGCTCAACGCTTAACGCTCATCAAATTAGACTAACTAGGGATTAGACTAGGGAATAAAATTATTTGCGAATCTGGCAAGCAAACCTCATGCTTCAGATTTTCACGCACTCAGACTTAATTCACAAAAAAAATCGTTCCGGCCTGAGACTCATACAAACTTTTGAAACTGCAATTTATTGCAAAACAATTCCCTGAAACAACTGTACCAAAATAACAATAGCACCCTGAGACAGAGCAATGATTTTATAAACCTGAAATCTCGTTGGTGATCATTGGCTTGTAACAAACTCAACATTCACTTGATGATTTGTATTTCCGAAACCTATAATGCAACTTATATGTCCGATTAAAAAAAATGTTAGAATACGACAACATTCCCAAACAACAATTTTCAAACTCTAGTTCAGAAGTTATCGTTTAAACTGGTTAAGGAGAAACGATTCTGAACTCAATGTTACCTCACAAACATAAAAGTATATATCTCAAAGAGAAAGCAGCAAATAATTGCAATTATTTTAGGTTTACCGCTGCTTAAGATTCTCAAAAACATGTGTCACTTCGTGCAGAGTTGCAATGAGAACTCAATGACGCAACCATTTTGTAATCTGATATGATTTGTCGAATTTGTGCTTTTGAAATATGCGAAAATATACAAAAATAATGAACGTTGGTGTGAGCAGTTTCACGAGAATGAACCAAACTCAACAAAATAAAGAAAAACAAAAATGTCCCGAGGTAGCATTGCCAACTTTGATCCATTTACATCACTAATATTAAGAGGAGTTCCCAGAAATATTCCAACAAAAAATACCTGCGAATCATGGCTCGAGTTCAATTAGCTCACTCTCGCATGAAGTCGAACAAATTGTCCCTTTGTATCGGAAATCCACGGCCCGCCTTCTGCCCACTTCCCAACTGAAAAAAGAACAAAAAATTTGCGTGCTCAAAACCGACCAACTTCCTCCTATAAACCATTCTAATTCGTTAACATCTCATTTGAATAATTCATATCATCCATCTACCCCGCAATTAGCATATTACCATAATAAACATTCAGTTTTCACTTTCTTCCCGCACGAGCCACGATGGGGCCCCCACGTGAGTAAAGTCACTTTTCACCGACCAACCACTGGCTCTGCTGCAAAGCTAGTAAATAGTAAATAGTAATAGGCAGCACAACAAATCACCGCTTCCAGTTGTGCTAAATCAACCAGCGGCTGCATTCCGTTCCGCCGCTCGCGACCGAATGAAGTAATAGAAAAATGGGAAACCTGCTGAGCTATTGCACAACTCTCGACCCCCGCCCGGGAATGGGTGCCCCCTTCTCGCGCAACAAAGCGGAATCGTAGGAAATAGTTTATTAACAGCCATTACCATTCCAAATGGTTACTACATTTGCCCCAGACACGGGAAAAAACACAGAGAAAGCACGGCAATTAATAGTCATGCTCGAACATGGAATAGAAGAGAAAAGGAACCAGTTCGCTGAGGTAACCACAATCTAGGCCAATGTCAAGGTTTTCCACTTCTTTTTCGTCATTGACTTTCTAATGCTCGGGCAGCGCACATTGTGCACTGGTTTCTGGGAGACTGGTTCGATGACGACGATCGTCGATTGCGCTGCTTACTTAACCGGCTCTAAGCAGCATACTCTCTTTCGCTCGGTGCCCGATCCTCCCCCCGACGAGGGGGGAGACGGGGGAACAAACACAGACAAGACAGACTTAGACAACTAGTCGGAAGCTCACCGCGTCGCGCAACGCTCGGTGTTTGAGTGAGTGCGGCACTCGCGGTTCTTCATTTTACTGCTTTCGCCGGCTGAAGTGAGTGAATAGATTTCTTCTTCTTCTAGAAACAGCAGCAGCCAGCATCAATTTCGACGCGACGCGGTGCGGCGCTCGCTGTCTTGGCTGCACGGGAAATAGTGGGAGGAAAAGTACTCACATCAGCCTTTTGTCGGGCGCATGACTCATCTGCAACCGGTTTTGGGGGAGTTGCGCCTTTCGGACTTTCTTTCTCGCTGCGTGTGGTTTATGCAACTGTGCAATTATGCAATTTATCATGATAATTACTAGTTTTCTTTCGGTTTTTGCTTCTTCTGCGGGGTTTCTTTGGCTTGAGGTGCACTATGGTACCGGCTGTTTTGCCTTCCACCTTGGCCTTACTTTTCATTTATGTTTTGTAATGGAAATGCCGGTTCCGTGGGAATGTGAGTTTGGCGGATGGCGTACATTGGAGAAGAGTTTGAAACTTTGAGTTAGGGGGTATGAATCATTGTATTCGAACTGGATACGCGTTTGACATGAGCCATTTAGTTATAAGGGCTTTGATTGTTTTCGGTGTGTATTAATTTATTTTTGCCATCAAAAGTCAAACCCTGTTGCTGAAATAGGCCTCTCCATTTGGGTCCTGATTGTTATATGTATGGAAACGGAATTGTTAAAATGCAACGATACGATTTCAAAAGATGGTCGCTATATCAACTGAGTTGATCTATCATTACCTGAATGAAACTTCTGACGCAGTGTTCAGAACTTTAGAATTGTTTGAAAAAATGATCGAGCCATGCATAATTTTATCTGTTTTTCAAATTGCCACTAGTCCATGAAAAATTAACCGATTTTTTTTTTGTTTTGGTGAATTAATTTTCCTATGAAATACTGACCTGGAATAACAGGAGCATCACTTTACTTTTCGAGAATACACCGTGATCAATAAATTCGGATACACTTTTTCATGCGCGTGTAGAAGTGTTAAATTTGCGGTCAATTGTTGTTTACTTGTTACGCGCGATGGAGCAATTTAAGGAAATTGTAGTGAAACGATTTGTAGATGGCGACTCGCGATTTTCAAAATCCTGAAATCTTTTAGAGTTAATCGTAACTCTATATACAAGATCATCCAAAGGTATCAGGAGACGTCCTCTTTGGAGGATAGGAAAAGGTTCCGATCGTCCACATTCGGTACAGACACAGCGAAACATCAAAATCGTAAAGGAGCGAATCCGACGGAAAAGGACAACGTCCATTACGGAAAATGGCGTCAGACCTGGACATTTCATACGGATTGGCTCACAATATTGGACGGCGTGATCTTGGATTCAAGGCTTTTAAAAAACGTAAGGCTCATGGCGTTTTCGAACCATCCAATCAGAGGAGGTTGGATGGAGCAAAGGTGATACTATCGCAGTCATGCGTTCATTTTTTTTCTGATGGGAAACTGTTTGTCCGGGAGCAGCCTCGTAACGTCCAACATGATCTGGTCTGGGCAGCAGCTAAGGACAATATTCCTGCGCCCCAGATAAACGTACCCCGATTTCAAAGTGCAGCTTCAGTGAAGGTTTTGGGCGCAATCTGCAAGCGCGGTAAACTACCGTTGATTTTCATCGATAAAGAGGTGACAATTTACGCCGTTTACTATGAAACGGATGTTTTGGAGGATATTGTTGCTCCCAACCTACGACAGCTCTATGGAGAAGATCATTATGTATTTCAGCCAGATGGCGCGATGCTTTAAAGAGCTGGTGGTATTGATGTTAGATTACATTACGTTAAAGGGTGTATTCGATAAAAATGGCACACAGAAAATCTTCTGTAACTTTTGAATCGTATGAGTAAAAAACCTAGAATTTTGAGTAGATCTTATCCATAGTGTATTATTTACATCTGCCAAGTTTCATAGTTACATAGTTACTATATTCAGTAGTTCCAGTCATGTCGTCGAAACAAGAAATTGTCCGTGAGAAAATTTTGTGCACTCACAATCAAAATCCAGGGGCGTCCCACCGGTGGATTGCTAAAAGGCTTGGAATTGCAAATACAACTGTGTCTCGTGTAATAAAAACCTTCAAGGAGCGTCTGAGTGTCCATTGGTCGTAAAAGTGGTCCAATGGACAGTAAAATGGCCAGGAAAGTCGTACAACAATTCAAGAACCGTCCAAACATGTCAATTCGAGATGTCGCTAAAAAGTCTAAGGTGTCAGTCGGTTTTGTGTAGAAAACCATGAAGCGTGCTGGGTTACATGTTTACAAAGTGCAAAAAGCCCCAAACCGGAATGAAAAACAAAACATCACTGCGAAAACCCGCGCCCGGAAACTTTACACGAAGCTGCTCACCAAATCCGGTTGCATCGTGATGGATGACGAAACATACGTCAAGGCCGACTTCCGTCAACTTCCTGGGCAAGAATATTTCGTTGCCAAGTCGAAGTTCGATGTTCCGGAGGATGTTCGAAAGAAGAAACTATCGAAATTTGCAAAGAAGTTTCTAATCTGGCAGGCGATTTGCGGATGTGGTGAAATAAGTGCTCCCTTCATCACTTCCGGAACAATAAACGGTGCGATTTACACGGAAGAGTGCCTTAAGAAGCGTCTCTTGCCATTCATTAAGAAGCACAAAGGATCAACTCTGTTTTGGCCTGATCTAGCATCCTGCCACTACGCTCGAAACGTATTGGAGTGGTACCGAGCCAACGGAGTCAATTTTGTGCCAAAGGATATGAACCCACCAAATTCACCGGAACTTCGTCCAGTTGAAAAATTCTGGGCAATTATGAAAACGGAACTTCGCAAACATCCCAAAACTATAAAAACAGAGCTAGAATTGAAGAAAATTTGGGTAAAAATAACAAAAAAACTGGGAAAATCGGTTGTACAAAATTTGATGGGTGGAGTGAAAAGGAAGGTGCGGGCATTCATGATGGGAGACGATATTGAATAAAACAAATGTTGTAAATCAAAACTCATTAGTAGTTCTTCATTCCCTGAAAATTTCAAGAAAATCCGATAATCAGTTTAATTTTGATGAGTATATATGTGTGTGCCATTTTTATCGAATACACCCTTTAGTACCGTTCACAATTCCTTAAAGGTGTAGCTGATTCTTCAATGCTGCCAACAGAAGTAATTCTTTTTTTTAATATTTTTGTGGATGCTGGTATAATTTCTTATTGAAATTTTATGTTCAATAGTTTCAAATCATGCAATGTAGATAGTTGTCATGTTTCAACAAATAAAACAGATATATCTGTCTGCTTATGGCGTTCAATTCAAGATCATACAACATTTAATTCATTGTTCAATTGTTGACGAGCATCAAAAGGTTAAAAAACTGTCCTTATTCAAATCAGTTCGCTGTGATCGTAAATGCATAATTTCGAGACATATATCAATAACGCGTGGGCTTCAGATAGCTCAGTCGGTGAGAGACGGTTTACCAAGCCGGAGGCAATGGATAGGATTCCTGGTGCGATCAAGGCAATTTTTCGGATTGGAAATTTTCTGGAATTCCCTGTGCATAAAGGGTGTAGCAGGGAAAAAATGGATTTTTTTTAATTTTTTAGTTTTTTTTTAGCTCCTTGATTATCGAGATTTTTAGCCTGGGCTGGTTCATCTCCCGTCGCAGTCGCTCAAATACCTTTTGGGTATTTTCGTAACTTGTCCGGGGGTGCGATTCGAACTCGTGACTTTGGCGTAAGAGGTATGGCTGCTAACCATTACGTCGGGGTCGCCCCCAAGTTTTTTTTTAACTTTGACATTGAGTTAATTTGTATACTTAATGACTTATTTCTGTTTATAGAGTATTTATTCATGTTTACTTTCAAGTGCTGTATCAGATCATTAGAATTTATTTATCGCAAATTTGTGAAAATGTACGCCCAAGAAGTGATTGCGATTGGCTGCTCGCCCAGAAGACGCCAAAGGAGATTGCCAAGATGGAAAAATGTCATTTGGCCGCAGTTTTTCGCAGCAAAAAGCATCTAAGCGGCGGAAGCCACGAAGAAAAGTTCTGCGGTTTGCACGTACGCCAAACGTAATGAAATCGGTCCGTGCAAAGATTATTCGCAACCCGGTACGTTCCTTCAGGACACTTGCCAAGCAAGCCAACATTTCTGAAAAATCCATTCGAAGAATACCCATGAAGGACTTGCACGCATCTTCCACAGCTAAAGTGAATCACCACTTGATAACGGAGTGGTAAAAGGAACTACGAACTCTCGTCCGAAGAGATTGCTTTCTTTATTGAAAAAAAAAAATGATAATCCTGTTCTCCGACGAAAAGTTATTCAGCATCGATGCTGTGTCCAACAGCCCCATAGACTGATACATACACAGTGTACATTGGAATTCTAAAGGACCAAATGCTTCACTGTGTGAAGGTCAACATCTCTGAGGATCGCTACACTATTCTACAACTGGATGGAGCACCATGTCATACATCAAATCAGAGCCAACGATGGCTGATGGAAAACGTGAAGTTTTGGCCGAAAGATTTGTGGCATGCTAGCAGTCGGGACCTGAAGCCATTGGATTATTTTATTTGAGCGTATGTTGACGCACAAGCCTGCATAACATCTCACCCTAGTGTGAAAACCCTGAAGTCTGTCATAACTTGTACATGGCGGTCGATGTTGGAGAACTACGTTCGAAAGGCGGGTTCTAGCTTACGGCGTCGTCTTGAGGACGTCATCGTTAAAAATGAGGACACATCGAGTAAATTTGTTTGAAAGTATCTTAGGGTCTGTTCATAAACCATACATTTTAACAGACTTTTAACCATACATTTTTTTGAAATTTTGTCTGGAGCGTGGAATTCGGTCAGAAAAGTCTACGTGGTTTATGAATAGCCCCTAATAAAGAAAACTGAACTCGAAAATGTTGATGTTATTACCTCAACTAGATAAAAATGGGTTTTAAAAAGAAAAAAAAATAATTTCGCAATTTTTCTCCAACCGCACCCTGTAGAGTATCATTGTGCTTGCCACGAAATATACATAGAATACTCTCAGTTAATAACTGCTGACAGCACTAACTTTTTGAATTCTTAGTTTAGAGCAGGCAAAAGCTCATGGAAATGAGCGCCAAAACCCGGAAGAAGAAGAAATCGATAGCTAGAAAACCACAAACTATAAGTTTTGGCATCTTTGACAGTGTTCTACCTAAAGGGAAGTGTTTGCTCTCACCTAAAAGTAGAACTTTATTTCCAAACAGTTTTTCTAAAGAAATCAATGACAGTCTTTGAATTTTTTTCTTAATCCAATTGGGGATGGTCCAAAATTGTGATTGTTATTTTTATTCATGTTGATACAAATGGAAGAGACCTTTTTCGGATGCCTAAACATTCGTGCGATGACGCATAATTGAATTTGATTTCATTAGCAAGACCAAGAAAGGGAAGAAAATGAAATGATTTTCGTCTACTCGAAGATTGGCTCCTAAGCCAAAGTGGAGATTTGGCATGGAGAAACAAAATTCTATCTCTCTTAAGCTCTGTCTGGACGGCAATTGAACTGTTCATTGATTCTTAAGGATTGGATATTCAGAATGTTAAAACAAATATTTACCCGATATCTTGGAGACCATTAACAAAATATTTTGACAATTTACCTAGGAGGCAGAAAGACACTGCAAGCCAGTGGTGGCAAATGTACTGCATACTGATCTTATTTCCATAACATTTTACATTTTTCGTTTCGACAAAATTGAACACACGCTTAAGTGAACCGTCATGAGAGTAAAAGTCATCAGAGTAAAAGTCATGACATTTCTGTACTGTTTTCTACAGACAACGAAACATTTCTGCTGGTCCAGCCGATGGTTTAAAACAGTTGCACCGATGGTTTAACCCTTTTAGGCCTACATTGTCCTAAGCCTTATTACACAAGCAATTTGGTGTATTCTGATTGGTTTAGGACATATTTTTGAGATGTGCTAGGTAGTTCAAACCGTCCTGGAGTTCAGAAGTTAAGATCTACAGTTGTAACAGTAGCTTTATCCGCTATAAACAGTAACGATATGAATTCAATCATATTAAATGAATACCGTGGAAGACGAACAGATATTATGAGATAATCTTGGGATATTCTATGCCAAATTAACTGCCGTGGAGTTCCGAACTTAAGACCTACTGTTGTAACAGTTGCTTTATCTACTAGACAAAGTTATGGTATGTATTCAAACTTGTTCAATGAATGTCCTGGAAGAACAACAGTCACTATGAGATAATGTTGGGATATTCTTTGTCATTCTAACAGTCCTGAAAGTCAACAAACATTATTAGTTAAATGGCATGGTCATCCAAACTAACCTTGAGGTCAGATCATCAGACCTACAGTTGTAACAAAAGCTTTATGTGCTATGCAAAGCTACGATGTAACAATGAAACTTATTCATTGAATATCTTGGAAGAACAACAGACATTATGAGATAATCTTCGGATGTTTTAGGTTATCCAAACTATCCTGAAGTTCCAAACTTAAAATCTACAGCTGTAACTATGCCTTTTGAGACTGTACAAAGTAACAATATAAATTTGATAGCTATAGATATAGTTATATGTATAGTCAAACACAACAATTTCATGGTATATCAAACTTTGATGTTCATCTTCTGAAATAACTGAAATAAGCTATCCTCTAATGAATGGACCGGAGTGGGAAATTGACGGCATCAACCCAAGTCATAAATATCAGTTGTAAATAGTTGACCATCAACATGGTTGAATACGTAGCGTAACTTTGTATAGTCTAAAAAGCTATAGTTACTACTGTAGATCTTAATTTCTGAACTCAGAGAACTGTGGGAGACAGTTTGGATGACCTATAACTTCACATTATTATCAAATAATGACTGTTGACCTTCCAAAAGGTTTATTCAATATGTTTGAATACATATCGCAACCTTATATAGCCCTAATAGCTACTGTAGATCTGATGTTCTGAACTCAAGTACATTTTGGATTACCTAGAACGTCCCAGAAAGATATAAAAATGTTTAATGTTTATCAACGAGAGTTTAATAATACGTATGCATATGTACCATGTTGGTCCTCCCTTAGCTCAGTCGGTAAAGGCGCAGCTACAAAGCAATACCATGCTGGAGGTGGCTGGGTTCGATTCCCGGTCTGGTCTAGGAATTTTTCGTTAAGGAAAATTTCTCGACTCTCTGGGCATAGGGTATGATTTTACTTGCCACATAATCATACTAATGCAAAAATGGTACCTGGCATCGGAAGCTCTCAATTAATAACTGTGGAAGTGCATTTAAAATACTATAAAACCACCTAGATCAATACCCAATACAATGCATGCACAAGGCATTTATTTTTCTTCCTGAACTTCTTCATATTCAGGACGTTCTTGGTCGTTAATTCAGCCTTAAACTCATATGGTTTTTTTCCCAGATAGAAGAACTGATGTTAAACAAGTTAGCCGGAGACAGTGTACAATTTGATTCAGTGTGTGATTTTTTAAAGCCATTTTCCTTTTGGGGGCATAAATGACCCCTTAGGACTGAAGGGGTTAAAACAATTGCGGAATCATTGATTCTGGCTTAATTTAACGTGTGCGGTGTGCTCAAACGTTTCCGTGAGCGGAAAACTATCGCTCGGAAGGATCACTGTAAGACTCGTAGTGGAACTTACGATTGGCAACTGCATTGGCAGTAGGTGTTGAGAACAATTTGAGCCTATCTTGGACCTGACTCTCGGATGGCGACATTGTCATAAAATTATGTTCTTATTGTGGCAGCAAGCAGCCAAACTGGATACTGTAACAGAACCAAAACACGCGCTCGGAAGTTGTATAGAGATGTTCTCACTCCCAGAAAGAGAATGTAAATTAAGATGGATTTTGGGTTGCTTCTCGGACAAAAGTGGCCACGCCTCGAGGAGTTGTCCCCAACACATATCATTTCGTTAATGCTGATAATTTCGTTTAAGTTTCAAATGAGTCTATGAACTTGAAGCTCTTCAAGTAAGCGTGCCTAAATAAACGAATTCAAACCCTTCATCAAAGCACACAAAGGTCATGTGAAGTGTTGCCCAGATTTGTCTAACTGCCACTACAGTCGAGAGACACTTCGGTGGAACCGTGACAACAGGGTTGATTTCATCCAAAATGGGCTCAACCCACCCAATTGCCCTTACTTTGATCCAATCGAGAAATATTGAGCAATTGCTAAGCGGAAGCTTAAAAGACTGGATTGTATTCAATCGATCGAATGAAACAAAAATAAAGAAGTTGTTTGCAAACAAGGCAATGGTTTTCGATGAACTACTTAACAGAGAAGAGTCTGAGATCAAAATTGAATATGATGCTGTGATGTTGCTGTGGTTGATGTTGTCGTTTTGGTTGTTCTAACTGTTAAAATTGAGAACACAAATGTATCCCTGTTACATCAAATTTTATCAAATTGATGAAGGCATGTAACACTACTTGTGAGAAGAAAAGTGAACGCAAAATAACAGTAAGATAAATACTTAATTTTATAAAACATTTGACAATTTTGAAGTGAACTATCATGGCATCCAATTATAAATTTTTGATATTAATTTCATGTAGACATTTATTGTCTTTGTGATGGTGGACTTTACTTGGGAATGTTTTAAATTTAAAGTTTTTCAGACTTGTTCTATTCTCTCAATAGTATTATTGTTCTGTACATATATATTCTAAGTTAATCATAGTTAAGAAAGTTTTCTATCCTGAAAAAATCATAGACTTGCTCAAGAATTGTTGCACATTTTGGAAGAGTGAAAATCATACTCAATCTTTATAAAAACCACCTATATCAATACCCAATTAAGCCTCGAAAACTCCCAACCAGAAAGAACTCGCAAACCGGATCGAGAGTCGAACCCAGCCCTGTTAATTTACACCCCACAAGTCACCCCATAAAATATTAAAATTCCCAGTCCGTATCAACTCCATCGCGATCGTTGCATAATTCAATTCTCTAATCGCAAGGTCGCGCTGACCGACTGCATAACCAACATAACAACGCAGCAACATATTTTCTGCAAACTGGCTTTTCTTTCCCTCATTGGACCGCTTCTTTTTCCCTCTGTCTCGGTCACGATCACCAACGGTCTCACCCCACATCCAACCCCAACCCGAGCTGCAGCGAGTCAGTCGAGCAACGAGCATGCCGAAAGTGAAAGAGAGAGTGCGGCCCGCGAAGTAGTTAGAAGTCGAGCCTCTGGCAAACGTTGAAATGTTGTTGCTGCTGCAGCAGAGAAAAACATCAGAAAAACGAACCATGACAATAGGAGAAATGGAAAAACCGGTCTCCACCACGGGCACCGACCACTGCAGCACGCGTTACTTCATAATCTATTTACTCCTAATGCAAAGCAATTTCCAATCCTCAATGGGAGCAAGTTCGCGACCACCCAATGTCATTGACTGCACTAGGAAAATGAAGGGAAAAAAAAATGAAAACAAGGGTGTGGAAGGCAACAACACTTTTTTCCCAGGAGGGGCTGCGCCAAGTGGAAGATGATTGCATTTTCCTTCTCCTTTCTCTGTGGGAGTATTTCCTATTCGATGAACTGACTGGGCTGGTGGCAAGAGGAAAGCTTTGCTGTTCCATTCATTGGCTTTGGGACCGATGAGGGTTTGTCAGTGCGTGTTATTTGCAATGTTTAAAGAAAATTAGAATGGTACTTGTTTTAATGGAACAAGATTGTGGAACTGGTAATTTGGAATTTGGCTACTGCAAACTGGTAGTTAAATAGAAAAAGCGAATAAGGAATGTATCCAAAATAAGCTACCCACGTGCATTTGCGTTGTACGCGTATTTTTGTGATGGTTTTAATGTATTCATCATAGCATGCTGTGCGTTTGACTGTCATCGTTCGTTTGTTTACTTGTTTGCCCGGTTTAAATTCTTCGTTTTCAGAATGTCGCGCATTGAAGAAGACGTGAAAATTAAGGTTTTGGACACATGGCTACCTGAAAAGGGTGTAACTATGTGACAATTGGCGAAGCGCTTTGGAATTCATCACGCGAGTATAAAATCCACCATAACCAAGTTTGGGGAACACTGTTCTTTGGATGAATTGCCAGGAAGAGGCAGAAAACCCGGATCTTCAAACCCTAAACTGGATCAGCATCTCTGGATAAATAGCTCTAATTCGGACGATCAATACGTGATTTGGCCAATAAAGCGAGAACCAGCGTCAGAATGAATCAACGTATCAAAAAACGGAACTACCTGAAGACCTACAAGAATCAGAAATTTGCCAAACAAAGTGCAGAACAGAAGCAACGCGTAGCAACGAGAACACGGAAATTGTATTCGCCAGCTTTGCAGCGACCGAATGCTTATATTTTGAAGGACGACGAGCCCTATGTCAAAGAGAACTCAAAAACCCTTCCAGGTCCACAATATTACACTGCCGTCGTAAGGGAGGATGTAAGCGATGCAGACAGGTCGATTCAAGTGGAGAAGTTTGGTCGAAAAGTGCTGGTATGGCAAGCAATATGTTCCTGTGGTATGAAGTCTACCATTTTTACACTACCGGAACAATCAACGCGGAAATCTATCGATCTGAGTGTCTGCAGAAGAGGTTGCTGCCTTTATATCAAAAGCATAGTACTCCTCCACTGTTTTGGCTGGATTTAGCGTCGGCGCGTTACGCCAAAACAACTCTCAATTGGCTCACGGAAAAGGGTATAGATTTCGTTGAGAAAGACATCAATCCGACAAATTACCCTCAGCTTCGGCCCAGCGAACGCTTTTGGGCGATTGTGAAGAGGGTTTTCAAAAAGACTGGTAAAGCAGCTTAGAATATGCAGGAGTTCAAAAAAAAAAATGTGCTATGGCGTCCAAAACATGTGATTTAAAAGTTGTCCGGAACATAATGAAAAGTGTTCGATCGAAAATTCGCAAATTTGTGAAAGAATAATATTAATTTAATCAGGTCTTTACAATGTTCAAGTTCAATCCCGTACAATAAAGAATAATCAATTTTTTTGAATAAAATACCTTTTTTTTATATGATTTAAAAGAAAAAAAATGTGGATAACTTATTTTCGATACAGCCCTTATGTGCAAGGCAGGGATGGTTTTATTCATTCAATCATTTTAAAGTTCATTTCATTTAACTGTCTTCATCAGCAAACTTTTTCATTTATGGTGAAATGATGTATGGTGTATGCAGGCCGTAATCAAAACTTCAATTTTGTTAAATGGCCTTAACAGCTAAAAAAAAGTAGTGTGAATTTCTGTTCAATATCATGCACATAAATGGAGCATCACAAAACTTACAAATTACCATTATAAATTGTGTAATGTTCTGAGATATTCCATACATTGTCGATAATATTGTATGCAACAGCTAATAACTTGGATGATATTCCTAAATTTTCGAGTCTTTTAATAGCAAACTTGGTCATCGCGTTAAAAGAAAATCATTCTAAAGTTCTGTCCAGTTAGAATCCGGAATCACTTATCGTGTTGCAGCGGCACGGAAAGTGACTGCTGCAAGAATTCTTTGACAGTGGTTTGTTCACCTGCCCACTTTCTGTGGTATAAATTTCACGGTGTTTCGTGCTGTGAGTCAAAAGTTATTCCAGATGGAAGCCGAGAGGAGAGAAAAAATTCTGCACACCCACTTTGATAATCCAATGTGGTCCGCCAAATCAACCATGCATGATGTGCTCAAACGTTTCAGGGAGCGAAAGAGCGTGGATCGAGTGCCTCAAGGTAAGCGTCGTTGTGGAACCTATGACCGCAAGCTGAACCAGAAGGTGTTGAGAACCATCAGAGCAAACCCTGGACTATCAGATAATGGAATCGCACAAAAATACGCTGCTGCTTGCAGTACCGTTCGAAGAATTCGTTTGCGAGCAGGATATCGTTCTTATCGAGCCAGCAAGCAACCAAACAGAACGTTGAAGCAATGTTTCGTCACCAAAACTCGAGCTCGGAAATTGTACCAGCAGGTTTTGACGAAGTACCAAGGATGCCTGCTCATCGACGATGAAACCTACGTCAAAATGGATTTCGGACAGCTTCCTGGCCAAAAATTCTACATGGCGACGGCACGAGGAGATGTTCCTGCGAAGTTTGAGTTTGCTTTTATGGACAAATTTGCCAAAAAACTGATGATTTGGCAAGCGATATGCAGGTGCGGAGCAAAGGCCAAAGTGTTCGTGACGATTAAGACGATGGACTCGAAGCTGTACAAGGAAGAATGCCTCAAAAACCGCGTACTACCTTTCATTAAAGCCCATAAAGGTCCCGTGAAGTTTTGGCCAGATTTGGCGAGTTGCCACTACAGCCGGGAAGTCATCCAGTGGTAACGCGATAATAACGTAGATTTTATCGATAAAAACATAAATCCACCCAACTGCCCGCAGTTTCGACCCATCGAGAGATTTTAGGCAATAATGAAGCGGAAGCTTAAGAAACGTGGGAAAACGGCTCGGGACGCGACTCAGATGACCAAAATGTGGAACAAATGTGCCATGGAAGTTGATTCCGGAGGTGTGCAGCGTTTGATGGGAGGAATAAAGAAGAAAGTGCGAATTTTCATTAGAAACGAAGGAAAATGATTTGTATTGATATTTTTTCCTTAAAGTACAGTGAATCACCCTTTGTTTTGATGTATTAAACTTATTTGTACGTCAATCCGTTACCGAGATACAGATGATTTTATTATTCCAGATTCTAAATGGACATAGCTTTAACCTGTATTTTTGCTGTACCATTAATTATTTTCAGTGATTGATACCAAAATAAATTGGAAATAAAGGAACCACTCTGGAAGAGGAATGTCTATAAAAATCTTCGAGGACGTAGGATGTAGGAAAATCTGAAGTCGATTCACAGAAAAAAAGTATGTTTGTGACCAATTGCATCCGAAGATTTGACCAGGTGTTGAGAAAGCGATTCAAAACATTCAATGATAGCTTATGAGAAGATCTAGAAGAAATTTTGCAAACAGTTGAAGTGATCCCCGAGAAGATCTGTAGGGATCTTCAATGAACATCTACTCGAACACACTTCGAAGGGAAGTGAACAAGAAAGAACTGCTACAAGAATGGGTGAAATCTTGTCTGCAGCTCATATACAACGTTGCCACATGGCACTTTTTTTGCCACTGTGCTGGTAAAAGTTTGTTCTTTCCTTATCGATGTGAGCCACAAATTGACGGCTAATGCATCGGCAAATGCGCGGTTCGTTTACCTATGACAACATTGCGACCCTAAATATTAAGTGATTTTTTCATTTAGCTTCAAGTGAAGTTCATTTAGCTTCAAGAGAGTCAAGGGATGAGCCATAAACCACTTGTTCTCATATTTAGGATTTTCAGCCCCCCTTTCTGATTGTCCATCCTTTTTTTTTAAATTATATGAACACATGCTCTGATCAAGTTAAACGTGGTTTATGGATGGTCCGCAAAGTTTATGCATTACTGTTGTATCTTTCAATTCAGTTACTCCACGCTTTGTCTGACTTCAGAATTATGCTTAACCTGGTGTAGATGAATTATATCTAGTCATTCAACGCGTTTTGTGATTGCAGTATGGTCTCAAATGATACGTAATGCACAATTGGTTTTGCAGAATTATACCTACCTATCTATGGATTTTTAAACGGATACGATTTACATACCACAAGGGAAAAGGGGCTCTCAGTCCCAAATAAGAAAGCACGTGGTGTATGGCTCCTCCCTTAACTGCCTTAAAGCTAAATGAACTTACAAAATCACTTCAGATTGATGGGGGCGCGTGGTTGGCAAGTTACTTTGAGCCACGTGGTAGGATAATCCGCCGAAACTTAAAACATATATTTTGAAATAGGAAATATCTTCTCATCAACATGAGACCCTAATCGTGGACAGCAATTTCTGCTAGAACCAAAGATGTGAAGAGAAATTATTGATAGGTCCGTTAGAATACGGCAGGCTGTGAAATTGAATAGAAGCAGTTGAAATTGAGCGGAGGGCTATTTTGAAAAGGCGGTATCCAATCAACCACACAATCGTTTGCCAGCGCGGGGTAGGCAAGGAAGGAGAAGGGACCCCCCTTGACTGGCAAAAAAAGTGTGCGCTTGATCGTACTCACACACCGCCAATGGCCCAGAACAGTTCTAGCGATGTTCAAAATTTTACTGTTTCAAAAATGTCTGTTTTACACTGCCTTAAGACCACATGTGACAGAAATCAATTTCTAATTAGAGGTTTTGAAGAAAAAAAATTTAATTTTAACTGTTTTTTTTTTTCTTTATTATTTTATTAAAAAAAACAAGAAAGAAACACGGTATTGTATGCTGATCCTCTTAACAGCACGTTTTGATGGAATCCCCATCATGGAATGAATACATTACTAATTATGTTTTTATTGTGTTTTATTTGTTTTATGTTTTTATTCGTACCTTGATAATTCATCTTTTCATAATAAATATTGCAATTTAGGTATCTTTCGATAATTAAAAAATACGTGTATTTATTACCTTTCATTTGCGTATTTTGTTTATTTGTTGTTAAAATCGACTTCCTCTTGATCGAATAGTGGACTTCCTTCATACTGTTTAATGATTTTCTCTAGATCTTTCAGTACACATGGAGTCCAATTTAAGTTTTATTACAGCCGTATAGCACTCCTCCCGGCTTTGTTGATAAAACTGCATCCAAACTGTTTTGTCTCCCAACACCTCCTCTATGCTTCTTTAAAGCCGACATTTGTACAAAGTGGCCCACTCTATAGAAGGTAATGAAAACATGTTAATGTTAATGTTAATAAAACCTTTATAAGACCATAAAGATTTTGAAAATGTTCTAGTAAAATTTATATGTTATGACCACTTGAGGACCTTCATAAAACCTATTGACAGCCATGAAAATCAACATACGGCCAAATGGCCACAGCTGTCAAACATCACTATGATACCGTGGTTGTTTTTTGTTGATTTGCTTTGATCGATTCTTTGCTCTTCTGATTCATTTAACAGTTAATAATATCCCAGAAAAATGTTCTAGTGGTCAGGGGAATTTTGTTTGATAGCAAAATATCCACAACAAATTGAGTTTTTTACCGCGAATTATGCTCCAAACCATATGCGCATTTAATTTTATGATGAACATTGGCTCGATAAGAGTTGCAAATTAATGCGCCTCGGAAATTATGTGATTATGTGTTAACAACTGCAAAAACAAAATTAAAACAAACATCTATATATATAAATGAATTTCTGTCTGTCTGTCTGTCTGACCCTTATAGACTCGGAAACTACGGAACCGATCACCGTGACACATTTATATGCAGGGGTTTTTGGAGCCAGGGAAGGTTTTTATGATGATAAGAGACCCCTCCTCCATCTGGAAGGAGGAGGGGTATCTCATACAAATGAAACACAAATTTCGGCATAAATCGAGAATTAATTAAGCTAATGGAACCACATTTGGCATGAGGAGTTTTTGAAGGCAAGAAATGTGTGTATGGTCATTTGAGACCCCCCCTCTCTCTGGAAGGAGGGCTCTCATACAAATGAAAAATATTTTTTTGAATAATTCGAGAACTAATCAAGCAAATGGCACCAAGTTTGGCATGTAGAGGATTTGAAGGTAAGAAATGTTTGTATGGTGGTTTGAAACCCATCCACCCTCTGAAAGGGAGAGCTATCATACAAATAAAACACACATTTTCAACTAGAAAGTGAGAAAAAAGATTAGTAATTTACATTTAATTCCAACTACCTTTATTGATTATCT
This sequence comes from Aedes koreicus, assembly GCA_024533555.2. Taxonomy (NCBI): domain Eukaryota; kingdom Metazoa; phylum Arthropoda; class Insecta; order Diptera; family Culicidae; genus Aedes; species Aedes koreicus. The sequence continues at coordinate 594,077 of JAHHFK020003330.1, forward strand.
TGACAGATTTGAACCAAACATGAGGATTATCCAGGCAACTTAAATATAAATGTGTATTTCTTAGGTAAAAAGCATGTTCTGATAGAATTTGTAACCCCTTCTTAGTCCAGAATAAAAAACTCATTCCTAAAACCAAGCATAAACGCACCAGTTCCATTGAATTGTGTAGCAACGCTCGCACCGGGTTCAGCTAGTATTTGATAAATTAATCATGAGTTTCCTGAAAATTGATGGAATTCAATAAGGTTATCTAAAGGAATGCTGAAATTGGTCTCCGATCTATAGTTCAAGTGCATTACATTTAAAATTGGATGCATTTATTTGTCCACATTTCAATTATTTTTAAAATTTCAATATGGCGATTGGAAAAAATCACAGTTTTGCCCAAAAGCCAATTTATCTTCGCAATGACTACTATACAACTATTTGGTAGTTTAATGACTTTCCTCAATGCCAATTTGCCGTTTAATGCATTTACTGGAGGCAAAATGATTTTAAAAGGCGTTTTCAACTGACCATAATAGGATAATATGAATGAGTCCTAATCCGCCATTTCAAAAAAGCATTTTACGAGTTCATAATGTCGAAATAAAACCTTTGATAGGAGTAAAAGGAATTTCAGAAAACAAGGTTTGACGATCGTTGTAAACAAGCTGTGTAGGTTCTCATGAACCTGACTAAAATATGAAACCTGTTGGCACCTTTTGATGCCATAATAAAACCAAATTGATTTCTAGTAGCTTGCATAAAACTTTAATAATAATAAAGCTGGATGGTTTTTGCAAATTTTACTTGGGTTCCTTCCATCTGTTCTGGATAGTATTTTATCGATCTGTTTTAAACTCCATTTAGACCGTGTTGTGGGTTGATTTTTCGGATCTTCCAAAAGGCTCTTCATATCTGCCGCTGCACTTCGACAAGATTATCGTAAGGACCTAGTGGACAGCTGACATCATTTGGGACTTTTGGTAACTTTCTGTAGAGTTTTCAAAAAATGCTATAGGCCTTTTTGTAAATATTTCTCCAAATGTTCCTTAAACTGTGTTTATGTTTAGGTTTCTTCCAGATCTTTCTCGAGAATATCTCTAGATTTGTCAATGCACTGCTCACGTTTTCCGCTCTTAACTGGGTACTGATTTCTTCCTTCAACCCGTCGTGTGATCTTCCTCTATTCGGTTGGCATCGGTGGTGTATTGCTAAGCATGACTGCTACCTTGCCTTACTGGGCCTGGGTTCAATCCTAATCGAGGAAGGAGGGGGGGTTTTTTTTAGCCGAAAACCTATCTGGTCACGTCGGGAGGGAAGTAAAGCCGTTGGTTCCGGCTCATGGTAGAGGTGCCTCCCTCCAGTGGCGAACCAGCCTAAGGCTGAAAGCCAGCGAAATGTAAGAATAAAATAAAGCAATATTCCTCTATTTTTATGAAAAGTTCTTACAGATCGTTCAAAGAGCTTCGTCTAAAATTCCCTTCTTCTTTTTTAGCATTTCATGCTTATTGCTTCCTAAATGTTTCACGAGATGATTAGAACCCAGCTCACCATAATCTAGTAAGTGACTAACCAGCCCAGGAGGCTAAAGGACACAATTTAAATTCTAATTACGGTAGCATCACTTGGTCTCGTATTTCGATAGCTTCGCTAAGAATGTTATTATTTTGGACAAACTTCGTACGCGTTTTCAGTGATTTAAGGAGGCAAAAGTATACTCATCTTGAGTGTAAATGCTAAGATTATTAATTGAAAATAAATGAAAAATTAATGGATAAAATGTTGATATACCAAAGGCTTTGAGAGCAAGAGCAACCGTTTTCCTTAGGCATGAACTTACTTTTACGATAAAAGTCATAGTTTTGTTTGTTTTGCATACCTGCAAAGAGAAGAAGAAATAAATATTATAATTAAGAAATTAAACAATAGTAACAAGAAAACAGGGAAATGTTTAGTGCTTTTCAAAGGCACAATGAATCAAAGATTTAAAATTGAAAGACAAATAAAATTGAAAGCTATAATAAGTTTGAGACTTATTTACTTGGTTTTTGAAATTTTTTCAACGTAGAAGGGAATTTTGTTCAATAAAAATAAAATTAATGTAAATACCTATAAAATACATCATAATTTTTGACGAGTTTTTACAAAAGCAGGAGAAACAAACTCATTCAAAAACTAAAACTGCTACTTGAGAAACAGATAATAGTTCTGAATAACTTTCAATCTCTAATAAAGTGTTCTTCTTAATTTTTTAGAGGAACATGTCAAAGATTTAGAACAGAATATTTTGTACAGAACCAAAATTCAAAATTCTGAACCAGATGCAGGATTCTTCAATAACTATGAGCAGAAGTAGCTGCTGAAAATTCAGGGAAAAACATATTAGGCTAAAAGTCATATAACGGTCATTCTTATATGACCGTTATATGACTTTCAGCTTAATATTTATATACACTAATAGCTTTCACGGCTAAAAACACGGCTTGAAGAAACAAGTTGAACACGCAGACGAGAAGCACTGCGTATAATCACATAATTTCTACAGCACACTATCAAAATGTCATGTAAATTTCTGTCCCCTGAGACCGACACATACAAGCGTCCTTTAGCACATAAGAATGAGTTGAAAGAGATGGGAAAATAAATTCATTCTAACACATCTTTCGTCGAATTGCGTATGTGTCAGTTTCAGAAGACACAATTTTACACGAGATCTTTCCTTACGTTCCCCGACTTTGTACAAACATGAATTACGTCTCGTGCAAAATTCATTAAGCTGTTTTGGTTAGCTCTTTTACTCCTATAATTATGTAAGATTACCATAAACTTACGATCAAATGCAGGCATTATGTTCAAAATCTGATGTCAAAGGACGTTTAAAAAACTTTCAGTACGACTATTCATATGGTCGAAAGCAACGTTGGTCGACTTTCTTCAATGTTTTTGGCTACTCATAGTATACTACCAAAGGGAAAATTGACGAAAAGAATCACTTTTGGCATCTGTTAAATCCAGTATAGTTGAACGACTTTAACACTAAACATTACACTTCAGTTTACGATCGAAGCAAAGCTAGATTCCACAAACTTATGTCAAATAGTTTGAGAAGCCTTAAACGACAACCCTAGGAGTTGCTCAACCACCGTGGTCGCTGTTTCAAATGGTTTGCAATCCTTACATTAGCACCTTAGCTTCTCAGCTAAAAAACCCTTCAAAGAAGATCTTTGGTCTTTCCCAGCATAGTCCCTCCGTCGGTTCAAATTTCATAACCAATTAGCAATCCACTTACAACAATGGAGTAAATTTACCTCGACAGTTACGAACATTATGTTTACAAATTAAATCGAATCCGCTGTCGCCGTTGTTGTTGCTGTTGTTTGACAAATCGGCTGGCAAATATGTGCAAATCTCTTGACACAATCCGAATGCAACTGCCGTCGCATCGCGCATCCATTGACTAGCAACGCTCAAGGATGACATGCAAATGTGAAGTAGGTTCGTACTATTGCATAATAGCAGCTCTGACTCCAGCCATCATCGCACATAAAGACCAAACGTGACAAGCATGCTAATTGATGGCGTAAAGCCCCCAGCCAGCAACCATGAATGGCATTTCGCAACCATCGATATGCTGCTGCAAAACTTATGGAAAGAACAAAAGTTGCCCATATTCTGGATCCACCAATTATTTCACCAAAAATTTAACCAGCAAGTACGTCGTTAATTTCCCAAACCCGAAACCGGCTTACCGATTTACTTTCCAATTTTTTTTTTTCAACGATCATTTCGGGGGGTAGTTTTTGGATGACCTCCACCGAAAAAAATAATCGAATCTAGCAGCCGAACGCGCATTGTGCGAGTTTTACGGTGTTGAAACCGAGAGGCCCATTAACCATTTTTTTTTTTTCGTTCGAGTTTCTCTGCTTCAACAACGCTGGTGTCCAAGGTTGCATCTGGTCGCTTTTCAGCTTTGACTGACGTTAGCTTACCGCATAGTCACCTCAGCAGCACTAGCTCTAATTGACGAGGATGATGACGATGATGACGCTGGGGCCAGATTGGTCTGTTTTGTGGTTAGCGAAACTAATGCTGGGGCCAAATCGAAGTGAGGGGATAATTTCGATAGAAAAATTTCGTAAGTTTAACTCGCGTCAGAGATGACATTGAATTAGTTTTGTGTTTGAATTTGTGCTGCTTGATGTGAGTTTCGTGGGGATGGCTTCTTTCTTTGGTTGGTTTGGGGCTGATTTTTGTTTTGCATTGTGAAACACTCGGTGAGATGGATCAGGTCGTAAAATTCAGCATTAAGTGGATTGAATTATGGTGAGGATTTATTTATCGGTTTTGAAGAGGTGTTCAACATGCAGAATAGGCCTGTTGGCGGGATTTGTAAGGGGGTTGGGAAGCATAATGTCATCATTCTTACACGGTTGTTAGTTTTTATGAATATTTTATCTTTTCCTTATGTGTGTTGATGAGTGTTCATTTTTCACTAGATATTAGGTAGAATTCCCATTTAAATATGAGTACCCAGAATTTTTTATTTGCGTTGAAGTGATTTGAAAATTATCCCTAGCAAACAATGTACCAATTTTCAATTAGAACTTTTATTTAAACTTGAAGACAATTTGGAGCAAAGCGAATTCAGTACGTACAAACTGATGAATATTTTGAAATTAATTCTGAATTTCATTTTACAATTCTCAAACAATTGCAAATCGCATCCTTATCGCCCTCCAAAACTAGGAACTGAATTTGTTTAAAATTGGCAAGCCGTGTGAAGTTAACATGCACTGAAAATATTTTTACGTTATTCCGCTTACGGTCGTTCTGTAAAAACAGTTTTCGTACAATGAACACATGTTTTATATATTGTGAACAACGTTTGTACTGCTTGCCATCAGCGAAATTTTTGCATTACACCTTATTCGTACAATGCACGAAATGAATTTCGTGACGACCAGCCAATCGCTGCTCTTCTTCTATCGTACCCGAACATGTTGGTGTTGCTGCTGTAGCGGCAAAAATCCTTCTATTGCCTCGATTTAATTTTAAATGCTTTTCGTTTAAACACGTTTCGAATCGAACATTGTAAATTCTCCAGTTTTCACGGGTCACCATAGTTTAGAGAGATGAACTACGGATTCATGAGCAGCTCTTCTCAATTGAAGAGGATGAATTCCTATTAAACATTAAAAAAAGATCCCGATGGAATCTCTCCCTTCCCATGGAAACGCAAACATTCATGCAACGGTAAGAGCACCAACGAGACGTATCTTTTTTCTATTTTCAAAAAAATTGCTTAGTTCTTTGAACTGTTTTCGTACAATGCACGAATGTGCTTTTTGATTATTCAAATGCACGATCTTTTGACAGCACATGTCAATTTTTTTGCAGAAAACAACGAATACAATTGAGAGTTAAGCGAACGGCTTCATAGTACAAACTAAATTTTATTTTTAGTGTGGAAATTACTATTGAAAAAGTAAACTCTTTGAGGTTCCTTCAATATCCTAATTGGTAATTTCAGCTTTTATAACAAGTACCGTACTGACCCGACTTTTTCACCCCCTCCGTGTCTCAGAATATTATTTTTCACACATTTTGGTCTACCTTCATACCAATTGTTTCTTATTCTGCCAGATGAATTTTTCAAATAAATTTTAGGACAACGAAACTACTGAAAAACAGACAGGTTTTGAAGAACAGGAAAAGATGATGTTGAAAAAGGTTGGATCAACAATTAATCTTTATGTCCCTTTGTTTGAAATATTATGCACCAAATTTCATGAACCTAACTTAATGGGCTGGGCTCTCTCTTAGTCTTAGTCAGTAAAGGCTCAGCAACATATCAACACCATGTTGGAGAAAGCTGTCTTCGACTCTCTATCTAGTGAACGATTTTTTTTTTCAGGGAAAATTTCTTGCCACACAATTATGGGGACTTTTTATTCCGGACAGTTTCGAGTCAAAGGCTGTCAGATTTTGATGATTTTTTTTTTCGACACGTAGAGCTTATCAGTTTTTGACTAAAGAAACATATTTAAAACAAGGGTTGCCAATTTTCCAGAAAACATAAATTGACATCACCTAATAAAAGCGGATCACTGGAGAACAATCGATCTTCACTAAATTATTACTTAGCGGCTTGTAATGATATATCGCTAAGATCGAAGTTCGCCGAACTACAAAGTTGACTATCTACAAGACATTAATTAGACCGGTAGTTCTCTACGGCCACGAAACATGGACATTGCCAGTGGAGGACCAACGCGCCCTTGGTGTCTTTGAATGGAAGGTGCTGCGTACGATCTACGGTGGAGTGCAGATGGAAGACGGAACGTGGAGGAGGCGAATGAACACGAGGTTGCTGGGAGAACCTCCCATCGTACACATCGCAAAAAGCGGTCAACTACGATGGGCTGGGCATATCGTAAGAATGTCGGACGACAACCCTGTGAAAATGGTTCTCGAAAATGAACCGAAGGGTACAAGAAGAAGAGGCGCGCAACGAACAAGGTGGATCGATCAAGTAGAAGGCGACCTGCGGACCCTCCGCAGACAGCGAGGCTGGCGAAGTACAGCCATGGACCGATTACAATGGAAACAACTTCTATGTACAGCAGAGGCCACACCGGCCTTGGTCTGATTGGTAAGGTAAGTTGTAATTATATAATCCGAAAACAAATCTTCAGAAAACTTTGTACTTAGTCATAGAAAATATTTAAAAAAAAGATGGCAAATCACATCCTAATCACTCTCCTTAAACATGAACTAAATTGGTTAAAACTGAAGAATGAACTTGTTTGAAGCTGTTCGCCATCAAACGATCAGGAAATACTTTGAGCACCCGTCTACGCCCGGGTCCTTGCTTAGCTCAGTCGGTAAAGGCGCAGCTACAAAGCAATACCATGCTGGAGGTGACTGGGTTTGATAACCCGGTCTGGTCTAAGAATTTTTCGTAAAAGAAAATTTCTCGACTCCCTGGGCATAGGGTTTGCTCGTACTTGTCACACAATCATACTAATGAAACAATGGTACCTGGCATCGAAAGCTCTAAATTAATAACTGTGGAAATGCATTTAGAACACTAAATTGAGAGCAAGCAATAAGCGAATTGTGAAAGCAATAAGCTTGAAATGCTTAAGAAGATGAAGAAGATCCGTCTACGTCACTGGAAGGGGTTTCCAGGAATAATTTGACGAACGATCCGGGTAGAAGCAAGGTAATCAACTCGTCGAAAGTATGCCCATCAGTTATGTTCGCAGGAACAGCCTCAGGAGCTGTCTTACCTCATTTTATGGTTTACAAACGTAAGTATTTCTACGACGTCTGGACTGAAAGAAATCTGAAGGAAACAGTATACGGAAGTATACGGCTACAAGGTGGTTTGACAACCAGTTATTTGAGCAGTGGTGGTTCAAAGTTGCTCTTGAATATTTTAAGAAAGTCGATCCCACAAATGACAAACCAAAGCTATTGATTGGAGATAACCTGACAAGTCATAGATCAATATCTGTAATAGAGAGTTGCCCTCAGTGTAAAATTTGTTTTGTATTGTTTCCAAAGAACAGCACTCATCTATGCCAGCCGCCAGATGAGACCTCTTTCGGCCTTTGAAAGCTAAATGGAGAGCAATTCCTATGGGTTCAAATCCGTACAGAGAAACTATTAACAAATGCCTGTGTTCCCTGGATTGCTCAAGGAAGCTTTGGATTCCATAAAAAATGCTAGGAAGAGTATGCAAGCTAGATTTCTGGAGTTTTAAAAATACTTCCAAAGCAAACCTCCAAGGATGGCCAAGACTCCAATAGTTCATAGGCGGAGAGTTTCATAGGAGACTTGAAACAGCCGAAATAAAGCAATGTAAACGACGAGGCCAAGTTGAGCCCGGAGAAGGTGTAACATCACGGAATCTTCAAAAGTTACTTCACATTTGAAAAACTTTTGTTCGTTTATTCATTGCTTCAAGATTTATAAGAAAAATGAAAAAGCAAACAATCATATGTTGGAGAGATTGGAAACTGACAAAATAATTTTTATTTTTGACTTTATTCAATTTTTCAATTTCAGTTTAACCTGCGGGTTTTAAGCTACTATATTTTGTAAAACGTTTTTGACCTACGAATTTTAGAAACAGATGATGTCCGGCAAAATTGAAACATTAATTTCTCTTATTTTCTGGGAAAACTGGCAAACCTGATTTTAAAAAAAAATGTTTTTCATTTTGTTTTCATTACTCCATTGACTCTAATCGTAGACTGAATTGCAATAAATCTTACCCATCGGCCCATTATGTATGATGATAATAAGAAAATGATGAGCCATTTGGCCGAAATCCATTAGGCAGAATGCAATCAGGTTAAACGCCCTTGAGTCGAATGTCATTAGGCCGAATACCAGTTGGCCAAATCGGGCACTAGACCTAATGGGTCACTAAGATGACTGCGTGACTGATAATTCATTTGTTTGTTTCTGTTTGCTTGGAATCGCTTTCTGTTTTCGGCAAAATCGGTGAAAATCAAGTAATTAGTAATCAATATAACCCCCGTTCGCAATGATGATCGCCTGTAGCCGATTTGGCATGCTTTCCACCAGGTTTCTGAGGAAGCGGGGATCCAGTTCATTCCAACCCAAGTAACATTGCCAAAACTATCCAGCCTTATTAAGTATTATTAAAGTTTTATGAAAGCCACTAAAAATCAACTTGGTGTTATTATGGCACCAAGAGGTGCCAATAGGTTTCTTATTATAGTCAGGTTTATGGAGACCTGCACAGCTTGTGTAGAACGATTTTAAAACATTGTTTTCTCAAATTCCTTTTACTCATATCAAAGGTTTTATTTCGACTTTACGAACTCGTAAAATGCTGTTTTGAAATGCCGTTATAGGATTTATTCATATTATCTTATAATGGTCAGTTGAAGAAGTATTTCTAAACCATTTTGCCTCCAATAAATGCATTAAACGGCCATATAGTTTTAAAGTAGTAATTGCGAAGATAAGTTGGCTTACTGGCAAAACTGTGATTTATTCTAATGGCCATATTGAAATGAAAACAAGAATTGAAATGTGGAAAGATAAATGCACCAAATTTAAAGTGTAATGCAAATTAACTGTAGATCGGAGACCAATGCTTTTAGATAACCTTATTGAATTACTGCAATCGAAAGCCGGAGGCCACAGCGACGACAAAAAGAGTTGCCCGTTGTTTCGAGCGGAACCCCTACCTCTCCGTCCGAGATGTCGCAAAAGAAGCTGGGATTGGCGCCTTCAACCGTGGATAGAGCTTAAAAACGAGCTGGACTGTCGACTTACAAGAAAGTGGTGACTCCAAATCGCGACGATAAACAAAAAACGTCGGCCAAAGCACGATCGCGAAAGTTGTACACGACGATGCTGACGAAGTTTGATTGCGTGCGATAGGACGATGAAACTTACGTCAAGGCAGACTTTGAACAGCTTCCTGGACAGAAATTTTATACGGCAACCGGACGGGGAAAGGTGGCAGATATTTTCAAACACATTAAACTATGAAAGTTCGCGAAGAAATATCTGATGTGGCAGGCCATCTCTACCTGTGGCTTGAAGAGCAACGTTTACATTGTGACCGGAACCGTCAACCAGGAAATTTATCTGAGCGAGTGCCTACAAAAACGTCTACTGCCTTTCCGGAAGCGACACAATTGTTCCGTTCTATTTTGGCCGGATTTGGCATCTTGCCATTACGAAAAAAAGGCCATGGAGTGGTATACTGCCAACAACGTTCTAGTGGTGCCCAAAGACAAAAACCCTCCCAGCACGTTAGAGCTCCGCCCAATCGAACAATATTGGGCCATCGTCAAGCGGAATCTTAAGAAGACTCAAAAAGCTGTTGTGAGCGAGAAACAGTTCAAGGCAAACTCTCGTTCTGCGGCGAATAAAGTGGACAAGGAGACTGTACAAAATCTTATGGCAGGTGTTAAACGAAAGACCCGGCAATTCGCATTCGGTAAAAAGGAAGCTTAGCTGAATATTTCTCCTGTATTCTGTATTAACTGAACTTGAAAAAGAAAAAGAATTTGACTTATTAATAAAAACTTTGATTGACTCACACACATTACTGTTTGACCAAATTTTGATCGGAACACCCTTTAATAGCGATATCACATCTGAGGGATTTATTTAGATTTGGCATCCACTAGCGACATTAAAGTTAGAAATAGTAGCCTATTTTTTATGTGTTTACTACAGCTTTCTGCCCCAGGATAGGAAAAAAAAATCTAGCACACGTCATTGACTATCCATAGTCGAGCTAAAACTGCAGCGCATAAGATGCAATAGTGGAGAAGTGGCCATTTTAGTTCTTGGTCTTGTAATTACAAATTATAACGGCCGACATATATAATTTTTGAAGTTGATGTAATATTATGTTAAATTGATTGATATTATTTACACTTAATAGGACCGAAAAATACAGTATCAAATCATAACGTCACTTCTGACAGTTATTATTTAAAATTACGGTCCATGTAATATTCATAATTTTTTAGTGTGCATGATTGAAAACATGAATGAAATTTCATTTGTTTCATGGCTAGAAGGTTCCAAGGAATAGTAAGTTCAATCAGTATTGAAAAAAGTTAGAACTTCTGGTGGTTTAAAAAAGGAATAATCTCCAAAGAAAGTTCTTTTCGTGAAATATTAATATCTCATTAAAAATTAATATTTTGGCATCCAAATGGGCTAAAAACTCATTTTAAAATTCAAGTCCTCAAATATTCACAGGTAATAAGGATTACGTCATACGTAAAATCACAAAAAATTTAAGAGTGTCTACACCTTGACCTAATTCAAGTCGAGAGCAAACAAAGTTAGTCGCTCTTGTTACTTCCGACGTTTTGAAATGCAGATCTAGAATTGTTCACTATAAATTTTATACAGTAAATGTTTTGTCAACTACAAAAACGTGGAATGTACATGAAATACTCAAATTCAAATCCACTGGAATATCCTTTGTTCGCCGCCCGAAATAGAAGCGCATCATTAATCGCGCTACACATTCAACCAGGTATCTCTTAGAGCCAGTCTAAACTGGAAGACACTAAGAGCCAGTGAGAAAGAACATAATCAGAAGCTGCCTGTCATCATACACAAACACACACACGTACCACGCACGGGGCCCTGAATGATAAGATTATCAGCGTTGACCTACTTTTTTGGCATGGGGATGCCGGCACTGCACCGCCGTAGCGCAGTTTGTTGTTGTTTTTCTTATTTGTTCGCTTTACTTTGTGCGTATGCTGCCTTTTTTTTTTTTGACAGACGGGTTTCTTCTCTAACGATGGAAATGTTTTCGTCGCTTGACGAAATCGCGCTTCACTCAGCTGATTTGTGCCGCACAATGCGTAGATGGGCTGATTGAAATCATGTAGGGATGAGGAAACCCTTTCCTTATTAGTTAATGCAATAAAACCCTTCTTTTGTTGACGACTGAAGAAAACATGATTGATTGCCGAAACTGTTGTTTGTTTTTGAAGAGGCCAATATGAAACATGGACGGACTGTTTATTGAATAATCCTTAGTTTCTGTTAAATACTAACTCCCTACTTTTAGAATTGTTGTACTCAAAATTGCGTTTTATAACAATTGGGACCGAAGAAAGGTTTCATATTGCGGAACTTTTGAAGCTATGAAGCATTGGATAAGTCATCTGATCCCTATGTTGAAATAACACCACTCCAACAAATACAAGCGGCTAATTTTCTTCGAAATTTCAGATAACGATTCAATTCAAGATTAATAGGAAAAAATGCGAAAACCTGCGAAAACTCAACCTGTAGATCGCCATGGCAACCGCCCACCAAACGGTTCGATTCTGCACTCTGCACAGACATTGTTGACTGCAGCAGTCTAAATCAACAGCGACACACTGTTGAGGGGCGAACGCGAACGCGGGTGGCAACGCGGGGAGGCGAGCGCGAGTAGCAGCGAACAAACCGCGAGCAGCAGCCAGCCACGAATTTGGGTCAAGGTGGACCGAATCAATAAAATTTCGTGGTTGTATGCAGACGCTACGAGAGCCGCGTGGCGGTTGGTGCGGTGTGTGCGTGCGTGTATGGTGGGGACTAGTAGCTTTATACTGAAAAAGAAACTCCCGCGATAGTAGGGTTGCGTGAATGAGGAGGAAAAATAAAACACAAAATAAATGCTAACACGAGCCAATTGACGAGTGTAGAAATAAAAAAAAAACCCGAATGTTGATAAAAACGTAATAAACTGCTTGGTTTCTATTTCGGGAACTAGTAACGGCTACTCGCCGTTGGTCGTGTCTAAATGGCTTTCGATTGTTAATGAGCGTCCCCCTAATGGGTTACGAGGATGGGGGCACGGTTTGTCGGACTGTTTACAGTGGGGATCTATTTCTATAAGAGATGCGTGACATCTGCGGTTGGTTGATAAATATTTGAAGGCACCTGAAGGAAGATTACTGATGTAATTTGGTTCGAAGAATGTTCATTTTATGTGCAACAATACCGTCGGATTAGCATCAATCAACAAGATCGGTTTACGTTTCATGAAAAACGTGACGAACGCAAGCTCATTAAATCGAGCAATTAAATCAAGGATAAAATTTTCTACACTTAGGCTTGGGCAATTATTCGAGAAATTGGTTACAGAAAATTTACAGAAGATCAGTAAATAAGTTATGCATGCATTGTGTTGCAGGGCTTCAAGTGGTGAGCTGACAACCCGAAAGTAGGGTGCGAGTGACTTCCGGTCTTTACAAGTTCCTATCTCACGCCTCCACGAGTCATTTCTCGGGTTTTTTTTTTTTTCATTAGGGCTAATCTAACTTTGAGAGATTTTCTCCGGGCTCACTCTCTTTCATTCATTAAAGCACCATTATAAAACTTTCGAGGCATTCTTTAATACAGATCGAAACACAACAGTGCTGGCAAGCATACTCTACAAATAGTAGAATGAAAAACGTAAAGGTGATTGGCTTATGAATGAAAGAGAAAGTAGTAAAAGAGAGTTTCTCAATGTTAGATTCGCCCTAATGAAAAAAAAAACCCTAGATTTGATCACAACAGACTGCCATCTGAAACATGCTGACGTCGGTTAGCGTATCCTGGGCTTTGTTTTCAATCTGACAGAAGCAAAGTGAGAAGGTGCAACTGAAGATTTTATACCTGGAAATCACATTGCATACCCAAGTAACACTGCTAACACCATCTTGCTTTATTAAGTTTTATTAAAGTTTTATGAAAGCCACTTGAAATCAATTTGGTTTTATTATGGCACCAAGAGGTGCCAACAGGTTTCATATTTTAGTCAGGTTTATGAGAACCCACACAGCTTGTTTACAACAATCTTAAAACCTTGTTTCTCAAATTCCTTTTACTCCTATCAAAGGTTTTATTTCGACTTTATGAACTCGTAAAATGCTGTATTGAAACGCCGTTTTAGCACTCATTGATTTTATCTTATGATGGTCAGTTGAAATAGCATTTTAAAACCATTTTGCCTCCAGTAAATGTAAATTTACATAATTTTCGATGCGCATTGATTTTCGGCTCTTATCGTGTCAATATTCACCATAAAAATAATTGCGCATATCATTTGGAGCATAATACGCTGTAGAAAATACAAATTTGTTTTGGAACTTTTGCAATCAAATAAAAATTTTACCGCAACACTGGACCTTCTTTTTACTGCTAAATGAATCAGAAAGGCAGAGAATCGAACAAAGCAGAACAACAAAACCAACCTAGATTTCACAGTGACAGGCACATTCTAGTTTTAATGGCAGCCAATAGGTTATATGAAGGTGCTCAAGTGGTCATAATATCTTTCACTAGAATATTTTCGAAATCTTTATGTTCTTATAAAGGTTTTATTAACATGCTTTCCCAACCGTCTATAGAGTGGGCAATTTTGTACAAATTTCGGATTTAAGGAAGCATAGAGGAGGTGTTGGTAGACAAAACAGTTTTGAATGTAGTTTTATCAACAAAGCCGGGAGGAGTGCTATACGGCTGGAATAAAACTAAAATTGTTACTTGGGTATTGTTCATTCTCAAGGAATTATTATCTCATTTCTTGTTATTTAATTGTTTTGCATTGCATTAAAGGCTTAATTTGTTTTTCAGCACTTCAGCATAACATTTACCTTAAACTGGCTCTTCTGAACATGAACTACTATTTGTTGATTGACTACTATTTCCAAAGAAAAGTGGCATGCGCTTATTAGCAGTATATTCTTTTTTAGCGGTATTATGATTAGATAATACATTTCAGAATTCATCCAACCAAGATCTTCGATCACTCAAATTGCTATATTTGAAATGTATCTACAATGTTCTAAAAACAAACTGAATAAATTCAGAAGAAAAAAAACCATATATCTTTTACCCAAAATTGAATCCATGATAATGGATCTGCTTTTCAGCCAGATCAGCCAGGACAATTAAAATATTAAATATTGAAACACAATATCAGTTTTTTTTCCAGTAACAAACCAGTGGATGTCAGATACATATTTGACATAAGTATACAGTGACGGACAATAAAATAAGACCAAAGCCCGATTTTCATACAAAATTGTCATGTTTGGGAGCTTGACTTTCATTTCCCCGTGAACCAATTGAGCTGAAATATCAACTGTAATCTAGAAGTAATCTGAATTTTCACCTATCTCAAATCCATAACTTAATCATCAATTCCATTCCATTCACCATTTAAAAAGTGACAGACACCGCTTATGACAAAACAAAAATACCATCTTTTGATTTTCATATATAATGCTCAAATTTGATGATCTGAATTTTAATTTTTTATGTACGAGTCATTTTGACAGCAGTATACAGTATATCGTAATTCAAATACAACAAAATGGCCTAACACTATGGAAATCAAGTTTGTATACTATTGTTTTTATTTTGTTGTTTTGTTGTATGTGGTGTCTGTAACTTTTAAAATAGTGACTAAAAATTATGAATTTATAACATATGAAAATTTAGGTTATTTTTAGGGCTATAGCCAAAATGACAGCTAAATTACATCACAGGAAAAATGAAAGACATGCCATAAAACATGACCATTTGTATAAAAATCGGGCTTCGGGTTTATTGTATTGCCCGTCACAGCATTTTATTCTCTTACATATAAATTCATATCATCGGGAAATGGTAAGGACCAGTAGGGCACCTGATTGAAGCGAATTGGATGGAGAGAGGATCAATACTTATGTTCGTCAAATTTTAAGTTCATTTTGGCTGTTTTTTTTTTATGCAATAACCCCAAGTATCATAGGGACGTGGTCAATTTCTGATCGAACAGAACGTTTGCTTCATTGCGGATACTAATTATACGATGTAGGTTAATTAAAATGTATGAACTTAGCCGTGAAAAAAACTCAGACTGTCAAAGGACTAGTATCACGATCAAAATTTCGTCGATTTAAACTTGAAACTATTATTCTAATCGTACTCATTTGCAGGCGTGTGCATACAGAATAATACCGCTATTTTGATTTAGACATTTGCTTTAAAGTTAGCGAAATTTCGTCCAAGCAAGATGCGAAACGAATCAAAAACATTTTCAGAGAAAATAGAGTGACATTTTCAACCACTATTGAAGCTCACCAAGATATTTCTGCTTTGCCAGACTATCTACAAATGTGGTTCGAAAAGTGACATTTTCATCACAACAGATCATTGCATCATAGCGTCATCAGTTTTGACAGTTCAGGGAGTTTATTTACGTGGACTTCAGAGAGAAAATCAATTCAATTAAACACACGGCCAGCCATTTTTACTCAGTTTTGAGTCGTTTTTGACTCACTTTCGGCAAAAGTGAAGTCACTCAAATTTGAGTAAATGTAACTGGGATTGACTAGTCGACAAATCAAAAACATCCGTCTGATTTGAATCGATGTTTTTCATTTTTAGTGACTCCACTAATGACGAAAGTGAGTCCAAAACGACTCAAAACTGAGTTAAAATGGCGGGCAATGCACACCTTTTGTCGGCTTGCGTATGTTTCTGTTTCGGGGCACTTATTTTTACATTAAATCTTTGCTCACGTTCCTTGACGTAAATAAAATTTGAATTAATAATTTAATTCCAAGTGTGTACATCTACCGGGTGTTGAAGCAAGTTCCCGATTGGCCTAACTCTATCGGCAAATGACCGTCACGTCGCGGGTAATTCAAACCGCCGTTCGACTACTGCTATCTGAGGAGCAAGCCAAACAGGCCGTTTCCAAGCGAACCAATGCCGTGAACGTAAACCCACTTCATGACGAAGTGAGGTTGCGGCGGTGTCTGTTTTCCTGAACTCAAAACACTCCTTTCAGGACAACCAAAATCAGTGGAAATGACAGTTGACATGTCTTTAGAAGGAACTGTTCGATGAGAGGGGGTGGGGTTTGGTTGGTCCCGAAAAATAATAACATTCATAACACATTTCTAAGTAGTCCTACGTCGCCTTTGCTTTGTCCCTTGTTGTCTTCGAGCTCAGGATTTGGCATCTTGTAATAAAAAAAAAAAAAAAAGCAGAGTGCCACAAACAAAGAGCAGGTAGCCAAGGACAATAACTTTCCAACACGCTAAATATACGCACGTTGAAAGATACTGGGCCATCGTCAAGCGGACCTGAAGAAGACACAAAAAACTGTTGGAAGCGAGAAGCAGTTTAAGGCAAAATGGCCTTCTGCGGCAAAATAGTTTGTACAGAATCTCAGGGCAGAAATTAAGCGAAAGGTTCGGTAATGCAGATTCAGACAACTGAAATCCTAGCTGAACATTTCTCTGAATTTTATACTGGTTAAACATCAGAAGTAAAAATAGTTTGATTATTTTAATAATAAAATTAATCAATTTACACGCATTCCAATAACATGCAGTTAGACAAACTTGTTGGAAATACCTATCCCTACGATTATATTACGATCATACGCCATATTTTGAAATTAGCTTTCACACAAACGAAACTCAAAATTCAACCAAACATGAGACTATATCATATTTATTTTCGATACATTATAAATGTTACATAATATGATTCAGTATTGCAAATCATTAAGGGTCGTTTGATGTGTGCTTATTTGCAATCACAGTCCACTGTTTGATGGCATGTGATAATTTCTGTTTGATGGCATGTGAAGTGTGAAGTTCGTTGGTAATATTATCTTCGAATTCGAATCAGTGTTTAAAAGTGTTTCTTGCGTTCTAGTGCGATGGATAGAGTCCATACCATTCGATAAGAAACAAATTATTTTGAGGAAGTGTAAGTAAAATGTCGCAGCATATGGCTGCAAACTATATACGTGAGTTGCTTAAGCTTTAAGCTTCATGACGAAGTGAGGTGGCTGCACTAGCTGTTCCCCTGACCCCAAAACGGCCCCTTTCAAGGCCTCCAAAATAACTGGAAAAGAGAGTTGTTCGAAATCGGCGATTGCGAAAAATATCGTATGTCGAAGTCATAGTATTTTCGACATTTGCACATTTTACAGTGTTGTACACACATAGGCCTAGAAGAAATCGTATGCAATTGGTGGTGGATGAAGCCAGTCTCTTGGGTCCAAATGTCCTAAATGTCTACACGGAAAAAAATCCGTGCCCAGATACGTGAACTGCAGTCATGAATTCGAGAACAAGCAAAAATACACCGTGAACTGAATCACGTAATCATGAACTAAATTACGTTTAAAGGGAAATATCCTGAAAACGTGAACTAGTTCACGGTCCGTTTTCATTTTCGGGAACGCTTTTTTTTCTGAGTACCCGCATAAACAATTACCATAAGAAGCACTTAACCACCAATTCGGGTTATCATCCCAACTGTAACCGGTACGGTTAAACCATAAAATAACTCCAAGGTTCTCTTGTAGGTCGTGAACAAGTGCGTTTTTTTTTTGGGGGGGTAGTAATAGGACACGGGCCCAAGCGCGGGCGGGAAATTTAAAAAACCGCCCATAAAAATGAACTCACAAGAAAACACGCTAAAATATTTGGTAAAAAAAAAAAAGAAAATGAAAAAAAAGGGGAAAATAGGTAAGAAGGGTGTACTTTGGACCAAGGGGTTCTACAACAGTGAATCAATTTCAAATCGGTAATTGCATATTGATTGTTGGTTAAACCATCTGTAATATCGTTTTGTATATTACATGTTTATTAGGGTAACCTGTTTCGTGTAT
Source organism: Aedes koreicus (assembly GCA_024533555.2). Lineage (NCBI taxonomy): Eukaryota > Metazoa > Arthropoda > Insecta > Diptera > Culicidae > Aedes > Aedes koreicus. Next base: position 612,246 of record JAHHFK020003330.1, read on the forward strand.
TGCAGTTAATTTTTGAGCGAAACCAATTTCGAAAACCCTTTAAACAATTAGGCGACTGGAGGCGAATTCGATTGCACATTGCTATATAGTAAACTTCACTAATGTTGTTCAAACTCTGGGATAATTCAATAGAAGTCTATTTTTACCTGGACTAAATAAAATATAAAGCCATATCGCTCACAAAACCTGTACATACTTCCGTTTTTCACGTTTAAGCTATTGGAATGGCCACCCCAAAGCCCGGACCTGAATCTAATAGAAAACTTGTAGTGCATTTTGGATCAGAATGTTGATGAGGGAGATGTGACGAAAAACTTTTCGAAAAGGCCTGGATGTATATTGACCCTCAGCATATCAAACACCTTGTTGACAATATGCCACGATGCTTGCAATCAACGATTGAGGCTTAAAGTGGCCATACTAAATACTAAAGTTAAGAATAAGCATTGAAAATGATATATTTTCATAATGCGTATTTCATTTTTACCATCAACATTATGGACAGTTTCTTAATAAATGCTATCTTCAAAAAAATTACAAGTCTCCGAATAAAAAATGTTCCGATAGTACACCTACGGTACTAACTTTTGTTCGAATGCTTTGAAGAACCATCTATTATAAAATTTGAGGAAGTCAAGAAAGTTTGATAGCATTAGAAGTATGTACTTTATTTTGTCCAGTGCTGTATGTGCTTTAAAATCTATTACCAAAGCGTCAAAACAGGTGATGAAATGTTTGAATTTATTGCAGAAACCTGGAAACGAGACACTTCATATTATTGAAGCAACATTTTACGCTTCTGCAACTTTTTCCTTAAGATCTTCACAGCAGAACAAACAACAACTGCATTTTAAATTAATTGCTAGAAACCGTCCTGCCATAATGAAATAGAATCTTAAAATTTGAGCTCTTTTGAAAATCAAACTAGAATCTTTTGAAAGTCTATTGATACAGATAAGTTGAACAACTTTTATAGTTAATTTATATTTGGTCCTTGGATAAGGATATAAAAAGGCAAATACGTCAATACCCAAATCCATTTCATAAGCTCTCTTTTCTTCACAATGAACTTTAAGAGCAATTTCACCGATGGTTTAAATCGTCTGTTTGGTTGCATTTTCGGACCAATCGAAATATTCGGGTCCACCCTAAACGATGTTTTTCACAAGTTGTGACGTAGTACTACGTCTATGTTTTCTATACTGGGGTACAATTAAAAAAAAAACGAATTGCGACCGTCACGAAAAGTGGACAGGATTTGAGCGTCAATATCTCAGTTGTTTCTCAAAAAAAAATTCAAAAATGTTGCACCAATCGATCGCAAATATGTCTACGCATCTATTTCAATAGAAAACATTGTTGATTTCGGGCCACTTACTATTGAAAAAATCATAAATACTAGTTGTATACTGCGCAGATGAAGGCTTCGTAATCGCCAAAATCTTCAGTTCTTCAGGTAGCTTGCTAGGGCCTGCGCTCAAATCAACGGATTCTTCATCTGTAGGTTTTGCGCACATCCACGATGGACGATAGAGCAGTTTAACCAGATGTTAAACAAGCTCACGGAAGAGACAACCGATCGAAGGTCAGTCGTTATCGCCGCTAACTTCAATGGTTGGGCGGTCGAACCAACCCGAAGGAGCGCAGTCTAGCATCTGGTAGAACTGCTCTATCGTCCATCGTGGATGTGCGCAAAAGCTACAGATGAAGAGTCCGTTGATTTGAGCGCAGGCCCTAGCAACTAGACCTAACAAACCAACGTACCGTCAGCACCTATCACATGTCGGGCCAGGAGTCTATCATCTATGTTACTTTCTGCAGCCTGTGTCAGAAAACATGAACTGGAGAGTGTGCGAAGAGTATACCCACAACGATCATCAAGCAATCCGGTACTGAATTGGGAACAGGACGTAGATCGAGTCATGTGTAAGGAAAACAAATGAGCGTAGGTGGGAAATAGCGAGCTTCAACAAGGAGGTGTTCATAGAAGCACTTAGGTTTGAGGGCATTCACTTGAATCTTAGTACGAGTAAGTTGACAGCAGCACTAACAAGGGCGTGCGACGCAACTATGCCGACGAATGGAAAACCGCGAAACGGAATGGAACACTACACCGAGCTTCGTGCAAGTTGCCTCCGTGCCAGGAGACAAAGCCAGAGGGCTTGCAACGACACCGAAAGAGAGGACGAGAATTCGTGTATGGAGCAGCAAGAAACGCTCTCATGAAAGGAATTAAGCTTAGCAAGAAACCATGCCTTGAGGATCTTTGCCACAACGCCAACGTGAATCCTTGGGGGTTGTCATGGCGAAGATATAAGGTCCAGCAGTACCACCGGCAATGTGCCCGGAGAAGATGAAGGCCGTAATTGACAGACAGAACAGCGATACAGGAGAACCCAGATATTTTCAGGACCACATTGCAGAAATGCATTGACGAAGGTAGCTTCCCCGACAAAAGCTGGTGCTGGTGCCAAAGCCTAGGGGTGTGAAGATTGTCGGTTTCACGGACGATGTTGTCCTTCTAGTAGTTGGGAAATCACGAGAAGAGGTGGAAGTACTCCCAACCGAGGATAGATAGATACTGTCTAAGACTAGATGCGGACGAAAAAGCTCTTCACAAGACAGAGGTGGTGGTGATCAGCAAAAAAAGCAAGTGCAACAGGCGAAAATCCCGGTTGAAGAATACACCATCGAAGCGTGAGGTCAAGCACCTGGGCGCGATAATCGACGAACGACTGAACCTCAACAGCCACGTCGATTACGCCTGTCAGAGAGCAACAAAAGCAACCTAGAATCATGCGCAAAAATTCGGAGATGAGCAGAAGCAAGAGAAAGCTCTTAACTAGTATACCCACGCCGATATGGTAGTCCGACTTGATTTCCAGCAATAAATACGTCAAGAAATAGGTCATGTTTGAACAGCACATTCCAGGTTGTTAAGCATGAGGGTGGTTAGCGCCTACTGGACAGTATTATTTGTAGCGATCTGCGTCATAGCCGGAATGATTACTATTGTACTATTGTTGGAGGAGGATCAGGATTTGAACAGCGACACCAGAGGAGTTCGAAGGACAACACGGACTTATACCATGAAGGGGAATTGGATAATGCGGTGAATGGAAGGTGGACACACATTTTTACGAAGATGAAAGCAGAAAGCACTGTTAGGTCAACGTTTACCTTAAGCAATTTTTGTCAGGTCACTCTCTGTCCGGAGTGCGCAGACGTCTAAAAGACAAAAGAACGCAATACGACGCACAATGCTTGATACCAACGTGGTAGATACCATCATAGAAAACGTCAAACGTCAAACGGTTAATCGGCCTCGGGGGTTGTTCCACAGCCGGGGAAATCTCCGTCGGCGTAGGGTAGATCCACCATCGGAGAATACTCGAGTCGACTATTTCGAGTGTGAGAACTAAATGTTTCAAACGAAAACGAGTAGGAGCTAAATGGCTCATGAAGAAGCGGACAGCAGCAAATCAGCTCTGCCAAACTGCATAATCAGATTCCTCAAGGAGTAATACAATAAGGTAGTCTCGAGGGAATCTGGTGGACAACAAGGGCTTAGGTTTTAGTAAGATCCGAAGTCTCTACATTTACTCTGTCCAAGACCCTGGTCACGCTCCAGCACAGATGTACTTAGTTAGGCCTTTGAATAATTGCAGGCCTCTGTGCTGGGATAGATGTTTTACCTGGAACTGTACATAAAAAGCCATAAGAATGTAAATTGATTAGAGCTAATGCAGACTCCAAGTAGAGAGTCTGTCCACCGTGCCACATCCCTGGATTTGAAGTGGCAGGAGTTACTCCTGAGGACGACGGTCTCGTTATAAAGGGAAGTAAATCGTCCCGTTGTAACATTCATTTGGAAAGATTTACGAACCAACGAAAGACCACAATATATTAAATTCATGATAAATGCACCATGATTGTTTTTAGTGTTTAAAGTTATTTTTTTTTTTTATTTTGTTTTTAAATGGGGGGAAGGGGGTCCCTTGCGGTGTGGGGGGGGTTTTTGGGGGGTTTTGGGGGGTTTTTTTGGGGGAGTTTTGTGGTTTTTGGAAATGTTGTGTGGGCGGCCCTTCTTTTGTTGTTTATTGAGAGCATCTGCTATAAATAAAAATTTTTTTTTTTTTTTTTTTTTTTTTTTATTGGGGGGGGTCTGGCGCCGAAAAAAAGTTCTCATAGATTTACAATTAAATGTATTGTAACCATACAATAGAATCAATAGTGTGTACAATTAATATTATTGTTCATGACAATAAGATGACTATAGGAGATATTGTTTCCACAATAGAATTTAATGTTAATTGAGACATCGACAATAGAATAAGGGGGCTGTTATGTATCTTAACTATAGAAAAAATGATTTTTTCCCGAACAAATCTGAGTCAATTACTATTGATTGTATTGTTTCACAATTGTTGAAAATTCTAGCATGTAGGGTGAATAGTAGATCTATTGTAATGACAATATGCATTTTTCATTTATACAATACGTGAACAATAAGATTCATGTTCGGCAATAGATTTTAATGTTATTTTATATTATTGTATTGTCATTGTATGGTTATTTTTATCCGGTAAGACTTTTGAAGCTCCCGTCCTCTATACAACCCTTGCTGCTACTTGGTTTTATACGGGGATTTGCCTGCTGCTCATAATAGTCTTCTTTGAACCAATTCCACAGTTCTAAACTAGGTGCTTTAAAGGGGGGGAAAAAAAAAGAAAGTGCGGGGGGGGGGGGGAGCGGAAAAAAAGGGGGGGGACCCTTTTGAGGAATTCGGTACTATACAGCCCTTACAACACCTAAATCGCTACTTTTGGTACTTGGAACTGCATCAAGGGTCGGAAGGTAATGATGCAAGACATTTCACATAACTTCAATACATGTGTATTAATGTTGTTCTTCTATGCTAGCGTAGAACTCTCCATACAAGCAAATTACTATCCTGTTATGCTACCAATCAGTTTGCTCATTCAGATGCGATAATATCACAATGTCAACTCACATCTCAACATTGGCCTACTACACTTCACGTCCAGCTATGATAGCTAATCGTGATTTCAACATCGCAACCAAATTGGAAAAAATTCCACCAAAAAACTCATGAAAAAAAAGCCTCAACTTGCCCAACCGACTCTAATGAATGAATGCATGAAATGAAATCACATCACGACAGCGCAGTCGGAGGAGAGACCTTCACACGAACTCGACTGTGACTACTAGATATTATGAAACTGTTAACCATCCATAAATTTTGACGGTCTTCATTGTTTTCTTTTTTTTGTTTTGAGCCTCTCCGATTCCACTAGGCACTCATCGCAGCAATCTATTTTGTAATCCAATAGTTGTTGACCGCCAAATTCGGTGGAAATGAAATAAAAACAAAAGTGTAAATGAAGACGACGAGACGACTCTTATCTAGCCACCAAACAAACGAAAAAAAGCGGTTGAGTGTTGTCATCGCAGCGCGTTCGGTGGCTGTGATGGTGTTGGTTAATGAAGCACAGGATTGATAAAAAAAAACACACAACACTTTCCATTTTATTGTAGTCAATCGTGATTTTTTTTTTGTCTTCTGTACCAGTAGGTCAAGGTCGACCCGTTCGGTGTGGTTCTGGAGATGGGAAAAAAAGTATGTCACAAGTGTCAAGCTCAACCGGGTGATAAGCTCATCAGGCAGCGCGACGAGAGCGTGGAACTTGCATGGGCTGCGTCACGAAAGGATGAGAGGGTGAAAGCGAGGGATCTCCGTCTGGCATGAACTGGATCTTGTGAAATTTTCGAACCGGTCGTTGTGAAATTATGATCAATCCGTTAGTGGTTTATCAGGATGTGCTGAAATTGGGGTCATTTCGAAGGGAAATGGGGTGGGGGGGGGGGGGGAGTGGGTGGTTTTTGTGAAGGGTGGGGGGGGGGGGGAAAGGGGGGTGTAAAAATTTTGGGTGTTTTTGTAATGTGTTTTTGTGGGGGGAAAAATAGGTGATATTTTTTTAAGGAGGCGAAGAATAAGAAAAGTACTTTAAAGGTGATTTTATGTAGTTTTGCGAGATTGTTGTGTAAAGGGGGGGAAGAGTTTTTAGTTTTCGATTAGGAAGTTAAAACTTCCAAACAGAATAAGGCCGTTTTCAGCGGTCTTGGTCTATTCTAAATTTTGACAATTAAATAGACCAAACGAAATTTTCCATTTTCACCGGTGCGTTCCAAATTTCATTTTCGAACAGTTTCGATGTAAAAAAATAAAACTGTCATACGCTTTGTTTTATTTTGTTCCGAGTTTGGAACAGAATCCAGAGCGTTCTAAAAAATGGTGTAAAACAACAACAAGGGCAAAGTGCACAGCCGCGTGGATCGCTCGCTCGTTTTTCGGTAAGTCTGAAAACAATATTACGGTATTACCAACCAGATTACTGATTTTGCTCAAGTTCTCTTTTTTTTTCTTAAGCTCTTTGAACTTTATCATAGGTTTTTTTTAAACATTATGGAGTTCGGCTGGCAATGGTGGAATTCTGAACACGGAAGTTCTTTGAACTAAACTGATATTTTGAGAAATATGTAAGTTCAAACTTTGCAAAAAAACTGTAAACTTTGCAGCAGGTCTACGAAGTTTGGAGAATTTCTGCGAACTATATTATGAAGTTCTTTGATTATTGATGAAGTTTTGTGAATATGGCAAAAGTGTTACGATCATTTTGGGTAAGTTGAAAAGGAAGGGTGAACTTCTAGCGGAAGTAATCCATCCCACACATATTGTCACAGCTATGACATGTTTTTAAAACAAGCCTTACGTGCTTTCATAGCTTTGTATATTTTTATCATGCATGATTTTGCTAACACATATGTTTTACACGTTGCTTGAGTCTTCATCAAAAAGTTGTATTTCCCATACATTGAATTTTGTGCACTTTGGAAGCATATAAAGGCTAGCAAGAAAGATGCTATATCAAATTCCAGTTATAGATATTTGAAGCATTTCAACTAGCACCACAAGTTTACACACCCTGGGGTAAATTGAAATAAGTACACAAGAGGAAGAGTGACCCAAGCTTAGCCAAGCTGAAAAATCCCAAACATCTCACACCTTACGCAATCAAATAAAAAGTCTAAAAAAGGCTTGTGAAACCTATGCGACCTTTTAGGAATTGCGCAAGCTTGGGTGCGGGATATTAGGGATTTTTCAACTCGGCAAAACGTGTATCATTTCTTCTGCTTAGATATTAATTCCAGTACTTGGTAAATGGAGACACCTCTAATACAGGTTCCCTCGACCTGGGTGAACAGAAAACAAGCAGAGGTAAAATTCCACCTAAAATTGTTCCAGTTCTATAGCTTGTATTGAAATCCAGCGCAAAGATCCAGGATATTCTCTCGTTTAATCCTGAATAATGTACCCTTCTAAAATTTAAATCTTTTAGTTTTGTTCCAGTTCATAACTGGGAAATTCAAATGACAATTGTTTTTACTGCTGGTTTGAACGTTATACACAAAGTTGCTGTTCAGCTGTACAGTGCACTAATTCTGACATTATATATAAAGGCACATCAGATACTCAAAGATACCTGATTTCTCTATCTATATTCCTCATGCCCCTCAACTACATATTATTACCAAATTAACCTAAAACTAATATAATTGAGCCTTCAAAATGAATGATATTTATTTAAAAAAAAAACAAAGGTACGAAGTTCTAAGTCTTAACGCAACGGTGTTTTCTCTTTCAATTTCATCATCTGCACTTCCTCCGGTGCCAATCAGGAAGATGAACGTCTCAACATCCTGTCTAGTTGTTCGGAACATTTTGATTTCAACATCGTCTTCCGGCGTTTCCAGACTTTTATTCCACTTACTGTATCGTTTCGCGGAACTGATGGAATATATTCTGATGGGTTTTTGATGCTCATCTCATACTTTCGTTCCGGACAAGTGTATTACTTGAGAACGCGATGCTTAACTGACTAAGAATCGCGAACCTTTTGCATTGGGACTTGTAGAAAGTCCTGTCGTAGAAAACCTGTTAGCAATGGAGTTTCAGGGGTTTCAGCCGGTTGGAATGCATTATTCAGGCCCGAAATTGTTGTTAAAATAGAGTTGAACTGGAGCGGCAGATTACCCAGCTTAATACCTACCCTTTATGTCAGCTAGTGCCGTACTCTCATCCAGTCAAACATTCATAGTTACGCGTATGAGAGCTTCCGCCTAAAAAGGAAATTTCCATGGAAATTAATTTCCAGTTTTGACTGATTCAGCAAGACGTAAATCCTCCACATCGTCTACCATAAAACAGCGCGAAACAGCCGCGGAATTCAATACTGATGGTTATTCCGAGAGTCGAAGTGAGGTATGTCTCTTAGTGAAGTGAGAAAAGTGACAAAGTGACAAACAACACTTTGACTCTCGAAATAACCTTCACTATCTGGAACCAATCATTCATCTTAATATTCACCCAGCGCCAACAGGAACCGGCACCTTTTGACTCGTGAATCTCGGAAACTTTTTCGAATTATTTCGAAATGTCGAACGAGTTGAATCAACACAAACCAAATCCAAACGAAGCAGGCGGAGTTCCAAAACAAAACACACACATGGACGTCATCATACAAAATTTAGAACAATGGCGGTGAAAATGGAAAATAGTTGATCTATTTTTGGTGGTCTATATTTTTGGAACTGTTATAAAACTAGACCAAAATAATAGAACACCGCTGAAAACGGCCTAATAAGTATAATTTGAAAATTTGTTTTTGTTTATTCAGGCAGATCTCACCAAAATTGGCCTCCAAAATTAAGTAATTTTGTTAAATCGTTAAAATTAAATTTTTCGTCGTTCCGTAAATAAAGTTTACGTGGCTAAAGCGCCCTTCGGCTATGACAGTATGCGCATACTCGTAAACCATGTACAAGATTTACACGCGTGTATGCATGTTGGTTTCGTTTTGAAACGCAAATTTTAAAGTAAGAACGGTAACACTAATCCTAAATTCACTCGAGACAAAGCGGAAGAAAAACTGAGATAGGCGCCATTTTAACTTCAGGTGAATTTGGCTGCAAAATTATTGGAAAGTCATTGAGATGTAAATAAAATATAAAGCTGGTCTCTTTAAGGTTTGCCTAAGTTTGGCAATTGTTTGGGCAATACGAAAACCACAAAGGAAATTTATTTCATATTGAAAGGGCAATGTATTATTCTTAAAAAAAAACACAAAAAAACAGCGCATTCATTAATTAAAAAGAAAACCCCACCTACAAATAAACTTTCATAAACTGAAGATGTTCATGCAAAGCTACCTGAGTTAGATTCTCAATTTTTTAAAAGCAAAGAGAAATACATGCAGAACTATGTCTATAACTTCGAAGAAAAATTAGATGCAAAAGTTGCGGTTTAAAATCAGCATCGAAAAATGTTTATGTTTCAGGGGCGAAATCTGGTGAGATATTTCCAATTAAAATTCAACTACAAATTATTATTTACCAATACTACTCAGCTTTCGGGAAATTCAGGTATTGAAAAGTGGAAGTCGCTGCAAAACCGTTATGCATAAGATAATGATTTTGTTTATATGCGAGAATTATTGTTTGTGAAAAAGATCTCGGAATGTGTGTAGCGTACCTAAAAGGCTTCCGGAAATGGATTGATGGATCCGCGATACACATATCACATTCTTTCTAGTAATTTATTTTAGCTAGCAGATTTATTTTCAACATATTCCTGACCGTCTCCACGGGCTCGTTTGTATCTGGAGTTGAATACGAACAAATCTATGTTGAGATTTATACGTTCTTTGCATGCTTCTTTGAACTAATTAATCGGTGTATCGATGCTGAGGTATGTTTGAGGACCACTAAACGAATTGGGAAACACTTTTGGCCACGACTTAAAAGTCGTTGGAATATCAAAACTACTACTATCATGACCGATTTTCATCCTCACATCGTATATCAAGACACAAATCTATGGAACTACAAGGGTTTCACATGCGAAATCGTTAAAACTCGTATGCTGCAGTGCAGCAAGCATCTCATTAGAGTTGAGCATGTGACATTTTTATAGTTAAATAAATTTGCGCCGTGGAAATTTAAAGTTGCGATGCAAATCAGCCATGATGTCAGCCGTTTTAGCGACCTTCCTTGGCGTTTAAGATTACTTGAATGCAACCAGGTTCCAGCGATTGTCTGTATCTTAACATATGTAGACACTTAGAATTCATATTTTTACATGCGACGTAATTCTTCAATGACAGAAATCGGGGAACGTAAACAAAGATTTCATGTAAACAGAGGTACATTAAATCGATTTTTTTCTATGTCGCCACTTGGCATCTAATTCGCATATCGCTTGGTCTCAACAAAGTCTTCCAAATGCACTTCCACAGTTATTAATTGAGAACCGAATTCGGCGTCCGGTACCATCTTTGCATTAGTATGTTTGTGTGGCAAGTGCAATCATACCCTATGCCCAGGGAGTCGAACAATTTTCCACAACGAAAAATTCCTAGAACATACCGGGAATCGAGCCCAGTCACTTCCAGCATTGTGGTGCAATGTAGTTGCGCCTTTACCGACTGAGCTAAGGGAGGACCCATCTTGCAATGATCTATTAACGTTTGAATTGACGTTGATTTGGTGAGATACATGATCATGCAGCGATACCAGAACAACGAAATTCTGCTTAAAGTCACGGAAATGGTTTTATTCGTACAAAGAAATATATAAAACCTTAACTGCTGTGAAAGTGGACATTCATATTTCACAATGAAGAAAAAATATGCTGGCACAAGAAAATACACGTTGATGTTTATCACATCTGGAACTGCGAAAGGCAGTGATGCTGCTCTCTGAAGCAAGACCGACGCAGCATTGCTGAGTTATTGCGATGAGTATGGTGAGATCTTTCCATATAGCATTCAATATAATAAACAAATTATTAAATCCTCTTCTTCAACTTCGATTGTGTTTGTGGCATACAAATCTTGGAAGGGCTAGTGACCCCATTTCCCGTCATCCCATCGATCTAAATTTTGAAACATAAACGTATTGCCTATGAGAATTCATCCTGTTAAAAAATGTTTAAGGTAAATCACCAACTTCTGAATATAAAGTTTAAAAAATAACACACATTTTTAATTAAACAAGACGTTTTGGGTACCAATCTAGCGAAGAAAAAAATGATGAATTCTTTAAGAAAAACAACCTTAGCAGAATCTAGCAAATTAGTAAGACAAGAAATCACAGCGGCTACGGCGATTATCTTCAATGACATATTTCAAGTTTTAACGATCAAGGACATCATAACGATTTCAAAAGAAAACTTATCTTTCGGCGTTGCGAGAATAATCACGTGAGAAACCGTTAAATAATATAATTTTTAGCAAAACATCCTAGCATCAATCAAAACATTATTCAGTTTTGATATGAAAAAGAGAGGGACTGAAACGAACTGGACAGGGAACATGAGACTGCCTCCCTTCGAATTTTTCACATTGAGCGGGATGAAAGCATGCTCTTCTTCTTCATATATTAGGTCTACTCTTTCAAACAGGGCCTCGATTTTATTGCTGTTTGTTGTGAACTTACTTTTGAAAGAAACTTTTCATCCTCTTAAGAATCTGCTCATTCATTTTTGGACCTCCATACAGCAGCACGAATCAGAAATAGCATTACAAATTTAATTAAATCGCTTTTCAGATTATTCCAATGCTAAAAACAGCTGCCTTATATATGGTAGTTTTTAATCATCATCGCTAAATAATTCCCAGAAAGTGAAGTACTAGACGGAAACAAGACCGCTTGGTTGTGATTTGACTTTTCATATTATTCTTGCAATGGGCTCACGAATAGCCCGTTCCGGATCTAAGTGGCATAACAAAAAGAAAAGCTTGCAGTAAACAACCCGTTCCAGGCTGAATTGGCAGTTGCTGCATTTATTTTGTGCGTTTACACGTCGATTATGACCGTAAATGTGTGCAGTAGTACTATTGATATGGCGATAATTTGGTGGAAAATATTATCGTGCTGTATTTTTTCGTCACTCCCCGCGAAGTGCTGTATATTAACGGTAAAACTTAAGCGAACTGTTTTAGATGCAGATAGCACATATTTCTTAATGCAGATGAAGACGATCTATAGTGGAGTGCACATGGAAGACGAAACGTGGAGGAGGCGAATGAACCACGAATTGAACCAGTTGCTGGGAGAACCTCCCATTGTACAAATGGCTAAAATCGGTCGACTAAGATGGGCTGGGCATGTTATAAGAATGTCGGAAGACAGCCTAGTTAAAATGATTCTCTAAAACGAATCGACGGGCACAAGAAGAAGAGGCGCGCAACGAGCAAGGTGGATCGATCAAGTAGAAGGCCACCTGCGGACCCTTTGCAGACACCGAGGCTGGCGAGGTGCAGCCATGGACCGAATAGAATGGAGGCAACTTCTGTGTACAGCTGAGGCAACACTGGCCTTGGTTTATTGGTAACGTAAGTAAGTTGAATAGGCTGGGATTAGAAAATGTACATTGATGTTTATGTCATGCTGCTATCTGCAGTAAGATCCGACGTAGCGATGCCGAGTTATTTCTATAAGTATGGTGAGACCTTTCCATGTAATTTTCAACAAAACTAATGTATTTTTAAATTCACAGTATTGAACTGAATTGTGTTTGTGGCACGCATAGACATAGACATGAGACATAGGCGTATTGCCCATGACAATGCAAAAAAAAAAGTTTTAAGGTAAATCACCAACTTTTGACCCTTAATAGAACAAGTGTTTTTGAGAGTGAAGATGAAGAAAAAAAATTTGCAACGACTTCAGAAGAGTTGCTGCGCATGTCGAACCGAACAATAATGCAAACATACATTTAAGGATGAATAACCAAGTTTTGGTGGAGATGTGAGAAGATGTGCATGTTAAATGCAATGTTTTCTATATATTGACTTACTGAAAAAATCGAAAATGGATTTCACACTACAGAGGTGTCAATTTTATAATCCATTACCCTTCTACTCGCAAGATTATTGAGATCTCAAACATATGTATTAAAGTGGCATTGGACAGAGCCTCCTTTTCCGAACACTTTTTTACTTTTTCTGTTCTGTTCAAGCTCATTTCGAGCCATAGGCAAATTTAGCGTTAAGTTAGCAGTTCTTTTTAATTTCTGAACTTCAAATCCGCAAACATTGCGCAAGGCGTTGAAGTTTTTGCCGCAGTTTTTGAACAGAAAGCAATTTCAAGCAAATAGAAACAAATAACTGAATTATCAGTCAGTCATTCGGTCAGCTTAAATTTGGCCTAGTGACCCATTCGGCCTAACGGCAATCACAATCACCGCAACCTTCTATCTACATAGTTTGAAAGAAACATGTAAATTTATGCGTTATCTAATGTACATAAATCAAATACTAGATTTGGCCTAAGTGCATGCAATATTTCTCCTGATTTTAAGCCAGCTAACGCCTGAATCTACTCTGTTATATGGAATTTTGCCAGCCCTTTCCTTGTTAACGCTTGCTTTGGCTTAAAAGTAAACATGGGGAAATTTTACGTTTCTGTTGAAATTCATCATTTTTTTCTGTGTATTAAATGAACGGATTGAACAAGTGGACGCGGCCACTGCAGATAAAGTTACACGCAGAAAAAAATGCCGGCAAACATCAAACATATTCCAGGTAAATCCAAACCTAAACTTAGTTTATTCTGGCCGCCAAAATAATCCTGCTTTGTTTCAAACATTTTATATGTTTAAAACAAAGTGGCATTGATGTTCGAAATAAAAATCATATTATGTTTATTTCAAACATATTAATGATAAGAATAATTTTACAAATTTTGGATTTTACTGGTTGCGTTCCAAATTAATTTTATTTATTATATGAATCTTGGTTATCCTAATTCTGTATTTGGCTTGCATGCTTCGAGTTCCAGGTTCTAGAAGTTTGCTCAGAGTTGCACTACTGAGATCGAGCAAATAACCTCCCAAGAAATTTAACGATTGGCTCATGTTGCGAGCGTTGAAACTTTGCCTCGGCCTCACGTTCTGGAGAGGGAAGTACACGCTCAAATTCACCTACCCGATGAATGTATTGTTGAAATTAACATGCCTTGAATTGGATTCAAAAACTGTTATTTTCGTTCGAAACATGCTCTCTATTTACTATAAATAATTCTTATGTTGCAAGCTGAACATCGATATTTTTAATTTAAATGTTCGAAATTTGTATTCGTGTATGGATGGGCCCATAATTGGCGAAAAGGCTAAAGTAGCCCTTTACCCTGCCGGAATATTAGACCCAGATTGTTCAAAATGAGAGAAATTTAGGTCTTAGACACGAGTATCCTCCAAGCATTTTAGAAATTGTCAAATATTGGGCACATTTTCCCAAGGTAAGAATGGGATTGTTTTGTTTTGAGTAATGTTACATTTAAAAACATTTAATTTAGCTGAAATTGAAACAATTTCGAACAGTGTCTTATTTTCAAAAACACAAAATCAAAAGTTTCACGCACAAGTGGAGCAATTTGTAATGTTTGACTTTATTACTAAACGTAAGCAAACATTTTTTCCGATTGGTTTCTGTTTACTCTCCAATAATGTCTTGATTCCGTGTAAGATGATAACATACGATTAATAACAGTTAAGCTTGTTTAATGATTGATAACTTTAAGAAAAACTGCGTCTTCTAACAAATAAAAATCAAAATCTACTTACATTAACGATTCCTTACTTGAAATTGATAGAACTTTGAGTTACGTACCTGTAACGAAAAAGAGAGAAAAAATCACATTAAAAAAACTGATAAGCGACTGCCTACATCTTACAGTGAATCACCCACTGAACCTTCAGTTTCCAACAAATTTTCTTTCATTTCCGCTCGGAGCAATTTCATCACTTGATCAAAATCAGGTGAGAGGCAGCCTCCATAATCTCATCAATTAACCGAGATCCATGTCGCCGGATAAAGTCCAAGTCCATATCCCACCAATCGGAGACCTTGCGGCCGGGTCCAAAACACCACCAACTAGCAGCTCGCTACACCAAAGGCACCCCAGATCAGATACCAGTTCTCGATCCGATCCGCCGCGCGTTGCATCAGTGCACAGAGGTTGGAGAAACTCGGTCAGAACCCTTCCGAGTTGGGGCAAATCAACTCCGCGCTAACCGGCTTAACTCGCTGAAACAAGTGCTACTGCTAGAGCAGAACACCGCAACCTTTCGCAATCGACGTGCGCAATGTGCGTTTTCACCCCAGACTTGTGGAAATGTGAAACGTCGAACGAATTCCGTCGTTTTTCCAGTTGCAGTTTAAGGCATCGCATTCTACGGCGCTCCAAGAACCGAGTGGAAACAAGCGAAAATGTGACGTAAAGTGGGGGGCCGATCGGTTTGCCACTGCCAAAGCTGCTGTGCAGCGGAAGATTGGCCAATCGATTGAATTTGCTTCGGTGCTCGGTTGCAGACTTCTAAGGTACTAGTTGAGCGCTGATGGATTCTACCGCCTTGCGAATCTAAAAGCTGGTTTGTAAGAGTTGCTAGTCGTAATGTGTAGTAAGTAAGTGAAGAATGGTAGTAGCTAACCAACCAGAAAACCCCTTCCTTCCTACCGGTTTGCTATCTGTAGCTTTGGAAGTGCATGCGGATGGTGTGGTTGTGTTTGTGTGTGTGTGTATTTGAAAAAGTGAAATCTATAGCAAAGTGGAAAAATTCTCGATTCAAGTGGACGGTCTAGTTCTTGCCGAGAGAAGCGAATCTATAATGCTCGATAGAGAATGAAACGTTGAAGTTGGTTGGGTTTAAATTAATGGAGGGTGATCGATTGAATATCGATTAGATCGAACCTTGCAGCAGTTGGAATTCAGGAATTATTACGAAAATGTTCAAGCTCTTACATACAGAGGCAATTTATTCGATTTCGTGGGAAATTCCCGAATTTTAACTGTATTATCAAGGAACTTTTAAAGTTTCTGCGTTATGCAAATTACTGCGTTATCTAATGCACATATATGAAATGCTTGATTTGGACCAAAGGGGGTATTTCAAGTAAATTTAGCCGGAAATTGCCTGAATTACAAACGATTTTGTTGTTTACGCTTGCTATGGTTTACAATTCGGCAGGGGGGAACTAGGGGAAATTTTACGCGTCTGTACAAAATTAATTATTTTTCATTGTGTATCGATTTTCTTCAATCGATAAAGGAACAATTCTACTTCATGACCCTGTCCGTACCCAAGAAAATGTGTGTAGCTAACCAAATTTCATAAACATCTCATTGATGAGCTACTTTCAATAATTTGTGAGATATAGTATACAAAAAAAAAATGATGAATTTTAACTGACGTGTAAAATTTCCCCTCGTTCAATTGCAAGACAACGAAATTGTTTGCAATCTTCCGTACAACAGACCTCATTTTGGCGATATCTGGCGTCAAATTACAAGAAGTATGCCATGAATTCATACCAAATCTGCCATTCCATTTCAAACTATATAGTGGCCCGATTCGCATATAAGACTTTAATGTTTCGACTATTCTAGTTAACTTGATGCATTCATATGCCAAACGAATATTCAAGGCTAATTTTGTTGACATAAATCTTGCCAAAAAGCATTAAGTATCGAAGATAATTAAAACACAGTTTTCAGAAAGTGCAATCAGAAAATAAGGCTACAATTTGTTCTGTAACGGGACGAAACATCATTGCCTTGAAGTATCATGACCCTTTCTGAAAACGTGCTTTGATTGTCTACAAATCTTAAGTGAGGGTTTTTTTTTTATTATCGTACAAGTTTGGGCCGAAGGGTCTCAGATTGTTACGACACTTTGTCCACGCGTAGGATTTATGGATATATGAACAAAAAACAATATTAAATAATTCAGGGCTGCCAGTTTTCCTCGAAAACGCCAATTGATGTTTTCCGATTTTCCCGAACATCACTAACTTCAGAAATTCATAACTCAAAAACGGCTATTTTCTCAAAAAATTCGTAAAAAAAATAAAATCTTTAAAAAATTCAAGGAAAATTCCATGGAAAAGCCATTTTCTGAATCAAGGAATATTTTGAAAAAAATATTTTCTTGTTCATTAATTCATAAGCCTACTTAAGTGAAATTTTAGCGAAGGACTTTTTTTTTTGTTTTTTTAGCAATGCTCGAAAAACTATGGGCCCGTCACTCGTCTTCATACAAAAATGGAAAAGTTCCTAAAATTGTCGTCTTCTTATTTGCTTTACTTTCACCTTGGTCTTTTCGAGCTCGCTTTTCATCATGGCCCAATAAGTTTCGATTGGACGTAGTTCAGGGCAGTTCTATGCATTCGTGTCTTTGAAGACAAAATACATCGAATTAGTTCCATACAATTCCAACAAGCTTTAAGGGGACCCTTCCCTGGATTTGGGCAAAAATAAGGCAAAGTTTGTATTCTTTTTGTGGGAGATTGAAAAGGCGTACGAACTTTCGGTTTTGACGAATCAATTCGATTATTATTCAAAATTTCAAAGAGATAAAAAAAATTGTGAAAATTCAAAATGGCGGCTACTAAATGGCGCTTTCCGTAAGCCTCTGCGCGCAAAACATGGGACAACAACTTCAAGCCTGCAGCCTCTTGTAGTGGACAGAAATCAAATCTAGTTATTATTTCTGAAAGATAATGAAATAATCTACGGCTTGAACTAAATTTCAGACAATTTAAACTTAAACTCATTGCATAGCGATCATTTGAAATGAAAAGTTTAATTTTTCGCTACTTTTTTTTTTTTTTTAAGTTCAAGCCGTACACAAAATTATAACCTTTCAAACAGTTATTTGATGGAGGGAATCGGATTAATAGTTCAAGCCCGGGGCTTGCAGTTAGATTGAAAAACATGGTTTCGAGAAATCGCCATTTTGTAGCCGCCATTTTGAATTTTTACAATTTTTTAATCTCTTTGAAATTTTGAATAATAATCAAATTTAATCGTCACAACCGGAAGTTCGTATGCCTTTTCATTCTCCCACAAAAAAATACAAACTTTGCCATATTTTTGCCCAAATTCAGGGGAGGGTCCCCTTAAGAATAGTATCATGAAGCTAATTCCGGCAAAAAGCAGTGGTTTTTCATTGTGTTGTTTCAGAAATGACAAAAGACGTTTTTGGAGGCATTCAGTCAGGTAAAATGCACCAAATTGCCTGTTGTGACGACAATTTCAGGTATTTAAAGTGTGTTCCGATCAAAATTTGTAATGTGTGTGAGTCTATCAAAGTTTTTATTAATAAGTCAAATTCTTTTTCTTTTTCATGTTCAGTTTATACAGAATACAGGAGAAATATTCAACTAAGCTTTCTTTTTACCGAATGCGAATTGCCGGGCCTTTCGTTTAACACCTGCCATACGATTTTGTACAGTCTTCATGTCCACTTGATACGCCGCAGAACTCCAGTTTGCCTTGAACTGTTTTTCGCTCACAACAGCTTTTTGAGTCTTCTTAAGGTTCCGCTTGACGATGGCCCAATATTATTCGATTGGGCGGAGCTCTGGCGTGTTGGGAGGGTTCTTGCCCTTGGGTACCACTTGAACATTTTTGGCAGCAAACCACTCCATGGCCTTTTTTCCGTAATGGCAAGATGCCAAATCCGGCCAAAATAGAACGGAACAATTGTGTCGCTTCAGGAAAGGCAATAGACATTTTATAGGTACTCGCTCAGATAAATTTCCTGGTTGACGGTTCCGGTGGCAATGTAAACGTTGCTCTTCAAGTCACAGGTACAGATGGCCTGCCACACCAGATTTTTCTTCGCGAACTTTGACAGCTTAATTTGCTTGAAACATATCTGCCACCTTTCCCCGTCCGGTTGCCGTCGAAAATTCCTGTCCAGGAAGCTGTTTAAAGTCTGCCTTGACGTAAGTTTCATCGTCTTCTACCACGCAATCAAACTTCGTCAGCATCGTCGTGTACAACTTTCACGATCGTGCTTTGGCCGACGTGTTTTGTTTATCGTCGCGATTTGGAGTCACCACTTTCTTGTAAGTCGACAGTCCAGCTCGTTTTTAAGCTCTATCCACGGTTGAAGGCGCCAATCCAAGCTTCTTTGCGACATCTCGGACGGAGAGGTTTAGGTTCCGCTCGAAACAACGGGCAGCTCTTTTTGTCGTCGCTGTGGCCTCCGGCTTTCGATTTCCCCCCGATCCAGCTTTCCTGGCTGTCGACAAACGTTCACCGAACACTTTTAATACGTTGGTAACAGTTGATTTAGCCACATTCAACAATTTCGCCAACTTGGCGTGAGAGTAGTTTGGATTTTCGCCATGCACGTGCAAAATTTTGATGCGTTGCTTCTCTTCCTTCGACGACATTTTGATAACTGAAGTGCTAATCTCAAAATCAAAATAGAGGCATGATGCTACACGCACACATCTTCAAAATGAGGGGTGTGCAATTTTTTTTAATGCACGATGAAAGGAAATGCGTCAAGTTTAAGTCGACCAAATTTTGACCGAAACATCTTTTAGTTCCATACAATTCCAACACGCATTTATAATAGTATCATGAACTTAATTCCGGCCAAAACAGTGGTTTTTCATTATGTTGCTTCAGAAATGACAACAGACGTTTTTGGATGCATTCAGTCTAGTAAATTTCACTACTAATGGTGCTTGTTATGACGAAAATTTCACTTTGTTTTCCTAACCTTTGAAGATAGCCTGTCAAATGAGGTATTTCAATGCGACTTCCGACATTTTCTTTATTTTGAAACTGTGTGTTTCGTCATCCATCACACAACCACTGTATCTGGTCAACTTTTTCGTGTAGAGCTTCTTGGCACGGATCTTGGCAACAGTTTGCTGCCATGAATCACGGTTTGGGAAGTTTTGAACCTTGTATGCAAGTAATCCAGCTCTTGCCTTGACCTTCTGGACATAACTTTGTGAAACGCCGACTTTTTTTTGGCATCATCACGAGTTGAAATCTCTCCTTTATCTTGGCCGAAACAAATCACACAACTACGCAATTCGCAGGATGTAAACAATACACTTCAAGGACGAACTGTGCAAAGTTTACTTACCGGGAAGTACCCTAATTCTGCACAGCGCCTAGTTATGCGAATGTTGCCAAAGTTTTGCAGTTAATTGCAAGATTGTCAAACTTTATATTTTATCCCATACACAAGAGGACAACATCTATTTTCATGTAGAACTAAATTCAAAGAATATTCAACCAAACATTAGTTTGGAATGTTTTAAAATGCGCAAAATTAAATGCGCAGAATATGGGTACTTCACGGTAGTTTTTGTTCAGTGGGAAAAAAAAGTTAGTCAGTTGTAAGTGTTGCAATAATTTCGTGTTCGCTCTATAGTTGCTCATCGTTCACGGAAAATCATGACGCATCGAACACGACTCGAATCTTCTATGAACACCGAATGATGTGGCATATAGCAATTTGACAGACTTTCATCTACAGGATCCACGAGTTTCAACATGTGATTCGGTTGTTCGTATTCTTCCATGAATTCAAGGCAGTGGGCCTTTCTGGTGGTTAGATCTCGCTCCAATTCGTTTTTCTAGATTAAGGAAATGGCGCTCGGCTATTGGACGTGAATCACCAGGGCTTGTTCCAGGCTACGGTCCACAGCGGTGAGGTGACAAACACTTGGCATTGCGGGTGATTGGATGGCAACTTTCCCATCCAAATATTGTGTCAATTAATAATGGCCTATCGCCGAAGGAAATCGCACTGTTAGTAGGCAATTTCGTGTGGATTGTGGAAGCTTGAAAGGATACATCAATCGGTATGTTAGGCAAGCAGATTGTGGGCTTCTACAGGCTGAGAAACTCGAGCTTGATACTGTACGAAGGCAGCTTGGATTTAATATAATAGTAGCAGTCAACTTTAATTGTTTCGACGTTTCACCGATTCCAGACATGGCGATGTCTTAGGATGTGAAGGTAGTTGGCCTCCACGCGGTGCGCCCTGGAAACGTTAAGCTCCCATTAACGGAGTAAGTCCGGCAGGCAGCTGTAAGCTGTCGTGACATGGGGAATAGGGATGATTTGGGGTGATACCGCACCCCCCGACGTCCCGAACCCGGTCCAGGCCCTGACTTATCTCGATCAGAGGAAGAACTATACGGCGCTAGGTTCAACAGGTAGCCGTTAGCGGTCGTGAAGATCTGAAAGAAGGCCTCCCTCGTAGACGGCTCGAACCCGGTCCATGCCAAGGCTCATATTGAGCGGATCACCGTCAGGTCATAGGAACTAACTACTAAAGACCTGTGTAGTTAGACAGAGTGGGTGCGTAATGCCCCCTCCCTGAAGTAATGCCGTAATGGTTCCGGGAAGGGCCGGGGCTCTAGGCACAGGTGGGTTTTTAGTGGGTCGAGGAGTTGGCACCCTCATCCTCACACCCTGAGTTTTTCAGGTGTCTGCTCGCAGATTTTCCATCGCGCCTTAAAAAAAGTCACGAAGATATCTACCTTCGTGCGCCGGAGGTTGAATATCCGTAATGAAACTGCTCATCGATCCTGAATCGAGTAGTGCACGAGCGGAATGCTATTTGCCATTCTAAAACTAAAACGCTAACCGTTTCCATAAAAACAGGCTATTTGAACGACTGTACCGACAGACTCACTAGGAGATTCGGCTTAGCTAATCTGGGGGTTTTTACGGCAGTGGACATTGTTGTTGGGCTACCCAGATTTGGCAACGGGTGCAGATTGTATGGTGTTTTTGGTGACAGGTTCGACAATTATACTTGGATGAACAATTCCTACTTTTAGGACCAGATCGGAAACCATTTCAGCATAAACGTTTCTACGATATCGGCTGGCGAACAGACATCTTAGAAAAGGTTTGGCATTGGAACAGGCTATACACCACGGATCCGAATTCTTAGATGCTATCGTGACGGAATTCGATATCATCTTAAACGGCTTCTCCTGAATCGGATTGTAACCGGCCACCTTAACATGGCCGGGATGATTGGAACGGCACTGCAGATCTGTGCCGACGGATTTCAGCATTCGAAATCGTTGATGTTGAAAGTCTACTTATTGCTCATAGGTGACATCACTGAGCATATGGGAAATGAAGTCTGCAAGAAACTTTGCTCAGAATTTCGAGTCCACTGGGTAAAGTTTGCTCGAACAAAACTCTCTTTCATAATACGAGCAAAATTCTCTCATTATCCAGAACAAGGAACGCTATGAAGCCGCAGTAATGTTTACGACTTAAATTCAATTTAATTAAATTTTATGTTTAAAATATGGATAGAAGATGAGTCAGTATTTTAAAAGTGATACGATACAAGTGGATTCAACAACTGAATTTCGAGAAGGATTAGCCGGAAACCAAAATTAAACAGCACCACAAAAACCAAAAAGACGCTTACAGAACATACCCAGTGTTCTTTTAAAATTAGCTGGAAAATCTCAGAATCATTCAACCAGTATCTCTCATAAGATTTGCTATGAAGAAGAAGTAACATACAAAAATTACAATCGAGGAGTAAACCCGAGCATTCTGAAATCAAAATCTCGAGCATAACTAATTAAACACGATATTATTTATTAGAATCCTCTGTGAGACTCTTACGAAAATTATAGCATAATAGTCTATAGTGAAATTAAAGGGTGAGTCGGTAATTATTGCAACACTTTCAAACTTGCGTAACTTTTATCATACTTGACCGAAGTTAACCAAACTTAGGGTCTATTCATAAACCACGTACACATTTTTTGGGGAGAGGGGGGGGGGTTGACTAAGGTCTACGCTCCATACAAAATTCCCAAAAAATGTAAGGAGAAAAGTCTACGAGGGGGGAGGGGGTATCTGAGATTTTCAAAAATGAGTCTACGTGGTTTATGAACCGGCCCTTAGCCCAGCTTCTCTTTCAAGTATATTGTTTAGATCCGATCGGTTGCAGTTAGATTCTGGTCGAGATGGAAGAAAATCAGCAATCCGTTCACCCACATGCAAAATCCTGGGTTGTCACATCACGCCTTGGAAAAACTGATGAATTTACATCATTCGACCATCTCAAGGGTCCTCCAAAGGTTCCAGAAGCTGAACGAAAATAACGCGAAAACGCGAAGAAAACGCTGATTGCTCATTTCAAGCGCAAACATTTCGACGCGGGACTTTGCCAAAAAAAACTTGATGTTTCGCAACGTTTCGTCCAGAGGGCCAAGAAACTGAATTGAAAACAAACAAGGTGCAGAACTTCCCAAATCTAGACGAACAAAGCCAGCAGAGTGTTGCCAAAAAGGGTGCCCGGAAACTTTACACGAAGCTGCTAAGGAAATACCGGTGATGTGACATTGATGATAAGACCTACATCAAAGTGGATTTTAGGCAGTTGCAATTGTCCAAATAATATGCGCATTTAATTTATGGTGAATATTGGCACGATAAGAGCCGAAAACTTTGAGATCATTGTAAACAAGCTGTGTAGGTACTCATAAACCAGACTAAAATATAAAAACTTTTGGCACCTCTTGGTGCACCAATAAAACCAAATTGATTTCTAGTGACTTTCATAAAACTTTAATAAAACTTATCAATGCTGGATGGTTTCGGCAATGTTACTTGGGTTGGCAGGCGATATGCACTTATGGCAAATGGAGTGAACCAATCGTGACCAAAGGCACCATTAACAGTGAGATTTTTGCCGTTTTTGAAACAGTACATTCAAATACCGTTGTTTTGGCCCGATTTGAATTCATGCCAGTACTCCAAAACCGTGCAGTAGTGGTATGCGGCTAATTGTTTTGAATTTTGAACCGAAAGACATGGACCCACCAAACTATCCTGATTAGGGTTGGCAAATGTCATTTTCAATGAAAAATGACCTACGACTTTTACCGAAATACGTCTGAAAATCTCATCGGGCCGGAAAAGGATTATGTAGATTTTCTTCTAAGTCTCATCGATTTTTTTATCATGACAGCACTTGACTTTGTTTTGGTCATCGCTATTATATGCGCATTTATTGATATAATTGTGAGTTTCATCACAAAACTTCAAATAAAATTTCCGATGTGTCGTTTGCTTAGCTAATTTTAGTTAGAAATTTGTGAAACAAAACCGTATGAGAAAAAATCTCATGACTGCATGATGGTGTGAGAGTGACAATAGACCTCATGATAGTTTGTTTCATCTTGTGACAGTGAGTGTTTTTTCATCGTCACATGATGGCCGTAAGATTTACCAGCTCTGATCCTGAACTCCGTCCGATCGCAACCTAACCCAAAGGAGAGGCTTAAGATGAATAAGAAATGATGAGGAAGTGAAAAAAAATCTGAGAAAAAAAAACCGGGAACGACTGTACAGGCTCTGATGGAGGGCGTCAATCGCAAATGTCGAGCATGTTACATAAACTCATCTTAAAATTTAATCGACGTTTGTAAGCTGAAAACGTAACATATATTGAACAGATGTAAAAAAAATGATTTTCTTTCGATAACTACAGCTGATTAACCAATCAGTCTAAAGTGTCACAATAATTATCAACGCACCCCAACGCTCAGAATTTTGAGAAAGACGCTCACTGGTAATGAATCTATAGATTCTAAAGCTACAATTGGTCCTAATTATTCAAACTTTCCACTCAACCCTCATACCACGGTTGAAATCTCAGTATATTGTCAAAATTTTAAACGGATGGAAAAAGAGTGAAACTAGTTGGGATGAGAGTGTCAGAAATGAAGAGGTCTTTGGCAATAGTTATAATGTTTATAGAGATGATCGTAATTATCAATGGTCAGAAAAAAAAAGTCAGGAGGTGGTGCTCTAGTTGCTGTTTTGACCAATTCCACCCTCACAATTCTGAAATTATTATGACAACAAAATTCAAGGAGTTTGAACATGTATGGGCAAAAGTGAATGTGGGAACGTCTTTGAAATTTGGAGAACGAGTAATGGCGCTATAACCATAAGCCATATAGGGCTAGGACTATAGTTAATGCTTACGTCTCAACAGCTCGAAGAGAAATGGAGCATCACTTAATCTTCTTAGACTAGATGCTCCCAACGACCGTTTTAAATGTTTTTTTGTTCTGTACACCAAACAGGGCATTCTGTTTAACTATTCTCTCCGACTATTCATTTCCTTTTCCTTTGATATCTACTGAAGGCTACATGGGTTCCCAGTGTCTTCTTAAGGTAGATACCAAATCCTCCCTATCTCCAACGGTTGCATGGACGCGGCCAGGTGAGCGATCGAGGAGTGTTTTCGTGGAGATTATTGTGTGAAGAAACGTATCAGTAACTGGTTTCAAGGTGGCATGCAATGTCTTCAACGAATTATTCCTCATCGTAGCTCCATCCACGAGGTGTGCAAACGTCAATGCTAATGCTAATGCTAATAATAGTATGAGCAAAAGTGTATGTGGGAAATGAAACGCACATTTTTGTTTCAGTGTACTTTCCTCCAAATAATGCCCGTAAAGCTATACCATGAGAAGTTCTTTAGTAATGCCGCAGAAATTAAGTCTGGTTTGCTCCCTGAAGTACAAGTACATATATATGGTGACTTCAATCAACGCAATGTCGACTTCATTTTCGACAATGATAATGAGACCCAGTAAACACAAGATCGCATATAATAACGGATATGAGTACAACGTGGAGGCGATATGCGTACATTTAACATGGAGTTAAATGAACGAATGAACGTATATTGCCTCCACGTTGTACTCATATGCGCTATCATATAAGATTCTGTGTTGACTGGGGAGTATCTTAGTTCCGATAATTGGGGAAAATGATACTCTTCATTTAATATTTGACAAAATGGCAAACCTAGGACTTCGTGAAATAAACCATATAAAAAATTTACAAAATTGTTATTTAGATTTTCTATTAACTAATGTTTTCGAAGACTTCTGTGTGAGTGAATCATTAAATCCAATATGGAGAAATGAAGCATTTCACACAGCAACTGAATATTCCCTATTTGTGCATGAAGGCGAATTTGAGTCTTTGACTATAAATCAGCAAATTATGAAAACTTAAGGAATAAACTAAACTTAATTGATTGAAAAACAGACTTAAGGAAAGAAGTTAATGTCGAAAGTGCAACTAAAGTGTTCTACGATAAGTGGACTTAAAGAATAGAAGAGGAGGTACCTGTTAAACGACGTTAAAAATCGTAAACAACAAGCACATAACATTTATAAAAGTTGTAACAGTCCCGAAAATTTGGAAAACTATTCGCATATTTGTGGTCAACTAAATTCGGCCATAAATATCGCTTTTGAGGAGTATAATTTAAAAGCCGAACATGAAATTAAATCGTGCCCAAATAACTTTTTTTATTATGTCAATACCAAATTGAGATCGAACAATTTTTCATCCAGAATGTATTTTGATGACACTGAAAGCAATAACTCAGAAGAAATTTGTAATTTATTTGCTAAGTTTTTTCAAGAAACATATACAAGCTTCTCAGAAGCAGATCGCGATCGTGAATTTTTTGGTTTCCATCCTGAATTACCAAGTGACATTTGCGTTAGACAAATCAATCTGCACGAAATTTTTGAGGGGTTAGGACATTTAGATGCATCCAAAGGCTCAGGACCTGATGGTGTACCTCCTTTGTTTATGAAGACTTTGGCTACACAGCTTACTTCTCCATTATTTTGGCTTTTTAATATGTCACTGGAATTCGGAGAATTTCCACAATTGTGGAAAAACTCATTTCTAGTGCCTATTTTTAAGTCTGGTAAAAAATCTGAGGGGTATACGGGGGAAGCCTTATTTGTCGGAAATTTTGGGGGGGTGGGAAAAAAAATTTTTTATAAAAAATAAAACTATACACTGGCTTTTTGGTCGCTCAACTATCACAAATTTATTCGAGTTTGTTAATTATTCTATGGAAGCAATGGATAACGGAAACCATGTTGAAGTTCTGTATACAGATTTTAGCATAGCGTATGATCGTGTCGATATAAGGCTTGCTTCATTTAGAATTGGAACAAACTTTTGCTCATATTGTGGCGCTCCTGGTGGACGGATTTGGAAGTTCTTGGCGCCCACGTGTCGGGAATTTTGTCAGCTTCACGTATGTATTTTTGACATTCCGCAAATCGACTGTACTTTGTAAACAATCAACATGGAAGCCGAAAGAAGGGAAGAAAATGTGCACAGTTATTTGGAAAATCTGGTCTGCATCTAGGCTAGCTAAACAGCTGAAATTGCCCAGAAATACCGTATGGCGCGTTATCAAACGATATGAGGAAACATTGACGACGATTCGGAAGCCTCAAGCCAATCGTCGGAATGGAACTGTCGACCGGAAACTGCGTGGTAAGATATTGAAGACGATTAAGAGGAATCCCAATCTGTCGGACCGTGATTTGGCCAGAAAATTCGGTGCTGCCCATAGTACCGTGAGGAGAACTCGACTCCGGGAAGGAATCAAGTCGTATCGAGCTAGCAAACAGCCAAATCGGACCATAAAACAGAATAGTGTGGCCAAAATCCGTGCTCGGAAGCTATACGACCAGGTGCTGACCAAGTTCGAAGGGTGTCTTCTGATGGACGATGAAACCTATGTCAAGGCTGACTTCGGGCAAATCCCAGGTCAAAAATTTTACTTGGCAACGGCTCGGGGGATGTTCCAGCCAAATTTAAATTTGTTTTTGCCGACAAATTTGCACGAAAATTCAAGATTTGGCAGGGCATTTGCAGCTGTGGCAAAAAAAAAACGAAAGTTTTCGTTACAAATAAGACAATGACGTCGGAACTATACCAAAAAGAGTGTCTCCAAAAACGAATTTTGCTGTTCATTCGATCCCACGACCATCCCGTAATGTTTTGGCCAGATTTGGCAAGCTGTCATTACAGCAAAGTCGTTCAAGAATGGTATGCAGAGAAAGGGGTCCAGGTTGTTCCGAAAAACCTTAACCCACCCAACTGCCCCCAGTTCCGCCCTATTGAGAAATACTGGGCAATCATGAAGAGGAGACTCAAGGCAAAGGGAAAGGTCGTCAAAGACATCAATCAGATGAAGACCTGGTGGAATAAGATAGCTAAAACGATGGACGAAGAAGGTGTGCGCCGCCTAATGAGCCGTGTTACAGGAAAAATTCGAGAATTCCTTCGAAACCGTGACGAATAATTTTATCCGTATTTTTTCTTAAAAGTATGAAGAAAACGCTACATTTGTATAAAAAAGATCTTGAATTCAATAATAAATAACTGAAATACAGGCAATTGTTTTTGTTCCAATTCTATCTGAAGCAAGCTTTACATGCTCATAAACATTCAAACAGTAAAAGAGCCTCGTGGATTAGCAATGGTGTCTTCAGGGAGTTGTCAAATTTGTCAACTTTCTCACTTCAACTTCAAGTTGTCAACTTTCTCACTTCAAATCGAAATTGCATAAAAACTACTGATTGTATCGGGAATCTAATAGCAGAAGGTTACTCTTTCTTTAAGTCGTATTAGATTTCAGATTCAACCAATAGTTTATATGCGATTGGGATTTGAAGTGAGAAAGTTGATGTACGTACTATCGAGGTATACCTGTATTACAGTTTGGAAACATTTCTATATGAAACCATGGTGGGGAGTTGCTAGAATAAGAATATAAAGATAGAGTAGCAAACCAGAGCCAATGGAATACGACAACAACAACAACAACAACAAAAACAGACAATCCTAACAGAGACCACGCCAGATCGCGAAGTCAGCCGCCACAGTAAAACCAGTGCATGATAACACGGAGTCAGCAAGACTGCCATCGACCTATTGATTGTAGACTCAGCAGTTAGAAACGATGAAGATGACCGCCGGACCTGGCACGCAGTCAGTTATTCTTCGTTTGCAGTGTAGAAGATTCGTTTAGCTTTACATTATATTAAAGATTGGACTTGGAAAAAATGCGACACTTTGTTTTGGGTGTAACTTTTTATCGCGTGGGTAAAAATTAATGAAATTTTGGGTAATACTAGTTTCGAGTGTTATGTGTGCAAAATTTTATCGCGATCTGTCAAGTAGTTTTCAAGATGCATTCGAAACAAGAAGAGCTACGCCAGCAAATCCTGTGCGCGGTGATCGATAATCCTGGTCAGTCGCTCAGATGGATCGGCAAAAGGCTTGGAATTCACCATTCCACTGTGTCCCGCGTTGCGTTCCAGGAGACGAAGACTATCGAGCGGCGCGCTGGAAGTGGCCGAAAACCGAAAACGGAATACCCAGAGAGGGCTCGGAAGATAAGGCAGTACTTTAAGAATAACCCGAACTTTTCCAGCCAGAACGTGGCCAAAAAGGTCAATTCGTCGAAGTGGTTCGTCCAGCAGACTATGAAGCGGGCCGGGCTACGTGTTTTTAAGGTCAGGAAGGCGCCAAACCGGATTGACAAGCAAAACACGGTGGCCAAATTGCGTGCGCGGAAGCTGTACCGTGAGTGGCTGGTCAAGCCAGGCTGTCTCGTAATGGACGACGAGACATATATCAAGGCGGACACCAAACAAATCCCCGACCTCGAGTTTTTTTGTCGGTACGTCCCGCATGGAGGTTCCGGAAAAGTTCCGCAAGAAAAAGATGGACAAATTCGCGAAGAAGTACCTGCTGTGGCAGGTGATCTGCGAGTGCGGACGGTACAGCAAGCCGTTCGTTTCAACCGGCACCATAAACGGGCAGATTTATCGAGAGGAATGCTTGCAGCCCTTCCTCCGCTCTCACCGTGGTCCCACGCTGTTCTGGCCGGATCTCGCTTCGTGCCATTACGCCAAGCCTGTAATGGATTGGTACGAAGCGAAGGTCGTTAATGTGGTACCGAAAGAGGCGAACCCGCCAAATACACCAGAACTTCGTCCGATCGAAAAGTTTTGGGCGATAATGAAGAAGAAATTGAAGAAAAGCGGAAAAACATTCAAACCCGATGAAGCTTTGAAGAAAAACTGGGAGAAATTGTGTAAGGAAGATGGACAAAGCCTCGCCCAAGATCTCATGAGCAGTGTTAAGAGAAATGTACGAGCATTCAGCTTGGGGGAGGAAATTCAATAAATAAATTATGCCAAAACATAGCTAATGTATAGTTATTCAATCTTTGGAAATTTGAGAAGTATCCGATTTAAAATGAATTTTTGGTGATCATTTTTGTGTGTCTCATTTTTTCCGAGTCCAGTCTTTAAATTATTCTTTTCCACAAATAAAACAGTGTACATACAAATGTGAATACAAGTGTGAAACTTTAGTTTTTTTTAAACGAGCCTATCACAGCCATGAAAATAAAAAAAAAAATTATTTGTGTTTTTTTGAAAAAAGGGATTAATTTAAAGAAGATGTATCAGGAACTTAGAATATGTTAAGTGATGTGAAAAAATGGGTATTTTTAAAAACGCTTTCATACACAGTTCCAAACTGTGGAACAATCTCAGTGTTTGGTTTGTATTTTGGTTTTTTAGTTTAATAAAAACCGCCAGCTCTATTTATGGAGAGTGTTTCCTATTCTTATTTATTTTCTCTCTTTAGGGTGTAGAAAAACAAGTCCTAGGGGGGGATTTGGAGGGGAGCAAACATTATTGCTTGAAATTTATTGAAACGAACTTCTCGTTATTTTTTTTTTTATTTTCAAAGTAATGACGTACTCAGATATACCCTTGCAAAAGACATGGTGAATTATCTCAGCTGATTGCAAATCACCGCTGGCCTATTCCTCATTTTGCCTTATCGTGAGATCGATAGTCTCAAAAATCGAATCTCAGCACCATTTCGATAAAATCACAACCGAATGGAATCACCCAGCAACCCTATCATTACAACCCGAAGAAAAATCATAATCTCCTCGTAAGCCACGACCACTTCGGCACTTTCAATCCAAGTACGGTAGCAGCCGCGCATTCCGAACTGAACGGTTGCAAAAATAATATACATCAAAACTAGAAGTGCATTCTAGCAGTAACAACAGGCAAACGGAAGCAGGATGGAAGATGAATGATGATGAGGAAAGAGAGAGAGAGAGAGAGAGAAAACAGCAAAACTAACCAGCAACATAATAACGAGAGAACTGGTTTGCAAAACTGCAATTACCAATTCTTTCGCGGCTTCTGAGTCCTAGAAAAGTGCACAAGGCGGTCGCAACTCGGCGGTAGCGAAACGGCGAAACCGCACCGGCCGAAATGCTATGGAAGGTACAAAGAAGGGTTGCATCTACGGTGCTGTTGTTTTGCCTCTATGCTTCCCAATGTGTTCGTGTGTAGTTATTAGAGAGATTGGTTTCCGCTTTTAAAGGTACAACGAGGTAAGGTGCTGGATTTTAAATGATGCAAATTCTAGTTTTGCGTTCTGTGCCGGAGATTTTGCACATTTATTTAGGGTTGATGGAAACCAGTTTTGGTTCTCTCTGGTGTACATTGTGGCGTCGTATCGTGGAATGAGATTACAGCATGGGTTTTGAACGCACGGTTTTTCATGAGAACCTTGACCGTAATGAATGCGGATTTGAAGATTCTATCGAAATTAATGCAAATCTACACACTAGCAAGAAGTCATGTAAATTTCGGTGCCCAGAGACCGACACAAGCAAACGTCCCTTAGAACATAAGAATGAGTTGAAAGAGCCGAGAAATTAGATGGATAAATTCCATCGAACACACCTTCTGTCGAATGGCGTATGATTCGGTCTCGGGAAACATAATTTTCTAGGAATTCTTTACGTTCTCCGACTTTTTTCACAGATGAATTACATCTCGTGTAAAATTAATAATTACCAAGTGTGTAATTAGTTTTTATTCGGTGTAATTCTTTTAATAAGTACTACACATTTTTGACCATGAAACACCTGTTTTTTTTTACTAGTTTTCTCATATTTGATGTGAACATGAGATAGCCCAATTTATTTGTAATGAATACTTCATCAATTCATCTCCAAATCAATTTGAAATCAACTCAAAATTTATATTTTTTATATACATTTTTTGCGCGCCAGTTTTATTGTTTTGAACCTGGAAGTTTGTTTACGTTACTGTCATCCAAATGAAAACGGTAATGTTTACAAACGGGCTTTATTTGATGTGAAAGTAATCTCGAAATGGGCGTGACTCACCAAACATTCTGAAATGAGTTACTGAATCTGCAACAGAGATATCACTGTATTGCTCCCGGATTAAAGCTGCTTCCAGTTGTCACTTGAAGGATTGCTGCAAACATACTTCTTCCATAATACAACTGCCAAACGGCAGGTGTTAGATTGAACACATGCAACTCAAAATTGTATTATTTATTAAATGTAGTTTATGGAAATTTTACACAACAGTATTCTCACTTTATTCAAATGATAAAATTTATCTTCTTCTAAACATCTACCTCAAATTGCCTCTAGATGTTCCTGTATATTTATTCCAACTATTCCTGTAAACTTTATCTATATATTTTCAGTTCATTTAATCAATACCTCAATACAGAATTGGCGAATATTTATCAGTGCGCATTTTCAACTAAAATCTGCATGGTAAAATCGCTTCTTTGTATAAACCAGCATAATTTTTTTTCGATGATTTGGGGTTTTTATTGAAAATATTATTTTGTCTTTCATACGGCGCCTCCGGAAACTGTTACCTAGGTTACCTGCCATTTTGCCAATCTGACCCTGACCAAGTAATGTGGTATCTGATCAACTATCTTGTTAAAGGGTTCACGGAATCAAATTGCATCATTTTTAAATGACGAAGTGTGGCCAAAGTGGATCTCCGTATAATGTAAAGGATCACAAGCGGGAAGTGGAAACTTTCAAGGGAAATCCAAAAATAATTTTTTTTTTTTTTTCGATAAAAACTGATGAATAATATCAGATAGTAGGACCTGGTGAGACCATTCAAATTCTAAAAGAGAAAAAAATTCGGTTCAATTGACGATTGACAATTTTTACGCATTTCTTTCTGCTAGATTTCAATAGCATCGACTACACTAAATACGTCTAGAAATTTCAACTTCAACTACCGTTTGATCTATGATGTTTAGGCTCGGGAACGGTTGAAAACATGCGAGAGCTTCGTGACAATTATGGTGCCGCCACACGGCAGCTATTTCTAGTATATAGTGAGCTATATGCTAGAAAACTATGTAATAGCTCATAGGAACACCTAAACTATATAGTGATAGCTCATAGTTATGACTTGCAAGCGATAGTTTTACGCTATGACATAGAGATGTACCCTTTGTTGTGTGTACACTCAAGCGCTCGTTTCTATGCTATAGTAGTAGGCTATGAACTATTCCATCCGGACGGAATAGTTCATAGTTTGTTGGTCGAAGCTTTTTGTTAGAATTTTATGCTAGTTTGTGTTTTCACGGTAATTTTAGAATAAAAATGGATCAGGAAAAGAAATTCCGCTTGATTGAGCTGTGGGAGCAACATTTGGTGTTGTGGGACCCAACGAATCCTGGTCGTCTGAGGAAGGGTGCTCAAAAAAGGCCCATGTTATTATTGCAACCGAACTGGGTTTGTAACCGTCTCCTCGGTGAAGAAAACTCATTCTAGGCAAGTCTGGAACAGGGGATTATGATTCCTTGGTAAGTACTGCTGGTATGAAGTAACCACTTTCAGAGCATTTTGGATGTCCCTGGAACCGGGAACATACCTATTTTTATGTTATTAAAATCATAATTTGTGATATTACAGCTTGTCATTATTAACTAGTATTAGTTGAAAGAAAAAGTAAACAAAGATAGAACAACTCTCGCTGGAGTTGTACCCTATTATTTTGATGATCTTGAAGTTTATTGCTAAAACTACAACAGCGATACAAGCATGCCAAAGGTTTCATTAATTATTTTCTTTTCAGAATGATACGTAACATTTTCAAAATGATAACGCTTGAGAGGAACTCACAGACGATCACGATTCAACCAGGTCCGATGTTCTACCCTCGATTTTGACTATTTATTCCGACGTACAAATTTAGTTTTGCCACCTGAAAAACCGATTGGGTCGAAACCAAAGCCAGTCGTACGCAATTTGAAGCGTAAAAAATCATCATATCCAGCATCAGATTCCTCAACATCTTTGAGTCATGTCGAATATAAACTCGATTGACTAAAATTTATTCGTATTTTTAGTACTGAAAAATGATAAAGAACGAATGATCGATCAATTTTTTGTATTTGTGTACCAAATAAAAGCTTCAGAGCTGTAGTTTAAATAATATATATAAAAATACCCATATGTTTTAACAAAATGATTGTTTGGATTCTATGGGTTTCTCGTCTTGCAGATAGAGGGCGCTATTTGTTTTTATATTTTTTTCTAGAAAGTTTGGATCATGTAACATAACATATGGAATATTTAAAATAAATATATTTATATAAAAATAAATTTCTGTTAGACTCTTATAGACTCTGAAGATGATGAATGAAAGTAATCAATGCAACTGTTTTGCCATGGAACTTGCCCTTCATTACAAAAGTATTCAGTGAATTCCTGTCGAATGGCACTTGCTTCGTAGGTGCATCTTCGCGCAATCGGTTGAATTGGGCACAAGATCTCCACGGCCTCTCTTCGTCAGCTTCCATCGGGTATTGTCGGCGAGTCAAAAGTTCCTGGGGTAGCGTACAATTTACAACTCTCTCGTGAAAGCAAAAAAAAAAAATATGAAGGACACACACTGCGCGGACATTTAAAGAAACTCTCTTTCTGGAAGAAGCTCAAATGTCACGAGTATGGTTTTATTACGTGTTCATGAAGCGAAAAAGCGTCATCCACCAAACTAATATATGGAAAGGGTTTGGTTTTCGGAAACAGTGGTCTTGGTGATGGGAGGTGAAGCTCGTTTCTGAACATCGACTTCTCAAATGAGCAATCGGCGAATACCCCACTATCACTGATCCTTCCTTTCGCTCCTATGTTGACATAAGTAAACTTATTTTCAGCATCCACCAAAGCCATTAGAACTATGCTGAACTATTTTTTATAAATTAAAATAATCGCAGACGCTCCTTGCAGGGGCTCTTATAGTAACGTGTTTTCCGTCTAACGCTCCTACACAATTGGGAAATTGCCATTTTCCCTCAAAACCGCGTGAAATTGACAGCCACTCCTCTTCTGTTGACGGCATCTGTAAATAATGGACAAATTTTAAATGAACGTATCATTTGAATTACATTAAATGTTTGTTGTCCTTAACACATAGTTTGAAGCCTCGAGAAAATTAGTTTACCCGACTTGCCTGAAACTCTCCGAAGAACGTCTCTGAGCTACTCTGAAAATTTTTCCTGAACTTTTTTGTAGAACTTCCCTTTACTTCTCTGAAGGTTTTCCCTGAACTTCTCAGAAGAACTTCCCTGAACTTCTCTGAAAAATTTCCCCGAAGCTTTCTGAAGAACTTCCCTGAAGTTCCTGTGAAAAACTTCCCAGAAATTTCTCTGAAGAACTTCCCTGTAGTTCCTGTGAAAAACTTCCCAGAAGTTCCTCTGAAGAACTTCCCTATAAATCATTTGAAGAACTTCCATGAAGTGCCGTTATCAAATAACTCTTGCTATACTTTGAGTGATTCTAAACATTGACTGGTAAAGGGCGATACGGTCAAAATTTGGTCAATATCAACTTGACGTATTTCTTTCAATTTTGCATTTAAAAAACCTGAACACCCCTCATTTTGAAGGTGTGTGTGTGTAGAATGTTGCTCCTATTTTGATTTTGGAATTCACTCTTCAGTCGTCAAAATGCCGTCCAAGCAAGAAGAGCAGCGTATCAAAATTTTGCTCGCGCATCGCGAAAATCCGAGCTACTCGCACGCAAAGTTGGCAAAATCGCTAAAAGTTGCCAAATCAACCGTTACAAATGTAATTAAAGTGTTTGGGGAACGTTTGTCGACAGCCAGGAAGTCTGGATCGGGGGGAAATCGAAAACCGGAAGCCGCTGAGACGACAAAGAGAGTTGCCGGTAGTTTCAAGCGAAACCCTAACCTATCTCTCCGAGATGCCGCAAATAAGCTGGGTGTATCGTCTACAACCGTACATCGAGCCAAAAACCGAGCCGGACTATCGACTTACAAGAAGGTAGTGACTCCAAATCGCGATGATAAACAAAATACGACGGCCAAAGCGCGATCCCGGAGGCTGTACACGACGATGCTGACGAAGTTTGACTGCGTGGTAATGGACGACGAAACCTACGTCAAAGCCGACTACAAGCAGCTTCCGGGACAGGAGTTTTATACGGCAAAAGGAAGGGGAAAGGTAGCAGATATTTTCAAGCACACGAAACTGTCAAAGTTCGCAAAGAAATATGTGGTTTGGCAAGCCATCTGTACCTGTGGCTTGAAAAGCAGCATTTTCATAGCTTCCGGGACTGTCAACCAAAAAATTTACGTGAAAGAGTGTTTGAATAAACGTCTGCTGCCTTTCCTGAAGAAACACGGTTGTTCCGTACTGTTTTGGCCGGATTTGGCATCTTGCCATTACGGTAAAAAGGCCATGGAGTGGTACGCCGCCAACAACGTGCAGGTGGTTCCCAAGGACAAGAACCCTCCCAACACGCCAGAGCTCCACCCAATTGAGAAATACTGGGCTATTGTCAAGCGGAACCTAAAGAAGACCAAAAAAACTGCTAAGGACGAGCAGCAGTTCAAGGCAAACTGGCTTTCTGCGGCGAAGAAGGTGGACAAGGTGGCTGTACAAAATCTGATGGCAGGGGTCAAGCGTAAGGCCCGGCAATTCGGATTTGGAAAAGCGGAAGCCTAACTGAATATTTTTCCTGAATTTTATACTAATTGAACTTGAAAAAGAAATTTAATTTGATTTTTTAAATAAACGATTTCACCGATTTACACACGTTTTCCCTTGACCAAATTTTGACCGTATCACCCTTTAATGTACCTAATAAAATTACCCTCAGAAATTCGTCCTTCAACGTCACGTTAATAGCATCCACTGTCTCGATTATTATTTTGCTAATTGTTGATCTTCCCAAACGAAATAAATACATTAAGGATGTGTAACTGTCTCCTGCAATTATCGAGCATTTTCAAATAAACTAAACTAAAGTTGTTTTGTAACAACAAAATTTCACCTGTAGCCCAATATCTCAGAGTCAATGCCAATCTCGTTTTCGGAGTTATAGCTTTACGCATATTTGTATCCTGCTTGAAAATTAGTGGCGAAACTTTCTCCAGCAAATACTGACAGTCTGTCATTCTGACGAAATTAATTACGATATTAATCCGGATCTTCATCACCTAGGTCTTTTAGCAGATTCGCCTCAATTCTCAAGCCTTCACGACGAGCGATCCACGATTTTGTCCAGACTTTGCAAGTTTTTCGTTTTATCCGCCTTTTCAATATGAAAAGTTTTTCTCTGTTCATAGCTACCGAATGTGCCAATGATTATATCCGGATTTTATTTATTTTAAACTTACAACTGAATATATGTGACCACGTAAAAATTCAATCGTGTGTATAACGAAACAAAATTATTTTATAAACCTACGTCAAAGATTTCTATTACACAGCTACTATTACTTCATAGCTCATATTTTTGCAAAACTGTTTCTCGCATCTCATAGAGCTATGACAATTAACCTGTTTGCTGTTGGTATTGGAACGTATTAAAATACCAAAAGATCTTCCTAGTTTTATGGTCGTCAGAAGAATTGGACTATGAATGACAGAGCCTCAAAGTAAGTTTTAATATAAAAAATCAAATGGTTTGTTCGGTAGTTTTATATTTACAGGCTAGCTTTTGGCGAATTATTATATTGGACATGGTAACAGCGAAAACGGAAACGTCTTGATTTGATTTTTTATTCGCGATGGAGAAGGTAATCATTATTCGGGGGATTTATGGTTTTAGTGCAACAACCACACATGAATTTCACAAGGCTGCCAGCCACTAAGTGTGTAAAATTTGGAACTTTAGTGACAATATGCCTGAAAAAAGAGACCACAAAGAGTCCTAAACTAAAGCAAAATGGGACTAAATAGGAACTGATTAAAAATATATCTATTTTAGCGATGTATTTTTTAGACAGGCAAAAGGCACGTTGCACGTTTAGAATCAGTAGATAACTAATAGCTTCAGTTAGTAGCGCCTATAATCATCAGGATGGCCACTCATCATGCCCGGTGATTTTCCCAGTTAGAAAATATATATTTTCCCGGATTTTAAATAGAACTAAATTCAATGGCGTCTTGTTCTCTTTTGTGTACTTGGTGCACTGTACGACCAAACTCTTCTTGAAAAAATACAACATTCAATGCTATTTTTACCATTTTTAAATTATCAAAAACACATAGTTAGTCAAACACAGATCTATCGTTTACCCAATATTTGCGCTTGGACTGACCGAGAGGATAGTGTTTTCACTAATCTTGAGTACCTTGCAAAAAGGGAATTGGCTGTAAAAGAACGTGATTATCGGAAAATCTGGTGCAGATTTACACTTTTTCAAACAGCTCTTTGGCATATATTTTCACAAATTTGCAATAAAACGCCGAAGGAGATTGCCAAGGCGGTAGGATGTCATTTGAAAACAGTTATTAGCATCAAAAAATCTCTACAGGATGATCCTAATAAGCGGAAATCTGGAAGTGGAGGTCCACACGGTTCACAAGTGCGCCAAACGTAATCGAATCGGTCCGTACAAAGATTGTGCGCAACCAGGAAACTGGCCATAAACGCCAATATTTCTGAAAAATCCATTTCGAAGAATAATCAAAGAAGACTTACACGCATCTTTCAGAGCTAGATTGAAACATCACTTGATTTATGGAGCGGGTGAAGGAACTACGAGTGACTCGTTCGGAAAGATTGGTTTCTTTTGTGCAAAAGGATAAAATGATAATCCTGTCCTCCAACGAAAAGCTATCCAGCATCGGTGCTGTGTCCAACAGTCACACAATCCGGTTCAATTCACCGAAGAAAGTTGTAGATGTTTCGGAAAAAGTGAAGTTTAAGTTCCAAACCAAACTTTGGCTTGGTGCATCCAACGGTTTAAAAATGCTGCCTATTTTCATTGATGCTGGTGTTGAAATCAATACCGAAGTGTATATCGGTATTTTAAAGGACCAAGTGCTTCGATGGATGAATGCCATCTTCTCTGAGGATCAATATGTACTCCTACAACAGGATGGAGCGCCATGTCACACGTCAAATCGGGCCCAACGATGGCTGATATATGAAGTTTTGAACCAAATATTTGTTGCCCCTAGCAGTTCGGACCTTAATCCGTTGGATTATTCGATTGGGATGTATGTTGAAGCGCAATCCTGCAAAACATCTCACCCTAGTGGGAAGACCGTGAAGTTTGCCATAACGCGCACATGGCAGTTTGATGTCGGAGAACTACGTTCGAAAGACGTGTTCTAGCTTCCGACGCCGGCTTAAGGATGTCATCTGATAAAATGGAAGACATATCGAGTAAATTTGTTTGAAGATTCAAATTTAGATAACTGAACTCGAAAATCTTGATATTATTGCTTAAAGTTGTATAAAATGGGGCTTGGAAGAAATACCATAAATTTTCGCATTTTTACCTGCCTCTCTCTGTAGAGTCCCCATTGGAGATGACTTTCCATTTGATTTACACAGATTTACTGCGATCGACGTGACTATTTTGTAACCTCACTTGTGACAGCGAGTCATCTCACTACATCCGCGTCGTGGAATCAGGCATTTTAGTGGCTGAAGTCGATGAAATGGAACTAGCATATGGCATCATTGTACAATTTCGTCACTATCTTGTTCTCCCTTCTTTTCACTACTTTGACGAGTAAAAATTATCCAATAGTACACAGTCAGTTTTGTAACTCACGAGACGCCACTGATAAATTTTAAGGTTGAAATGTCTCGTTCAGTTGTATGTTTCGAAGCAAATATTTAAGCTTTCCTGACATACTTAATAATGAATAATAAATGTGGTAAATATCAATAGTAAATAGGGATGTTTAATCTATATTAAATCAGCAGTAAACTCAACGGCACCATTCTCTATTATTCAACATTTTCATAATCCAAGCTCTAATACACGCATCAAACTTACGTTTTTCCAGTGAATCTTCCATATATTTAAAAGATGCGTTATCAAAAGCACCAAAATTTAACTTTTTTTGTCGAGAAAAGCTTCTATTTTCGTAATCAACTTATGAAATGTTGTGACTGTAGATTTATTTGTTGTCGTAACCGTAATGCCGGGTATTTAGAGACGAAACAGCGGAAAGACTCTCTAATAATGAAACCTAACCTAACCTAAAACGGAGTATCTTCGATAATTGAGAGCGCGTAAGGTTCTGCAAATAAGTTCTCATTACAGCTGGTATGCAAACTATGAAACAGCTGGGGTGTATATTTAAAACCTGTGTAGTGTTCCGATTGAAATAAGAAATAATTTGCTGAGTCCCCGGCGCTGTTATTGTCACCCTCATCATCAAAAACAACCCGTTTTACTATATAACATATATATTTGTCCACTCTATTTTTTGCTGAACAAAACTGTTCTGTTCGATCCTCGAATGAAAATTACTGCGAAAAAAAACGCGCGAGGTAACAACTGTCAGTTTATACTCTGATACTTATCAGTCAATATTAAAAGACAACTCAAACGAGAAATTTAGAAGTGAATTTAGACTCAAAATAAAGAGACCATTAACTAAAAAATAGAGCTATTTTGGACATAAGCAATAAAATAGTGACCAAGCCTCTAAAAATAGACATCCTGATACTAGTACATACGTTAAGACAGAACGCATTCACTGTTCGACGAGCAGGTTGAACATGTGCACGAAACTTTCAGTAATTTTCCTCAAAATTCTTAATTTTTAATTATTT
Organism: Aedes koreicus; assembly: GCA_024533555.2. Lineage (NCBI taxonomy): Eukaryota > Metazoa > Arthropoda > Insecta > Diptera > Culicidae > Aedes > Aedes koreicus. Next base: position 652,981 of record JAHHFK020003330.1, read on the forward strand.
TTATTATAATTATTTAATTTGCATTCCAGGAAGGAAAGTTAAGTATAATTACTTTCAGATTAACCCTTATATCAAATCAAAATCTTGCTAAATTCACGTGAACGTCCTATTTTAATAAGGTTGTTATATTGTCAACTAAAGTCAAATTTGATGTAGGCTGCATTTTTTTATTAAATTATGAATAATATTTGATAAGAGGGGTATTAGTCTGCTAGTATTAACTGACAAATTGGATTATTATTTAAATACAGAAAACAAGATTGATAAACAAGTTTTGATAGCTCATGGAAACAAGTTTAAGAAGTTTTATAACTCTTTAGATTTCATCAAAACGAGATCGGTTTCTTTTTCGGTTAAATTCAAGGCTTACAGATTTAATTTCTTTTGGAGATATTCACTATTTTTTACTGACACATTACTCAGAGAAAACTATATCTTGTGAACAATGATTTCCTCGTTCTGAATACTTAACGTTTTATCAAGATAGTTTTGTTTAAAAAAAAAACTCGTTCTACTTCATAAATCTTCGGCGAACATGCCGCCATGAACATCTTTGTCTTGCGATAAACGTCAGATAAAATCATGTCGTTCATTTGAAGAGATTTGAGCTGCTAAGATTCTATTTTTTTCCTTCACGATTAGCCCCGTTCCCGTTTGCTCCGAATCTAAAATTACATTGCTTGAGCTTGTTTGTGTTAGAAGCTCCTGGATTGCAGATCTTCAAGTTAGTATGTTATCAGATTCTTATTCATCTCGACAAATCCACAGTCAGTTCCAACCGTTGCCAAATATTAGCAAAACATTATATTGAAATGTATGTTGGTTAATTTGTACAATTTCGGTTTGTGTTCCTCAATTTTCATGTGCAATAGAATAAACAGTTATCAAAATTGAAATAAGTTCGTGTAAAACAGCAGACCAAAAACAAACCAATTTCTCACTTACTACTTTGTGCAATCATAAAATTGGCCATATCATACCTGAAAAGAAAAGTGAAAAAAAAACCATCAATTAGTTAATACTATCATACTATGCAGTTGTTGACAGTGAGTACACTTATATGAATATTGGGTTATAGTAGTAAGTATTTTACGAAATTTCAACAGCTAAACTTCAGTAAAATTTCACTGATTTTCATTTCAATGCTCATTTTGCTCAAAACTTAGTTTAAACGCTGTAAACCTTATTTAAAAGTGCTAAAAATTTAATTGTAGTAATCGTAGTCGTTGAGAAATAGCTCATGAACAACTAAAATGTTGTGCCGAAATTCTCCCGTGTAATTTTTTAAAGAAATCTCATAAGCTGAATCTACAGTAAAATTTCACTGATCATTATGTCTAAGCTAATTTTGCTCAAAACTTAATACAAATCCTGTCAACCTTGTTAAAAAGTTTCAATTATTTAATCGTAGTACAAAAAATATTTGGATAAAGCTCAAAAACAACTGTCCCCAAATTCTCCTTCATTCTTCGGTAGAATCAGTGTCAAATATTCGAAAAGTCAGCCCCACGACGAGCTCTGAGCACTCCATAATCAAGCGAACCAGTCGCTTTCTTTAAAATATCACTGATTACAATATTATTGCATCCACTAGATTGCATTATAACCGAGCGAATAGATACGAGAAACTCGACCCACTGTGGCTGAAGTCCATAAAAAATAAACAAAACCAAACAAACTCATTCTATGTTCGCTAGTTGTTTTCGTTTCGCATCAACATTTGCAAAATGCTTCTTTCCACGCTTTAAATCGCTCCATCCGACAACGATTACAACCCCCCTTTCCGCAAGACCTCCACGAACCGAGCTCACTCGTTGCATCGCATCACACAGCCAGCCATGAATACCAACGAACCACCCGCTCAAAGCATCGTTGTCGTCGTCGTCATCGTTACCACACACCATCATCGTCATCGTCATCACCGTCATCGTCATCGCCACCAAGTTCGCCTTCGCGCTTGCTGCTGGTGCCGCCGATCATCATCCATCTCGTTTGTTCCTTCCGCTCTCTGACCGTGCGACTGCGGCGTTTGTCGGTGCTGCTGTCTCTTGTTGTCATGACCTAGTTGCGCGCCGTCCCGTATAAAGAGTGTACACACGATTAATCAATGCATAACTTTGAAACACGTTTGGTTTGGCTTGACGACGACCATCCCCGAGGAAGAACACTCGGGTGGGGCAGGGTGGTGGGGATCCATGGCCTTACACGATAGCTCATGCATACATGCATAGCATTACCATTCTTGAGACCCCAGCTCTCAAACATTTGAGTAAACATTCCCATGGTCGCTCACTGTTTTTCACGTTCCTCGCGCGACCTCGCCACTTTTCAGCTCGTGGACATTCTTCGGATTACTTCATCCGTCGACAGCGAAAACGCACACAATCAAGGCTTGCAAGCAAAACTGAGAGTGAGTTCGCAATCCATCGCATATATCGCGCGCGGCACTTGATTGAGAGTGAGAGTGACATCGGGCTTTCACTCACCACGAGCGCATTGCAACATGAAAACATTGCACGGCAAATTAACAACACTCCCCGCGCTGTCTGTGGAATCGATCGATCGATCGATCGAGAGAACCATGGTTCGTAGGTAGGTAAGTACATCCCGAGTGTGCCGACGAACCACGTGAGCTGGGGGGGGTTGCTCGCTAGGTGTTGACTCACGGTAACTGACTGACGACATCGGCTCGTCTGGATTGAGGGACTCGGATAAATAATACGCAAAAATAACAGACAAACAAACAAGCGTCGAGCGGGCTTTTGAGAAGGGGTTTTCTGGTGTTGTGTTCTCGATTGAGGATTGTCCACTTTCAATTGATAAGTGAGGATTTGTTTACGATGTGTAATGAACAGGTTGGAGACACCAATTATGTCAACAACTCAATCAAAACTGATTCGAAACTAATTGAAATTGGAATGTTTTCCATGCGAAAAGTGCTTAGATATTGAGAGAAATGTGTTGTGCTGATTGAATCGTTGGGTGTATATTTTGCGCGATCGGAATGTTCTTTCAATTTGTTATTATTTTCTAATTAATTTTATAATTAATTATGACAACGTCGCGTCCGATTTCTTTTTCTAGAACCACGAGCAAAGTAACAGAAAATAACGTTGGTCCAGTTTCGATTTCCTACGCAGAAATTGCTGAACAAAGTGATCTTTTAATCAACTGGTTTTCATGGCACTAATTCTTTTCATCAACTGGGAAGGTATGAATCGATCGGGATATCGCGCTTGGATGAGAAGAGGGGATTTAGTTAAGGAACGAATGACCAATTGGTTAAAGTCCCTCATAAAACAACAAAAACGGGATTTAGATATGACACTATTTGTTTGGTTTAGTGCATCAGAATCTGTAAACATTCTATTTTTGTGATACTAATTTAGGATTAATATTTAATCGCAGCAAGCAGTGCTTTGAAACTGACGTGTTTCGCTTTTCGTTCGCGTCTTTTTCGCGAAAAAAAATAAATCAAACAATATTTCGTTGTTCAGCCCACATAAAAAGTGAAATTTTAAAATATTCGTGTGGCTTGTGTAAGATGTAGTGAATGCAATCGATTATATCCCAAAATGTGTTGTGGTCGCATTTCTTCAGATGCATTGTGGGTCGGTTTTTTTTTCACGTTTCTTGTTTTTTATTGCTCCGCGGAGTTGGTTACCGGAGAAAGAGTTACATATCACCTTAGTCTTGTTGCCGTTGGGAGCGTTGAGATTAGGTTTCAACTTTTTTTCTCGTGAATAGGTTTTCTGCATCCGATAAGGGATATAGGTGAGATCTTTTTATATTTTGACTGATTTATATACATATACATTTGATATGTGTATATTTCCGCATGAAAATTTATTCTATATGCAGACGACCTCAGAATGTACGCGTATGAACAGGTATTCTTAAAATGGTTCGCTGGATTTTCAATAGAGCTGTCCGTTTCAAAATCATGAATTTTACACCAGACGTAATTCGTCATTGACGCGAATAAACGAAGATTCCACGCAAAATAATGTCTCCCGAAACTGAAACATAACCTGCCAAAAGGTGCACAATATTGAATTTAACACGTGACGTAACCATTGCTGAATACTTTGAGACTTAATTTCAAACATGACTCAATATTATGTTCATGTTGACTTATCCTGCAATCCTAATTCAAAACATAATGTAATACATTCCATCACACTTGAAGTCACGTTTTGTAACCTACTTTCCCACCAACGGAATTCGTTGTTTGTTTAGTTTAAAGCGGAAAAGAAAATTTTTTTTGTTTGTTTGGGGTGTGTTCGTTTTGGGGGGGGCGGGGAGGGGGTGGTGTGGGGGGGGGGGGGAAAAAAAATTGAGGGGGGGGGTGCTTGTATCAAGAACAGCTCAGGAACTGACATCGTGGAATCCGAATTTTATCATAATTTTTTTTAAAACGATAGATAAGTAGCTTCGATCATTTAATGTAAAAATTTGAATCAGAAAGCTATACCATTAAGATTATTTCAAAAATCTAGTTAAATTATTCACAGCCTACTTTTACGACATGCCATGTAAACTATCCAACTGAGTTCTTAAACTCATGTTGTTTAAAAACAGAGTAAGTTTACGTCTATCGGCTTTCTCCCCTTAATGGGCATCTAAACAGATTCAAATTTACAGGTCACGTTTTTTCCTTTGCGCGTTTTTGGTTGAGATTTTTATGTTTCATGATTTTTCTTCGACGTTAAGATCTTTCCGGAACGTTTTTGAATGTGATAGGAGTTTCACGAGCACGCTAGTGAATGCACATTATGCGAATGGAGTCCATGTTGTACCGAAAGAGGCGAGTCCACCTAACTGCCCGGAGTTGCGACCTATCGAGCGGTACTGGGCTCTCGTGAAGAGAGAACTCTCTCAAATAAAGAGACAAACAACAACTACAGACAAATTTCGAAAATCTTGGACAAAAGCAGCTAAATCGGTTGCAGAGAAGTCTGCACATGCCCTAATGGCTGGAGTTAACTCAAAAATGAGTAGTTTCTTCAAACAGCCTACTTAAGTAACTTTAATTAGTTATAAGATGACTAATAATTAAATGAATAAGAAATGCAACAGGAAGGATTTCCGCTTGACTGGCAAAAGAATGCGCGCCTGACCGTGCTCATGTACTACCACTGGATTGTAATGGTACTACATGGTAATTGCCTACATGGGAGAGAAACTATCTCCCGCTGGAGGTTTATTTTTGGAACACAACGTCTATTTTTACCTAATATTCCCTCGTCGTACTTTTACTTTAAGACTTTAGGCTTTGTGCATAAATTACGTAACGCATGAAGGGGAGGGAGGGGGCTTGAGCAACCGTTACTTATTGTGACATATGGGGGAGGCTAGATTTTTAAATCGTTACGTAACAAAATAACCAATTTGATAAAAAAAATCAAAAGTGATTAATTAATTAGCATCAATAAAATTTCCTGTGTGCAAGTTATAGTACTAGTTAAAAACTATGTTTAAAAGTTCTGGAAAAAAACTCACTTTCAGTACCTCAAATGAAAGCTTTCAATCCATATTTTGAAGGAAAAATATCGAAACTGAGCAAAACTTTGTTTTTGGATTATTAATCACGTTAGTCATAACTGGAACTGGAACATTAGATTTTGGTTCCTTTGATGGTCAATTGCATGTGTTTCTTATGGGAGTGGCAAGTGGTGCAAAAAATCTGAAATTTTATGGAAAATGGATTATGTTTATCTTTTGATTTCAGCCCAAATGCAAGAGCTTCGATAAATGGAGACGTACTATTTAAATATGATCTACTAAACGAAATGTATCTTATGACGATATACATCACCAATTGGCGCAATTTTCCATAAATGGTACATCTACACGCTGAGAAATGTATTGTTCTGTATAGCTACAACAAATATTATTGTTGACTCACGGCTTACCCATAATTTTAATTTATTCAAACAATACCGACTTTATTTTTGAACCAACATTATATTTTGTTGTTTCTAAAAGCGCGGCAAAAGAGCCTTCTATTGACAACAAAAAGCACTTATTGTTGAATAAAAAAATAAGAATTTTGGAAGCAATGCATATTTGCATTGATTCGACCAATTGTAACAAAAAAAAATAAATATATTGTTATTTATATTAGAACTATTGAAATAATTAGAAATTTTATTTACCTATCAAAAGATTATGTTAAATAATATAAAAAGTTGTACAAGCACTAGCAAAAAAAGCCGAGCAAAATTTTGCTTCAAAAAAAAAAGTCTTGTTCAAACTCCTGTAACTTTGTCAATTATCAATATTTTTGACTGAATTTTTGACAGCCTCATAACTAATCTATTGACCTCGGCTTTTTTTGCACCTATATTTCAGCATGGCCAATACCGCGTGAAAAAGGGAAATACTCATGTTGGTGCGTCAACTTTGACGCCAGCTGTGGTCCAAAGCACTTGATGGAAACAGTTCGAACTTTGTCCACATTATTTCCTGTACTTTTTTAGGCTGTGGTGAAATTTTTATTTTGCTACCTAAATTATGCACAGAAGTACGTATTTTTGAAATTGGTATGTCCAAAAACTTTTTTGACATATGTTTTCAAAACTTCAAATTTATCAACCATACCAACATGAAATTTTGGTCACATAAGGTCAATACATTAGTTATAGTTCTGTTAAAAATTCAGTTTAAAATGTTGATAATTGAAAAAGTTACAGAAAGTTGAATATGATGGTTTCTGGAAGCAAAATCTTGTTCGGCTTTTTTTTGGTACTGTGTGTATTTTTTTTAAATTTATTATTTCATCCTGATTATACAATCTTACGCTAAGGTACTTAAATGAAATAAGTGGACTGATGTTTGCAATCTTTATTAATTTTAAGTTACACAAATAAAATGATTGAACTGTTGTCTGGATACAACAATTTTGAAACAAATGAAATTTAAACATAAAAACAACAACAATAACAGTTTTTGTGATGTTTTATAACAATTGAGAAAAGGGGGGGGGGGGTCCGTGATCGTTACGTAATTAACGGAGGGGAGTCTGGTCACGTGTTACTTATTGTTACATAGTGGGGGAGGGGAGGGGGGGTCCAAAATCCCGTTTTTTTGCGTTACGTAATTTGTGCACAAAGCCTTAGAGAGCAAGACCGTAAAGTGTTGTAATACTGGTGCCCACCAGTATGGTTTGATGGATTACTTCTTTATGGGCTTTTCATACTATAATCGTTATTTTTTGTATTGTTTTGTAACACATTATGATGATTTTTAGAAGGATATAAAGTTCTGTCCAGTTAGTGACCGGAAAGTGACCGCTGCAAGAATTCTTTTATAGCGCTGCTCACCTAGGAACCCACCTTCTGTGGTATAAATTTCACGGTGTTTCGTGCAGTGCGTCAAAAGTTATTCTAGATGGAAGCTGAGAGGAGAGAAAAATTTCGGCACACTTACGTTGATAATCCCACGTGGTCCGCAATAAAAATCGCAAAAACGTTGAAAATCGCCAAATCAACCGTGTATGATGTGCTCAAACGTTTCAGGGATCGAAAGAGCGTGGATCGAGTGCCTCAAGGTAAGCGTCGTAGTGGAACATATGACCGCAAACTGAACCAGAAGGTTTTGAGTACCGTCAGAGCAAACCCTGGACTATCAGATAATGAAATCGCACAAAAATACGCTGCTACTGGCAGTACCGTTCGAAGAATTCGTTTGCGAGCATGCATCGTTCTTATCGAGTCAGTAAGCAACCAAACAGAACGTTGAAGCAAAGTTTCGTCACCAAAACTCGAGCTCGGAAATTGTACCAGCAGGTTTTGACGAAATACCAAGGATGCCTGCTATCGACGATGAAACCTACGTCAAAATGGATTTCGGACAGCTTCCTGGCAAAGAGTTCTACATGGCGACGGCACGAGGAGATGTTCCTGCGAAGTTTGAGTTTGCTTTTATGAAAAAAATTGCCAAAAAACTGATGATCTGGCAAGGAATATGCAGGTGCGGAGAAAAGACCCAAGTATTCGTGACGAATAAGACGATGGACTCGAAGCTGTAGAAGGAAGAATGCCTCAAAAACCGCGTACTACCCTTCATTAAAGCCCATAAAGGTCCCGTGAAGTTTTGACCAGATTTGGCGAGTTGCCACTACAGCCGGGAAGCCATCCAGTGGTAACGCGATAATAACGTAGATTTTATAGATAAAAACATAAATCCACCCAACTGCCCGCAGTTCCGGCCCATCGAGAAATTTTGGGCAATAATGAAGCGGAAGCTTAAGAAAAGTGGATAAACGGCTCGGGACGCGACTCTGATGACCAAAATGTGGAAGAAATGTGCCAAGGAAGTTGACTCCGGAGGTGGGCAGCGTTTGATGGGAAGAATAAAGAAGAAAGTGCGAATTTTTATAAAAAACGCATAGAAATGATTTGTATTGATATGTTTTCCTTAAAGTAACTAAAGTGAATAACCTTTGTTTTGATGTGTCCTTAATGTGAATTATCTTTGTGTTGATGTATTAAACTTATTTGTACGTCAATCCGTTACCGAGATACAGGTGATTTTATTATTCCGGATTCTAAATCGACATCCCCACCAGTATGGTTTAATGGATTCCCCAATTATGGGCTGTTCATACTATAATCGTTATTTTTTGTATTGTTTTGTAACAAATTATGATGACTTTTAGAAGGATATATATTCTCAATGTAAGGGTGTGCATGTCATATAATAGTTTGGCGAAATAAAACGAAATTCTATGAAATTATATGAATCACTAAAACGTTTTCAATTTTGGTAATAGAATATGAAATGAAACGCTGACTTTAAAGGTGTTATTTACACATCTATTTATTATATGCGCGCATTTCGTCTTATACCACGAAATTTTTTGGAATCGAAATGCACAGCCTTAGTTGTTGGTGATGTCCATTGTTAAATTTTATAGTTTAAGCCACTTGAAGATGATGTTTTTATTCTAAGATTAAAGTTCGAATTTCATCTCATCAATTGAACTCAGAGGTTCCACTACAAATGAGTATAGCGGTGCAAGGAAACGAAACAGTACATCGACATTTTAGATATACTATTTTTCAAATATCATTTCAGGTCATCCATGGAGTTTCCAAGTTTCATGAAATAATTTTAATATTTTTTTTCTCGTGGCTGTGATACATTGTCTAAACTTTTAGGTTCATATTAGATACGTAAATACTTCTACAATTGCAGCAGGACATGTGTTTTTATCAATTCACATTATAAAATCCCTTCGCTATATTTTATGTACTGTTCTTTATGAGATTGCATATTGATTTTACATTTTTATCATTACTCGGATTCTCATGATTTATTTTAATATCATTTTATTATTTTTACCTTGTAGTGTATGGTACGGTATGCCCATGAATCCTTCCTCCACTGTAGATTCAAAAAATGCGTTGTGGTACAAGTCTATTCACATGAATCGAACTCATTTTACAGAATCATCTTTGCAGTAAATGCAACGCAGTAGGCCTGGCCACTTTGACGCTTGTATAATAACTTTGATATGCTGCAAGCATCAATATTGATAAAACAAATAATTGGGCGTCATCTAACCTAGTTATTTCCAGGATGTTTTCTCGTACAGATTAAAGTTCGAATTTCATCACTGGTTCATCAATTTAACACAATTTTTAAGAGTTAAGTGTAACAAATGTTCGGACTAGTCGCTAAAGAACAAATATTAATTAAATTGTTTTCATGTTCAAATATGTCTGTGGCGTCCCGTAAATTTCAAGTTACACTGTGCACTTCTAGTTTTACAATTAACACCTAAATTGATGAGAGCAACTACAGACGTATCTTCATATAAGGTGAAATTTCTCGTAATAGTTCTCCCATTTATAGTAATTGTTCTTTTTCAATATTAAAAACACTGAATCAATCAATCGTAAAAACACTAAAAACACTGAAAATAAGAGCAGGATTCCACACTGTAAGTTAATTTTAGTTTATATTACGAAATCAAAGGTAGAACTGACGAATCTGTTCGTTGTTTTCAGCAACGAAACTGATTTGTTCTTTTGATGACGATACATTCGTAATTAATGGCACACGCGCAACTGTCAAAAGCACGAAGCATTTGTTGACACAGAAACAACATTCGTGCATTGTACGAAAACAATACAAAGTGCTATGAATATTTTGTTTCCAATTTAAAAGAAACGTCTCTCTGTAGGTTGCCTGAATGACTGAGAGATCTACTTTATCGACTCGAAATGTAATTGACAAAAAAGCGCAACCACGTGGAATTGTCCAGCGTCTTTCTTTAATGTTTCTGACATGGGATTCGATCCTGTATTTTTGGAAAGAGCTGATACTACATCCTCGGTTGATCTCACTATGTCTCAGGCGACTCGTGAGGTGATAATTGAATAATGAGTTTGAAGTTATAACTCTCGACAGCGCTTCAATTTGTATTATGGGATAAATAAATTATTCCCGCCCATCCCAGCAGCAACATTAGCAATGCAGCGATTGGCTGGTCTTCACGAAATCTATTTCGTGCATTATACAAAAAGGTGTAATGATAAAAAGCAATATGAATGTTTCATACAATATACGAGACATTTGTTCTATGTACAAAATCCATGATTACGAAGCGAGTGAAAGCTAATTTACGAAAATAAATTTTCAGTGCATATGACACTTAACGCACTTGAACGGATAATGGGACAATCGTGCTCAGAATTGTGCGCGTATTTTGACTCAATTTGACCATGAGATCTTGTTGAGAGTGTTACTGTGAATTTAAGATTAAGGTAAACGCACAGCATAATCTAGCCAGTGTTATTTTTCTACATAATTTATATTTAACCAATACAGTTAAAGAAACAGCAACTTAAAATAGCAACGGAATGCAGAATGATTAAGCGGAATCCGAACCTTTCTATCCGCGTTGTGGCCAAAACAAATCATTATGTCATATTATTTCGTACAAAATGTGAAGACAGCAGCAGGATATAGGTTCTTATTATAGGTTCTTATTATAGGTCTTTCAAGATAATTAAGAACCCGAACCGGGACGAGAAGCAGGGAGCTAGTGCAAAAACACAACCAGTAAGTTTTATACCGCATTACAACGTGGCAACGTCGACGATTACTTTAATGCCAAACAGTTTTCAATGTTCGCTAGAACGTATATGGTGTGGCAGGCTTTATGTAGTTGTGGATTGAAGAGCAAAGTCTTCATAACTACACGTACGATAAATCAGCAAGTGCACGTCGAAGTGTGCCTAAAGAAACGGCTACTACCGTGCATCCAAAAACACACATGTTCTGTGTTGTTTTGGCGTCTTCTCATCATGAAAAAGTGGCTCAGTAATGGTGCGGAAAACACCGTACTAAAGGACCGCAGTCCTCCAAACACCGCAGAACTTCGATCCATTGAAAGATATTGGGCAATCGTGAAGCGAAATCTTGGAAAATCGAAACGAATCGAGATAGATTTTCCTGGTGAATGTGAGCTTTTCAGTGGAATACCTGTAACTATAAAAAGAGAAGAAAGATTAGCAATTTTCATTTAATTCCAACTACCTTTATTGCTTATCTTGACAGATATGCGTCTTTCGTCTACAATGTGCAGACTTCTTCAGTGTCGACTTGAGTATTAGTACACGACACTGAAGAAGTCTTCAACATTGTAGACGAAATAAGCGTATTTGTCAAGATAAGTAATATAGATAGTTAGAATTGAATGGAAAATAAATACTAATCTTTCTTCTCATTTTCTGGAAAGATTTTGTTAAGAAATGGGCAAAAGCTTCCAATCAAGTGGTCAAGGGCACTGTGTGAAACCTCTAGGATGGAATTAAATTCGAGCATTTGGGTATACTCCGTCAGAATAACACTTTTTTTATGTGTATGTATTGTCAATTTATTCCTTGTTATGATCCATTTTCTCTGGTTTGAAAATAAATTGAAATAAAGTTTAAGTGTGAGATTTTTTTCAGCTTGATTTTGCTGTGAGCATACCTTATATGGCTAAAATAGGGTCAGATCAATCATGATTGGCATTCTGTGCAAATCTTAGGACGGAATTTAAATTTACGATTCTCAGAATTTTCAACATATCTGAATCGGAATCCCCAAGAATTTCGGATTCATGAAGGCCCTGTAGATACTCTGATACTTTATAATTGTTTTGAAGCATTTTTAAAAGCCTCGTTGAAACTTTCAACTTTCTTGGGCGCTGAGCAATTTTTTGACGTTCATCAGCATTCAGAGCGTTTTTCGAATTTTGTTTTGGGATTCAGAACGAAGTTTCAAAAGAATTCTGCAACATCCTGTATATGAAACATATTAAAAATTAGAAGAAGAAAAGTATTACTAGATCTGGCGAGCACATTTTTCCAATGGTACTTAAGAAGGATTCTTTAAAGTTTTCTAGGTGCTCTTAATCATACTTATCGGGATTTGTCTTATGTAGACAAGTTTGTTAATTCAGAGCATATCTTGCCTAGAATTATGAGGTAATCCAACTACAACTACTACTCTGATATAGCTCGAACAAACTTACTAGTTTCATATCTAAAGATATGATAGAAACTGGAGGAGGTTAGTGTCGTTAACTCAAATTCGACAAATTTCCATATCCATATGGGATTGATCTACGATTACAAGCAAATTAGTTCACAAAAATCAGTTTTCCGAAAGGATTAGATTCTCACATCGATACAAACAGATTACGAAAATTTCGAAAACCAAGATTTTTGATAATCATACAGATAATTCAAAGTTCAAATGATCATTTGAAGATAAGTTTCAATCCGGAATCATCAGCCGAAGCGAATTAAAACGACGCTGAATTTGCAATGCCTAATTGTTGACGAATGCGCTCATTTGCATGTATGAATTGCAAACTTAACAACTTCACATAATGCCTGACTTTTGACGGATAACTAAAAATAGATGTAACCAACTGAATCCAGCAATTTGATTACTAATGCTCGTAGGTATTTTGAAAGTCCATAAGCAACCACTTATTCCCAAGAACCATTCCCATCAGTTCACCAAGCGATACACTTTCAAACCACACTATTTTCCCTTTTCTTCCAATATGATTGTCACTCCCCCGGATCAGCGTAAATAAACCCGCAGCAGCGTTATTTATGCGATTGAAGGTAAGCCCGCCAACCAGCCAGGTAGCCAGAAGCCGGTCGAATTGGAATACCTACATGTAAATATGCGCTACCATGACCGGTTTTCCGATGCTTTGCATTGTCTAAGGCCGTCGCAGTCGCAACAATGTAAGGAATGGGACATCCGAAAATATCGACGATGATGGCCGTCGCCGTAACCTACTCGAAAGAGTGATATTCAAATGAGCTGCGTACGACGCGGTGGCGGCGGTGACGGCGAAGGGCAGTCAGTTGAGCACAACAATGCATCCATCCGACACGAGAGAGAGATGAATGGAAAGAGTGGCGACGGAAGAAGTTGTGCGGCTAAACCGATCTGTGTGTGTGTCACTGTGTGAGTGGTGCCACGGCAAAGCGGCGATTACGTATGACTGCTGCGGTGTTGTCATTTCACGCCGCTCGACGGTGTTAGGGCCATCATCGGATGCGGTGAAGCAATTTTAGAATTTTCAAGGGTAAAAGACGTAGCCTAGATTTTTTAAACTACGCTTTTTACGTAATGTGGATGGATGGCGAGTGGTGACAAAAGTTGACGGATTAGTTGGTTTTACAAATCGGGAAAATGGAAATTCAATGGATTTATGTATGAAGTGAAATTTCAGTAACTTTATATCCATAGAGGATAGAGATGCGTTCTTATTAGTGTATATTCGCTTCAATTTATCACTACGAAAATCATTTAGTATTTAGAACTTTCGAAAATGATGATAATCAGTCGAGTTTCGAAAAGGCGTCTGTCAAAAATAATCGCTTGTTAGTCAGAAATAATTCTGGTAGAATAGCTGGTTTATTTGCCAATTTGTATCTGTCCTATTAAGTAATTTTTCATCTACTGAATGTTGTACCCTTGAATACCAAATTTAGAGGAGTCTTTTGGAAGGGACTACTATTTTCATTCAGCGTCATAATTACCATCCGAATGCAGTTTTTCTTTAAAAATCAAATTTATAAAATGTGTTTATTTTGCTCCAGTAGATGAGTTGAAAATATGGATAAAATTGTCATTTTAGTTTTGAAGCAAAAAAAAACTTCGTCGTCAACCCCTCAAATCAAACAATTCTACATTACAGAATCAGAAGTAAGACGCGCGTGAAGCACTTTTAGCGAATGTAACAATTTATTTCAAAAGTTTGGAACATGATTTACAAATTCACTTGATCAAAACATCGTTATTTTACAATGATATAAAAACCTAGCACTTTACGCTTCACTCCAACCATAAGGCCTTGTACGGACTCCTTAGGTGACCTTGATGGCAGCTTAGGTCCACATTCTTTGGAAATGTTTGGCATTCTTAACCTCCTGCTTCTTTCCGGAAAGCGCCCGCTTCATCAAAGCCCAACATCTTTCGATTGGACGTAACTCAGAACTATTGGGAGGATTGGCAGGTTTTGGTACGATATTAGCTTTTTTGGCTTCATGCCACTCCATCGCGGTTTTGCGATAGTGACATGATGCCAAATCGGGACAAAACAATGGGCTATCATCGTGGCTTCTAACGAAAGGCAGTAATCGTTTTTGAAGGCACTCATTCTGGAAAATTTCCTGGTTGATTGTACCGGTGGTGATGAAAGATTAACATTTTCTGCCATACGATTATATTACTTGCCAAACATGGTATGTTATTTGAAGAATTTGACAGTTGCTTTATCATGAAATATTCAGGTGTGGCATTCTTGCATATCGGTTGTTTTGCAGAAGCCGTGGCAAAAGCGGTGAAAGCCCTAAGTACGATTGTATGTTCTTATTACCGCCTGCCCCCCGTGGCGAAGAAATCCATCTAATCCGGCACTTCGTGTCGATGATCCAGCAACTAAAAGTTCCTTGCCTTGCAGGGAAAGAGCATCGAAAGAAAACCTGGTTCATTAGAATCTGAAGCGCAAAACCGAAGGGAGGGTGGCGAAATTCTTCCGTGCCTTGAGCAGAGAGGCCGTCGCAACAGGAAAAACCGTCAAAAAATACTTCCGGTTCATGGACATCGTCATGCAGAAGCCCAGGTCCAAGTCGGCCGTCTGGGAGTAACAGGTCACCACCCAGAAGCAGCGATTGAACACAATGGTCAAGGAGAATATGCTGGCGAGGCGGTGATGAGGATGATGAGACATATCTTACCCAACAACGGCTGACAGAGGACCGAATATTTATCGGCCCCCCATCAAGGAGGTAAGCAGTGAGGTCAAGTATATCTTCCACTTGCTATAAATGGGGAGATTTATAGTACCAAAGGAATTCCGCCATCTTCCTGATCCACCATGCGGGATAGGATGTATTATGTTGGCTAGACTGTAAATCGGCCCACTACGGTAAAAGATCGTTGGAAGAACTGTAGAACCTAAAAATGACTATGATAAAGAAGAACGCGATCCTTCCGAACGTACCTCAACTGTGGCCAATCGAGAATTTCTAGGGAAATCTCAAATGTTGAATTTATTTTATTGAATTTGTGGCCAAATCTGAGAAGCAGATGATCGAGAAAGGCAAGAATGTGAAGAATATCTCACTATCGTTCTTTTCTATGGTCGTTCTAGGCTGCTAGTGAGGGTGTGCAGGTTTTTTGTTTATTGTAAATTGATCAATGTAAGAAAGTTGTAATGCATTAATATAATTTAATCATGAGTCTAAGCATGTTATCATTGATTCATTTACTTTTTCTCCTTGATGTGATGGAAATGACAGCTTGTATCTTAGCAGCATTTTTCTTTAATTTACAAGGGATGCTTCAAAACGTCTTTTTCTCCTCAAAACTGTAAAGATATTCTTGGAGTATTCTATATAATTTCTTTGGTATTAAATGAAAAGCCGAAGGCTGCAGGAGTTCAGAACGTTGCCAAGATATATATCAAGAATAAAAGATAATCCAGTCTAAACCCTGGTTGTGCATAGTGCTTAATATAAATAAAATATTATTGAACATCCGTTGAGGACGTCACCTTAAAATTTGGATTAAGGGCCAGTCTTAGTTTAATAAATATATAGTTAATATCTAATATTCAGAAAATTTTCAATGTAAATGGCTTTGACAGTATTTTCCTGTTTGAAGACCGTTGGAAGAAAAAATATAGGAAAAGTTGTGTTGTAAGGATTGCTTATAGAATGGTTCACAATTAACTTGAGCTTGCAAAGTTTTGATGCAGAGATGATTTGCTAAAATCGCTGTGGTTTGTTGAGAAAACCTGAGAAAAACCATTCAAATTTTCCAACACTCAACTGTTGCAACATTCAAATATTTCTCCATGGACAGAGAAATCACTTCAAGAAAACAGGACTAGACTAATGATGAAATAAAACAAAAAACCAACTCAAAAATATTTAAAATGGAACGATCTCACCAAGTAATATAGAGCTCTGAGAGATCGTTTACATTTTATTTGTAGAATTTCTGTTTGTATCTTTGTGTTCGATCACGGAAACTGCACTCGGTGAGGCAATTCTCGGCTCGTTGGATTCCAGCGGATTTGGTTAATTCCCCCTATGAGAATACCAACTGGAACAACGAAAGCTCGACTGAAGATAATTTCACATCATAGTTCTGAATATGGCTGTATGTTTTCGGCTTGTTCAGGAAAGAACGTCGCGAACTGTGTAAAAATACTTTAATGATTTGAACTTTCTTCTACAATGGTTGTGGACTGTATGTAAAGGAATTCTATAGAACGCGCACTTTTGGAACACTCTTCTTGTGCTCCAGGAACCAATCAGCGCTCGATGCGCTGGGCATGTCGTAAGAATGTCGGACGACAGCCAGTTAAAATGATTCTCAAAAACGAACCGACGAGTACAAAAAGAAGAGGCGCGCAACGAGCAAGGTGGATCGATCAAGTAGAAGACGACCTGCAGACCCTCCGCAGACAGCGAGGTACAGCCATTGGCCGAATACTATGGGGACAACTTCTGTGAACAGCAGAGGCCACACCGGCCTTGGTCTGATTGGTTCAGATAAGTTGGTAAGCTTGTGAGGTTACACACACACACACATACATAAACATGAGATTTTAAGTTTTTGGCGGTCAGCTCGGGATTAGTAGGGTGTTAAAAGATATGGAATTAAGGTAGGGCTGTCAACACACAACTGAACAAAACATCTATGTCTACAACATAACAAACAATTACGTTCGATCCAAGTGCGAACATTCACCCGCTGAGAAAAGCGTAACTTGTTTGGCGATCGGAGATTGGATTGATTCAAAAGGTAGGAGGGCCAGCTTCGAGATTGGACGACGTAGAATACCACGAAAAGTTTTGGCGTCAGCAACCCTAACAACGGCATCCGATCCAGGGTAGACCTTATCAATTCGAGCCAACATCCTTGCTTAAGGTGGAAGGTTGTCTTCCTTTACCAGTACTGCCATATTTGGAGCTGCATATTTGGAGCCTTTTGTCCATTTCTGACGGGTTTGTACGGTATTTAAATATTCACGATACCATCGTTTCCAAAAATGATCACGAATACGCTGAAACGGTTGTCAGCGAGAAATGCGATTGATGTTTACAGCTTCAAACGATGGTTCTGGAATAGCTGTTCATTGACGGCCAATGAGGATGTGGTCAGGCATTTTAACTTCGAGCTCATTGGGATCTGAAGAGGAGGCAAACAGTTCACGGGAGTTCAAAATTGCTTCAATTTGTGTAAGGACAGTGTAATATTCCTCAAAAGTTGACAAAGCATAACGAAGAACCTTCTTAAGGTATGTTTTGGTACTTTTTACTCCAATTTCCCACAAATTCCCGAAATGTGGAGTCCTGGGTAGAATAAAGGTCCACTTAATCTCCCGAGCCTGATCGTGAAACTGATCAGTTTTGAACAATTGGAACAAATCGTGCAGTTCATTTTTTGCTCCTACGAAATTTGATCCATTATCCGAGAATAATTCCCCGGTGGAGTGCTGCAATACGCTAATTCCTTAGTCTTCCACCCACTTTCAACAAATCATCATTCATAATCAGATAACTGAGTCTACGCAAAGGTTCACCTGGCTCTAACAATCGAGTTCATCGACTTTCAACTCTCGCACAGTCAGGATGTCTGAAGTAACGAAATCTGACTTAGGAGATCGTGCATTCTTAACAAATCGCCTGACGTACCTCTTTGAAGCTTCCGGAAAGAACTCAAGGAAGTCATTACGGGAAGGGTTTCACTCACTATGACAGTAGCATACGTGGTTAGCGGTTTCAATTCTGGCAATTGACCATCTGAAAGTGAAGAAAGTAGGTCCGTTCGACCAAAACTTATTCGCGACAAGTAGTTGAGAGGATTGACCACGACTGACAACATCAGCAGGGGTTTCAGATGACTTGACATAATTCCAAACAGCATCAGTAGAATGATTAACAATTTCTTGAACTCGATTGCGAACGAACATATTGAGTTGAGAAATGGGTTTTTTTCAACCATGCATGAACGATCAAAATTGAGTAAAATTCGTGACCGTTCCCGCGTTCTCTTCGAATGTAAAACAACACGGCCATAAATTGAACTCATGATCCCATGCACGGCCACGACTTGTACTCAGTGTTAGAATCTATTTTACTCAGTAAGATTGAGTACACGGACAAATTGAACTCACTGAGCTGTGAGAGTCCACTTTACTCAGTCGCATCGGAACCACGACTCAGTTTCATAGAAAGTTGAGTCACCCAGTCTATGAGTGACTCCATTTTTTTACGAAACTGAGTCATTGCTCCCATGCGACTGAGTAAACTGAACTCTCACAGCTTACTGAGTTCAATTTGTGTCCATGTACTCAATCTTACTGAGTAAAATAGATTCTCACACTGAGTTCAAGTCGTGGCCGTGCATGGGAGCTTCGACTCAGTTTCATAAAAAGTGAAGTTACTCAGTCTATGAGTGACTCCACTTTTAACGAAATTGTGTCGTAGTTCCCATGTAAAGTGTAAAAAAAAAGTAAAGTGTAAAGTGGACTCTCACACTGAATTAAATTTCTGCACGGCCACAAATTGAACTCGATGTGAGATTCCACTTTGCTCAATCGCATGGGGAAAAAGACTGAATTTCGGAAAAAGCAGGCTGAGTAACTCCACACTTTTTACAAAACTGACTCGTAGGTCTCATGCGACTGAGTAAAGTGTACTATCACTCTGAGTTCAATTTGCGGCCGTTTCACGAAAGAATAAGAGAAAAGAGAGAATCTCTCATTGATCATACCACTTTTTTTTTTTGAAAATCTGGCTACTACAATACTTTTTAAACACCGAAATGTTTATCAAATACTTTTTTTTACATCCCTCGAATGTTTGAAAATGAAAATTATATGGGTTTTGGTTTTTTGTTTTGAAATTATTTTTATGCTACAACTTATTGTCTATCCGATAAGAAAAAAAAAACATTTGTCAGTGTTATGTGCCTCTACACGCCCGCTCCATTTGACTCAATTTTCAATCGTTTTTGACTCACTTTCGTCAAAAGTGGAGTCTCTCAAATTTGAGTAAAAATTGTTGGGATTATCAAATCGAAAAATCATCAACAACGGGTTGCATCGAATGGATGTTCAAGAGTGACTCTATTTTTGATGAAGTGAGTCGAAAAAACGCAAAATTGACTTAAATTTATGACCGTGTCATATTGCCATATGACATTACCTGCTTGGGACATTTGTAGTTTGATTTGATCAATTTAATTTTCCAGCCCATCCGATGTTTTCTTTGAATAAGTGAAGCAATTTCTCCAGATTTTTCACAACAATAGCTAAACAAGTCATCTACTTTATATTCTACGAACATTTTAACTTTTTTTTGGAACTATGTCGTTGAAAACTTCAAAAAGCACAGATTTTATTTGACGGAATATAATTTTCACTGATACTTTCTTAAACTGAGTCCCACCCTTCAAGTGGGTGTTATTCTTGGATGGCATTTGGTTCGTCTATTCGACTTAAAAATGGATTGTTAATTTTCTGACTGGAATCATAAAAGGCATTCTATTTCTGTTCGCTTGCTTTTTGTGTATTTTGGAGCGCGGCTATAGAAGTAAGTTTTACAACATCGTAAATCGTAATCTGGACTTGACCGAGGAGATAACCTTACAAAACACGTCGAAATTTGACTAAACACAAGAATCTGTAGACCATGTTGTCAGCATATTCAAATGGTATCTGCATATTCACCACAGGTTTTCAAAAAATCCACAAAAGATTGTGAAGAAATTTTGCTCTCGCTCAACATAACCTGCATGTATTTACCCCTAAATCGCAAATTACTCAAGAATTTTGAATCAACAAAAACAACAAAACATTCCACCAAGTGCATTTTATTTGCCCTGATAAGTTCTCTCCAAAGATAATCGATTTTATTCTAAAACAAAATAAACAAACGTCACTTTCTGAAACAAAGTGCGGAGAAAAACGAGCCCAAAAACAAACACAATCCCCACACACACACACACACCCGAAAAGTTGCCAATTTTGTCTCACGCGTTGCTCCGCTCTCATTCCGATTTTTAATTTCTTGTCTGCCTCGGGAGTGACAGTAAACAATTTGTTTGAATTCGCGAAGCACCACGACGACGACGACGACGATGACGATGACGCCTGTTTGCTGATGATGCGACGGTGTGCGCGAAAACGAAAGTGAAACTCGGTGCATTTCGCGCAATTCGCTCACTCGGAGCCGAACGCGCCCGCGCACCATCGTCTGTGTCGGTTTGATCTACATTGGCCGTATTATGTGTGTTTATTGTTATTTTTTTTTCGCAGGCAGGTAATTTCGTCTCCATCGAGTTTTTTCCTTCTTCTTCTTCTTCTGTACCTCTTTTCATCACTTTGTTGTTGACTGGGGCGTGTATAAATATTTGAATGAATGTGACATAAGCGGGTTGTGAGGCTTAAATTTCCAACATCTAGAGCAGCACGCTTGGGTTGGCTTCTAATTTCGCGAAAAGGATACGGATTCCGACCGAAAAGGCAGGGAGGGCGGCTATAACGGTACCCTACTTGTACCTGTTGCTTGCGTTCGCCTTTAGAATGTTTTTTCTTTCTTCTAAGTGTGACATGCTTTTGGATTCACTCACAAACACAGGAGAGCGATAATAAGAATCGGTGCGGACACCCGGTAGTATTTGGGGCTAGAAGGGAAGGATGATGAGAGCGACCGGGAGAGAATCGGAAATCTAGGTCACTCAAACAATTGGGGAGTAAACAGCGCTCTGCTCACGTCAGATTGGTTATATGGATCGAAGGAAGAGGGGAACTCAGCGTGTTTGGTGGGTATCCTTTTAAGTGCACTACCGTTGTTGTCGTCGGCGGTGGAAGATGGTTAGTGTGTTAGTAGGCCTCGGACGAAGTGTGAGTGACATACTTTGTCCGTGCACACGGTAAGAACATGGTTGTGGTTTTTGTTTTTGGGGAAGAACGGAATCGCTCTCGCTGTTGGGAGTGTACACCACTCATTCAAGCCAGAATTAAGGATGTTGTGTCTTTTCGGAGAAAAAAGGAGTGTGTTGAGTGTGCTAAGGAATGTGCCGTTTCGCTTCTTGTGGAAGTGCAGGCGCGGAAGAACCGGCGAGGATCATTTGTCGTCTTTTTGGGTCTCTATGGTGTGCCTTGGTGTGCGTATGTTCTTTACAACGAGTACCGTATTTTATGGCTCCGTACTTTACGTTGTGTGCTGTGCTCTTTCTTTGAGGATTGGCTCAGTTTACTTTATTCTTCGTTCATGAAGGGGAGCGTTTGAAAATTGTAATGAGTGGGAATAGTATCAAATTATGAAAGGTTTTCTTTTTTGCTTTTGAAAAAAAAAGAAGAGGGAACTTGAAAAGCAAAGGGTTCGAGTAGCTAGCGGACGTTTTCTCGTAGATCTATGTTATGAATCGATTAGCAACGCTTGAGCTTGTACATATTTACGAAATAATTAGCGAATTTCTGAAATCAGATTCACACAAAAATATGGAAAGACAAATGCGAGGGTATAATAGAATTACAGTCCATGACCAAACATTCTCCCGATAATCGTGCCTAATAGGAACCACGCTAATGGAAACCCAGTCAATAGAGACCCATAGCTTCTGGAATTTGGCCAAATTGGTTCCAACATGGAATAGAGGAATGTGCTCTAATGTGGGCCTATGGATCTAGGATTCGGCCTGTGCTTAAAACTCGAGGTAAATATGTTTTCACCTTTTTTATCCTTAAAATCATATATATACAGTAATATTGCCTCGTTGACATATCAATATGGAAAAAATTTAAGGACAGGCAAATTTTATCGATAGGCCAAATTGTAGATCCACAGACCTACATTAGACCACTTTCCCCTATCTCGTGACCTATAGAAAGTTGCCTTCAGGAAAATTGTTCAGTATATCCGATCAATCGTAGTGTGCGCAGCTCGAAGCAGGACGTGAAACATTTTCTCGTGTCATTTGTTCTCGTGTGTATAATGAATTTGTGATCTTCAAAAGACTGGAAGGGTAGAAAAATGGAGATCCTGCTCAATAGAGAAGACAGCCGATACGATTCCAACTAAGCCAAAGGAAAAGGTTTGTCTTCTTCGAAAAGTATCTATCGTTGCAAGATGTATCGAATGTTAAACTCAACGAATCCTGAAGAAGCTGGGATACGAGAACCCCCATGTACACCCCCTTCTGAAAATCTGCAAAACCTTGTGAAAACAGAAAACAAGCTTACAGTCATGAATTGACGACATATTTATTGCCACTAAGGGAAGTTCAAACAAGATAGAAAAAGGATTTGAGAAGTAACTACCCATGTTTAGTAACGATGTACTGGAGTTTGGTGATAAACTGTGAGTAACAAGCTTAGCACGGCATATCTGCAAGTCTTTTTGGGGCAGCTAAGTTGTTTCCTTTCCTTACATTAAACTATCCATAATTCTTGCAGATTTAAATAAAGACACTGACGGACAAGATTATGCTATGCCATCGGGGCCCAAGTTTTATGTGGGTTGCGTTTACGGTTTTTCGTTCGCTACTATGGTAAGGACAGGTGAAATTTAAACCTCTAGGGACTTTTTTCATTAGGGCGAATCTACCATTGAGTGACTCTCTTTGATTACTTTCTCTTTCATTCATATTTCAATCAACTCCACGTTTTTTCATTCTATTATTTGTAGAGTATGCTAGCTAGCACTTTAGTATTTCGATCTGTACAAAAGAATCCCCCGAAAGTTTTTTTTTATAATGGCGCTGTAATAAATTAAAGAGAGCGAGACAAGAGAGAATCTCTCATTGTTAGATTCGAACTATTGAAAAAAGTTCCAAGATTTGTAGTTCTTACTAAGCTGTCTGTATTTTTAATGGAGATAAGTAAGAGATTATGAGTTAGACACAGATGAGGATTGATTCACTGGACGGTTAATATTTGGTTCACAATCATGGCATTTTGTATGGAAATTGGGATTCGGCTTTATTGTTTTGAGCGCTACTGTTTATAATACACTACGGCTTGAGATAATTGAGCGCCTATCCGATTCGAGAAGTTCGGATACAAGGAAACGGATGAACTAACACCGCATAGTTGCTGAGATCTAAATTTGAGCACACAGAAATCAGGCACGATTTTAAATGGAGTAGATGTCGAAAGGCTTGCTTGGAATTTTGATTACAATTGGTTTGGTAAGCTTTACAGGGTAGGCCCAAATAAGTGACGCCGTATTTTGATTCAGTGTGGAATTCTTCTAGCCATCGCAAGAGCCATCTGGTTGCCAGCATATTAATGAGGGACTGATTAATATGTAAACAAACTAGTGTTCGCTAGATTCCGTCGACAGGAAGTGCCTAAGAAAAGTATGGATTTCAAAGGACAATGGATTTTGTAGTTGCATTTGGCGGGAAAGCGTCCCAACCAGATACTGGCCGAGACCCGGAAGAAAGGAATATGGAAATTAATCGAGGGGTGGAGAAGATGGAGGAAGAAGAAAAGAACAAAAAAAGAAAAAAACCCGGTCGTCTTCGCAGTGTACGTTCCGAACGGCTTGTGAAGGCGGTGCTTGAGCGAATTCGCCGAAATCCTTGTCGTTCTTCATATAAACTGGCTCAGGATATGGACGTCTCCAGAAAACTATCAGATCAGTTCTCAAAGAGGATTTGAGATAGGTGCCGTACAAGAAAATAAAAATTCATGGACTTTCGGAAGCCACCAAGAAGAACAGAGTCATTCGTTGTCGTGGATTACTTCGTCGGCACGGTGATTCCATGATTGTGTTTTCGGATGAGAAAAATTTCGTATTGCAGCAATGTTTCAGCGCTTAAAATGACAGGGTCTAAGCAGCGAGTATTCAAGATATCCCTTCTTCAATCCGCGCAGTTCAACGCTTCCAAAATCATACTTCGGTCATGGTTTGGGGAGCGATTTCTGCGGAAGGGCGTCTACCACTGCTTTTCATTAACAAGGGTGTAAAAATCAACGCAGAATACTATGTAAAAGAGGTCCCGGAAAAGCATTTGAAGAAGCATACTTCAACGATGTTCGGTAACCGCAAATGGGTGTTTCAACAGGATTCTGCGCCGTCCCATGGAGCAAATATTAAGATGGGACCAAGAATTTGCCAGACTTCATTCCTAAGGAATTATGGCAAGCTTCTTCGCCAGATGCAAATCCTCTGGATTTCTCTATTTGGGGAATCATGGAAGCTCACTTTCGAGATCTCAAACCAATGGGTATTGAAACATTCAAAGCAACCATACAGAAGATATGGGATGAAATCCCCGAAAATCAGGTGCGTGCCGCTTGTAATGCCTTTCCGAAGAGACTAAGGGCAATAATGAAAGCTAAAGCGATAGAATCGAAGTGTAAATATGTACACAAAAACAATAAAATATAAGAAACAGAATAACAAAGAAACATTTAAGTTATTTGTCATTTCGTGGGAGATATAGTCTTTATTTCATGCGTCACTTATTTGGGCCTACCCTGTAATTGAATATCTATTATCTATTATGAATTTATTGTCTGTTGAATGTCTATGAGAGTGTTTTGGGTTCCAAGAACTTTCAGTAATAGAATTCAAGATAAATATCATTTTTTAAAACAGTAGTATGGGTGAACCACGCTCACGGAAACCGTGTTTTACGAAAACACGCTATTGGGGGTATTGCTGAACAAATTAAACAATTCCGCGTAAATGTTCTCCTGCATTCAATTAAAAAAATAGAATGAGTAAGCGAGAGTAAACCTCATACAAATATTATGCACGATTGTCTTTCTAAAACTTCAGCTGAATCTAAAAGCAGATCGTATTTTATTGGACAACACTGTTGATTATCTGGACCGATTGAGACAACGCTGCACCATTCAATTTGTTCTCTTCATTTGTCAGAGCAAAGAACTTCGGTCATTCATTTCGTTCATAATAAGAGTTGAAATATTCGTTGTGAACTACATTAAATAAAGGTGCTTGTCATATCCATGGCACATAATTCCATTGAAATTGTTTCTTGATTTCGAATGTTTATACTTCAATCGTGCGTGCTCGTAGGACAGGATGATGATGAATTTTTCAAGCATTGATACTCTTGTCAAATACCGAAGCTAAGCTGAAAATCAGTTCTCTCGGAAAATTTCACTATGAATTGATCGATCGATTTTGGCAACCCTTTCTGATTCATCTGTGTTGTGAGATCGAGATAATGTCAAATTATCAAATAGAATGTGTGGATTTATTTGCATTCTAACGTAAGATCGGCGCAGATGAGGCGCTAATTTAGTCGAAAACTTGTCGTTATTGGCTGGACTATTTTGGCTAGAATCAAGCAGTCATGTTTATAGCTTGTTAATTTTAAGACCTCAAACGATATCCCCTCATATATAGATGTTTTACGAGTATCACAAACACAGATTTCTTACAGTTTCCATAAAATTTCGTTTGTTTCCATCGAAACATCATGATGTATTAAAATTAACCATAATGCAGTTACCTTTCCGATTTAACTAGAGCCACATAAAGCCATTCTTACAATAGAAACCTTATAAATATCGCTTAACATTTGAAAAGGGGCTATTTCCATTGGTCCATTCTCTTCGTCGACTTTCTTTTCTGTGAATAACGCGACTGCAGAAGCATGAAATGTATTGTTCAATGTGCAAACTAACAGCGTATTCTATCGACTTAAGCTGTAAACAGAACGACGGATTCTATAAATCAGCCACAACCATGGAAAATGTCGATGAAGTGAATCGACTTTGAAGATAGGCCCTTTTCCAATGTTACGCGAGAAATCTCCTTCCTCAGGTCGTGTAAAAATTGTATTTCATTCCACACGACGTAGCAACTTGCATGAAACAGTTCTAACAAAGACGAGCTTTTGCATGCAACATTATCGACAATCTGTGAAATGTCCCAAAACTTTACACGATTTATGATTTATATTTGTATGTTTTGTGACGCTCCATTTATGTGCATAATATTGAACGGAAATTAACACTAGTTTTTTTAGCTGTGTGGGCATTATCGATACTCTGGAACTTCTCAGGAATATTCACATTTTCTTGTAGAATCTATAAGACTATAATAATAACAATACATAAAAATTATGGAGAATTCTGGCGAATTTTTCCGGCCAATTACAAAATTTGTACGATATGAGATTTTCGCTCCACGGTGCATTCGACGCTGGTCAGCTATTAAAACTTAGAACGAATTTGCTTAATACTGAGTGGCACAAACCATTCGAAGATCTGGGTGAGCCTCCGAAATCGATTTCTCCGCAAATTCTATTTTCATATAAAGATTGTATTCGAAAAAAATGGAACACTTTGTGTACAACTTGTTACTGCAAGGGTGAATTGAATTGATGAAATTTTCAGTAAAACTAGTTTCAAGTTTACATTTACATGTGCAAAATACGTCACAGTCTGTCAAGTGGTAATCGAGATGGCTTCCAAGCAAGAAGAGCATCGACAAAAAATAACGAGCGTGGTCGTGAAAAATCCAGGCCAGTCCTACAGGTGGATCGCCAGGCCAGTTGGGAATCGACAATTCAACCGTGTCCCGTGTGGTAAAATCGTTCAAGAAGACCCAGACGATCCAGCGGCGAGCTGGCAGCGGAAGAAAAGCGAAGACGACCGACCCCGTGAACGTAAGGAACGTGCGGAATTACTTCAAGCACAATCCGAACCATTCGATTCGGGATGTGGCCAAGAAGGTCAATTCTTCTATCTGGTTCGTCCAGCAGACAATGAAGCGGGCCGGACTTCATGTCTTCAAGGTAAGAAAGGCGCCTAACTGAATCGATAAACAAAATTTCGGTGGCCAAATCTCGCGCCAGGAAGATGTATCGCGTATCGGTGGTGCAGACGAAATGCACCGCAATGGACGACGATACGTACATTAAAGCGGACACCAAGCAGATCCCCGGCCTGGATTTTTCGTCGGCAAGTCCCTCTAGATGTTCCGGAGAAGTTCCGGAAGAAGTTGGTAGACAAATTTGCCAAGAAGTACTTGGTGTGGCAGACGATCTGTGGGTGCGGCAAATTCAGCAAGCCGTACATAACGACCGGCACCATCAACGGCCAAATATAGAAAGAAGAATTCTGCACTTCATCCGGTCCCACGAAGGTTAGACTCTGTTTTGGCCGGATCTGGTATCGTGCCATTACGCGGAACCGGTGATGAAGTGCTACGAAGCCAACGCTGTTGTTTTTATGCCGAAGGAGGCAAATCCGCTAAACTCGCCAGAACTTCGTCCAATAGAAAAAAATCTGGGCGATTATCAAGGGCAAGGAAAACAGGGAAGGTCTTCAAAAACGACAAGGCTTTGAGAGTGTATGAAAGTGTGTAAGAAATATGGCGCAAGTGTTGCAAAGGATTTGATGGGTTGCGTTAAATCCAAGGTGCGGGCATTTAGCTTAGGAAAGAATGTTGAATAAACCAACGCTACAAAAACAAAGCTAATATGTGTTTTTTTATACCCCGAAAGTTTCAAAAATATCTGACTGAAATGAGTGTTTGGTGATTATATTTGTTTTTTTTTTGCATTTTGTTCGAGTACAATCTTTAAGTTCAAGGAGAGTATTGTGAGTATTAAGGAGGCAAAGTGTTCCTTTCTTGATTCTATTCGATTTAAATATCCAAATGATATTCGAAACGACAATACCCCTATTCGAGAATTCATAGCCGATATTATCATGGAAGATAACGCAAGTCCTATTTTCCACGTGGATTACCCTCCTCCATTTCAGCAACGTCCCGCCATTGAAGGCGAATTGGACAGGCTGGGCGTGGATAATATTTCAAAGGAGGTGTCACATAGCCAGTGGGCTTCTCCGATAGTCGTTGTATCCAAATCCAATGGAAGTTTGAGGTTATGCATCAACTGCAAAGTAACAATCAATCCGCATTTACGATCGGAACATTATCCGTTACCGAGAATTGACATTTTCGCTCGATTGGTGAATTCTGTTGCGTGATTGGCCTCCGCAGCTAAATGCTTCGGAGAATTCTCAGCAATATCCCACAGTTAATACGCATTTTTTGGTATGTTCGATTGCCTTTAGTTGCTGTAACTGCACTATCAAACTTGCAAAGCGTTATTGATCAGATTTTTGGGAATGTAGAGGGCTGCGTGTCCTATCTAGATCATGTGTTACTTGGAGTAAACTCAGTAGAAGAGTGTAGACGTATTTTAGATCATGTACTGTAACTCTTGAGTGAAGATCAACGTTGCAAAGAGTATGTTTTTGTTTCTGGAATCTGTTGATTATATAGGTCACACCATTAG
Organism: Aedes koreicus; assembly: GCA_024533555.2. Taxonomy (NCBI): domain Eukaryota; kingdom Metazoa; phylum Arthropoda; class Insecta; order Diptera; family Culicidae; genus Aedes; species Aedes koreicus. The sequence goes on from JAHHFK020003330.1 coordinate 681,823, forward strand.
CAAAAATGGTATCAGACCAAACCAATCCAGAATAGATGCAATTGTAAACGCTCCCTCACCGAATTGTATAAATGAAGTGCAAACATACCGTGGGTTATTAAATTACTTACACAGCTCGAAAAAGTAGCGTGAATTTCTGTTCAATACATACACATAAATGGAGCGTCACAAAACGTACAAGTTAACATTATAAATCGTGTAAAGTTCTGGAACATTCCATTCATTTCGGAAAATCTTGTATACAAAAGCTCGTCTTCATTACAACTATTTCATGCAAGTTGCTACTTTGTGTGGAAGGAGAGACAATCTTACATGCTCTGATGTTTACAACACAATGAAAATTCAATTTTTTTTCTGTGTAGTTCATACCTAACATCTCAGCTGAACTTTTACTTTTGTATAGGTTGGTCTCAGTCAGATGGATTTGCAATTTTTCTGGTATATAATTGCGAAGAGTGTTTTTCAAGAAGAAAGCTGCTGATTTTGAAGAATAATATGCATGATCCTCAAAAACCGATAGTCGTAGCAGTTGCAAGCCCGTATGGCGTAGGTGCTTTCTTATCCCACATTGTAAGGCCTGTACTCGAAAAAAAATGTACCAGACAAATGTGTTTATTTTAAGTTTTTTTTTTTTAATTTATTTTAAGTCGGATTTTCTTGAAACTTTCAGGGAATGAACTAATACATATGGATTATATTTCGACATAATTACTTTATTCAATTTCCTTTCAATCGCTGAAAGCCCGCACCTTTCCCTTAAGACCCCTCATTACATTTTGTGCAATGGTGGAGCCGACCTTTTTGGTCACTTTCATCCATTCTTTCTTCAACTCTAGCTCGTTTTTCCAGCGACTTTCGAACTTTGACCTTCATGATGGCCCAAAATCATTCCAACGTCAATCGCGCGTAATGGCATGATGCCAGGTCCGGCCAAAATAATGTCTCGCCTCCGTGGGACCGCAACTCCGTGGGAAGGGCAACAGACGCTTCTGGAGGCATTCGGTGCGGTAAATTTCGCTGTTGATGGTACCCGTTGTGATGTACGGTTTACTCGGTTTACCGCATTGGCATATGGCCTGCCAGAGCAAGTATTTTTTGGCGAATTTGTCCACTTTCTTCTTCCATATGTCTTCCGGAACATCAAACCGTGATTTAGCAATGTATAACTCCAGCCCCGGTATCTGCTTTGCGTCTGCCTTGATGCAGGTTTCGTCATACATAACCACACACATCGGTTTCGTTAACCACTCTCGACACAGCTTGCTTGCGCGGGATTTGGCCGCCGTGTTTTGTTGATCACGCCGGTTCGGTGCCTTGCGGACCTTGAATGCACGAAGCCCAGCTTGTTTCATGGTTTGCTGAACGAACCAGGCGGAACACTTTGCCTTCAGAGCCGCGTCGCGAATCGAAAGGTTCGGATTACACTTGAAATAATCCAACACCTTCCGGGCCTTCACAGGGTCAGCTGTCTTCGATTTTCTCCCACTTCCAGCCCGCCGCTCGGTCGTCTAAGACTCTTTAAACGATTTTACCACCCGAGACACAGTTGTATGGGTGATTCTCAGTTGTCTTCCGATCCATCTCATGGTCGCAGTCGGATTTTCCATGACGGCGCGCAAAATTCTCTGGCGATTTTCTTCTTGTGTCGATGACATCTCAATAACCACTGAACCAATTGTTATGAAAGTTATAGTTATTGTTATAACAATTCACTCCAAACAAGTTATACTCAGATTTTCCTCAATTTTACCCACGGACAAAAAAGTTACACACGGATAAAAATGGTGCATTTTTTTCGAGTACAGGCTTTAGATGGAGAAGAAACACCCGTTCTTTGAGCTTCTTGTTCTCAGCCTTTTCGGGAAGCTTTAGCCATAATATTGCCGGTTAAGCGTTTCATAAGGGCACCGTTTCAAGTTAGTGTCAAACTGTGAAGCGTAAAAGGAAATTTACCACCCTCGGGGAAAGGAACTTTTTGCAATTTCGGCATCTAGACTGCAAAGGTGGGCAGTAATATTGCCTATGTACGGCTATGAGTTTGAGTACAGACCAAATCGATGCGTGACTAATGCTGATGCCTTATACAGATTACCAGTATTTGGAAGTACAAATGTTGAGAAACTGTCCATAAAACTGCTGGAACAATATCCTGAATTACCACTGAAAACGTGTGATTTAACATATTTTACGGCAAAAGACGAAATTCTTGCTCAAATATGGGATTTCGTGTTGTTGGAATGGCCTTAAAAATGCAAATCCAATCCTACAACCAATCCAAGTCCAATCCAAATCCAATCCAAGTCCAACCCAAATCCAATCCTACAGCCAATCCTACAACCAATCTTACAGCCAATCCTACAGCCAATCCTACAGTCAATTCAAATCCAATCCACATCCAATCCAAATCCAAGCCAAATCCAACTTTTTATTTGGTTTGCGTATTAACAGGCTCACCCGTCCGATGTTTCTCGATAGTCCATACCATGGTGACACGATATTAGAGAACCCTACAGGGTGAGTGGTAATTCCTGTCAGTGATTTTTAAACGGAAAATGATCGTTGGATAAACAGTGTAAAGGAAATACTGTTTCGAGCAAACTAAAAGCAAACTGACTAATATCAACCCGAAGACTAATTTGTTTGATAACATTGATGAAGTGAAGAATAGTAAAAGTGTGACATTTGATGAAACGAAAAACGAAGAATTTGTTATGATTTGAGAAGCAGTGTATATGAAAAAGATAATTGTAATCCCAAGATCGATTTAAAACAAGGGGGCAAGATAATGTACCGAAACCATTTAAAAACCATAGTGAGATGGATTTCTGTAATACTATTGGAACGAATTGGAAGTTTTTTGTATAAGATTAATTGATTGAAAACGATAAAGATATAAACATAAGAATAAAGAATGTACATAAAAACCAAATTATCGTAGTTCATACCTAGCATTGCATCTCAACTTGTTTGAAAGTATTGTTACATTCGAGATGATCCCATTGAAAGTGTACTGGAGCGGAGCTTGTTGCATTCGAAGATACAGCTTCGGAATGATCGCGTTCTTGAAATGGGCGATTGTTATTGCTATAGAGTTCTAATTTCCGGCAACATAACATGCTAAAACAAATTGCAGAAAGATTGTATCCACAATGCCACAGACAGCCAGTAAAGGTTAAATTGTAAGATACAAACTCACCCACAAGACACTGAGGAAGTCTGCCCATTGAAGATGAAATAAGCGTATCCTTCAATGATAAGCATAATGGAAGTGGAATTAAATAGATATAACTAATCCGTCATCTACTCATGCAGGTCTTATTCAATGCTCATATTTACCTGCATTAATCACTTGTAACTACGGAAATGTTTATTTAAACTACAAACGCACTACTGAGAACCTTCTAAACGAATCTTATAGAATACAATTGAAGTACCATGCTAAAAACCGACTTAAAGTCAGTCTCTACGAGCGAAACAACTCCAAACTATATGATTCTAGCAAATGAAAATCTACCCTCCCTAGCAGAGATAATAATTTATTCTGAAATGCTCCTTCCTCGCATTTCCGGAAAGCCAAGAAAAATTCAGGAAGCACGAACACCAACTTTCCCACCTCACAGGGATCCACGCACTTCACAGAGGACGACTGGCACTAGGCTAACTGTGTTGGGTTTGTTGCCGCCATTTATGCAAGCCAGCAAGCTTAGAGAGCAGGCGGTGGAGAAGGTGGCTAGAAATTGCATTAGCTGCGATGCACCACTGCCAAGCCAAGAATGCCGCCCGTTTGGCGCAGCACATTGAAAAATTCTTTCGAACCATTCGCTGTCTCCACTCAGTCGGGCTGGGAATTCTCTAACTTTAAGCGCCCTTTCTCTAGAATCCTAACCCATCCTTCTTCCGCAATTTTCTTCTTTTTTCAGGATTTCGAAATAAGAATATCATAACTTAGCGTCGATTAAACACGACTTGTTGGTACATGCGAGGCGAATATCAAGTCACATTTGGTTAATAATGACCTAGATTTTCATCCGCGCTTCGCTCATTCAAGCCAAGACGAAACGATGTCAACGAGCGTCAGAATGCAAGCTTTTTATAAATGCGAACCGAACGGGAGCACACTGCTGTTCGTATGTGTGCTTGCACCCACTACTAGAATGTGCCGCATCTTCACTGGGCATAAAGAAGACGTGTTTGCGTGAAAATGCAGTTCGAAGGAGAGAAGCAAAAAAAATGCACTTGGCAATTTTTACATTTGCATAAATTTTCAAGCGAAGAAAAGACCCACCGCGATCAATCCACTCAACGATGACGCGTTCGGTGGTTCTCGAGAGGCTGAATTATGCTTTTGAGTCGCTCTTTGGAATCCCAGCGAGCCATCTAGTTCTGGGGGGAAACTGCTACTGAAGGTATCGTTTGGTATCAGGAATGAAATCAACAGTTTAAGTTACGGTGCATAATATACGGAATGAGTTTTTTTTTAAATGGACAAAGGTTAAGAAGCTTTATATTTCGCATCAAATTATTAAAACTTTTGAGGCAGTTGTTGTCTTTAAGAAAGGATTGCACTGACAAACATTTCGATTTCGGTGATTTCTATCATGAAACGATAAATATTGTATTAATCAGAAGTCAATTCCTCATGAAGTAAAAGTACTCCTCGCATTGTCTCTTGAAAATACAAGGTTTTCTGCGTGCTTATTTTACTATCAACGATGCATGAGTCCCTTCTCATTGTTCGATTCTGGCATAATTTTTTTTAATTTAAAAAAACAATCCTACAAAACACTGTAATAAATTGTTATTTAACATGAAAAGTAAAAAATAAAACACAAAAATGACAAGTAATAAAAATTGTAAGAACTAATTACGTATTCTCTTGAAAGTCCTGTCTAGAAATCTTGAATCTTGAAATTTCCCTGAAGATTTCAGCCCGATTGGAGAACATCGAAACTACCTCCTTTGGTAAGGGGGTTTTGGTTCTCGCGAACTGGCTCGTAAGTTTAAGTACCAATTTCAATCAACAGTGAGAATGCTGTTAGTTTCGTCATGTAGTTCATAATATAAAATGAATGAAAAAACTAAGATTCAAGCCAGAAGATTCGCCGAACTACTGATTTCTTCCTGCAAGTTAATGATTTGTTTTTGGAGAAAACGATTAACCCTTACTTCAGAAAATTAATACCAGCCAAGTTATGTTAAAAAATGATATAAAGCAATGTCAACCACCTGCCACCGAGAAATGTTAACCAAGAACAGTGGCAAAAAACTTCACTTTATCAACATTTATAGAACAAGTTTCATGTAATACGTGTGTACTGTGAGTAAGTTCAGATTGCTAACGTTACCAGTAATGCAAATTTTTCGGTTCCGACTTTTGTAACGACTGTTCCAGAAAGTATAAGCACACCTTATTTTAACGATCACTTTAAATATAATGAAATATTTCAACATGTTTTGGTTGCGTCCTTTTATTTGCACATTTCTGAATAACATAGCATCAAAGAAGTGCTCAGTTTTGTGTTACCTATCAAAATCCGCGGTCTTACTCCGGAACAACGAAAAAGTATCGTGCACAAATGGTGCACTGTGAGCGGACTCTCCTTGAGAAAATTGGCCAAGGAAGAGGGTGTAAGCGTCGGAGCGGTACGATCTGCGATTCAAAAATATAGAGAACAGTGTACGTTTGAAGATGCGCCGAAGAGTGGTCGAAAATCCGGTTCTGTTAGTCCGGAAATCGATAAAAAGATCAAGGATGCCTACAAACGAAAACCAGCGACTTCCGTTCGGGATGTTGCGAAAAAACTAGGGACCTCGTCGAGTAACGTCATGCGTGCCAAAGAAAGACTTGGGCTAAAAACATACCGGAAGCAGAAAAAAAAACCCGAAAGGAACCCAAAACCACGGGCCCACAAACTCTACGATTCGTTATTGTGTAGAAATTCTGGGTGTATAATAATGGACGATGAAACGTATGTGAAACTAGATTACAAAACGCTTCCCGGACCACAATTCGATACTGTAAGCGAAGACAAAGACATCCCCGAAACGGAGAAGGCAATTTTTACCGAAAAAATCGGTAAGAAGGTTATGGTTTGGCAGGCAATATGCGAGTGTGGTAAAACATCTAGTCCGTACATCACAACGGAGACGATGAACACTCAGAAATACGTTAAGGAATGTCTCCAGAAGCGATTATTGCCGATGATCAGGCAGCACGAAGGTCAAGTAGTGTTTTGGCCTGATTTGGCGTCATGTCATTAAGCAAAGGACACTTTAGAATGGTACAAAAGTCAAAATGTATGTTTCGTGCCGAAAGACATGAATCCGCCGAACTTCCCGGAGGCACGGCCAATCGAGACTTTTTGGGCTTTAACCAAAGCAAAGCTTCAAGAATTCAAAAAACCAGCGGACGACATCCAAAAATTTAAAAAAGATTGGCTAAAAGTGGTCAAAATGGTGGGAAGTACCACTAGCAGAAGATAATGGGTCATGTTTGAGGAAAAGTTAGGAGTCTTGGCTATGATTAAATATTTTGATTAAACGAGCGTAAAATATCATATAAAACACATATACAAATATGATTTGCCAAATAAAATTATCAAAACTAAAAAAAACATGACTTTTTTGTTATTTTGAAAGTGTGCTTATACTTTCTGGAACAGTCTATAGTTTGTTTCATGTGTTCCTTTGTGTAATTCCTCACGATCCTAGCAATAAAGAAAGTTTCTGTTATCTAACGTTGTTCAGTAGCCCGAAACCTGTTCAACAGTGCACAGTTTTGTTCAAAATTTCAAATAGTGAATGGTCAATAGCTCAGGATATTGATGTTTTCTGCAGTATTATTCTTAAATCTAGAAAATCCGAATTTGTTCTACAAGATAAAACTAATTTTTGAAGAAATTTAGTACAGGACTTAGTGAATGGTTTGAGATCATTGCTATAAGCATGAGTAAAAGTAAAAATCGGCTTATCGGGCATTCCGATGAACGCCTGATCATGATCTATAAAAAGTATTTGGTGTGGTGTAGTTCATCGTAATTTACTTCATTCGAGGTTATTGGCTTTCTTCTGAACATAAACAAATGGAAAGCGAAAACATGTAGCGAAAAGTACATAGAGAGAAAGAGAGAGAGAAAGAGAGAGAGAGAGAGAAAGAGAGAGAGAAAGAGAGAGAGAGAGAGAGAAAGAGAGAGACCACATATACTGCTCTTGAAGTTGAGTTAGTCTTGTTGAATCTTCAGAATTGGACGGGAATCTAATCCAATTTGGCTGCATAGCCACACATTTTACTCTAGATGGGTCGTTTTTGATTCACTTTCGTCTAAAGTTAAATCACTAAAATTTTCCTTATGATTACTGGGATTGACAAGTCCACAAATCAAAAACATCCATCTGATATCAAGCGATGCTGTTATTCAGTCGACTTGTCAAACCTACTGACATTTGCTCAAAATTTGAGTCTATCCACTTTTGACGAAAGTGAGACAAAAATGACTTTAAATTGAGTTAAATTTGTGAAATATTTCATTGAGAAACTTACTATGAGTTCTGTTTTTATCTGGTTTATATTTTTGAGAGTGTCTTGTTTATAATGTCGAATAAGGAACATTTTTAGGGGGAAGTTATTCAGTAATCTCAGCTAATTTTGATCGGCATGTCGAATAAATCTCAGTTAAACTTGCGTAAGTTTCTGGCCCTATCTTATTTAAAATTATAAGAGGATACAAATCCTACTCGAGACTTCGATTGTAGTTAACATATGTTTTTGTGCGTAATCTCGTTTCAATTTAAGCAAGTCTTACCACAGATTCTGATTGAATAATTCGCGGAATTATCAGTATGTTTTACTCAGGACGATTTTTGTACGTGTCTATTATTCTGTTTTGAGATTCAGTATTTTTTTTCAATAGATTTTAAGCAAATCTTGCTTGACTTTCAAATGGAATCATGGTCAGATGTTTTGCAAATCTTATTGAAACTTTTAGTGTGGACAATAACACAATATTGATCGATCTGATGGGCGAATCCTTATCAGGGTCTTGAGCAAATGCTTCGCTAGATTCATATCCGAGTTTTTCTCAGTGTTTGAACATATCGTACTAGGAATTTGAGGTGATGAATTTTGTTTAGAATTATAAGTAAATTTTGAGGTAGACTACATTTGATGACGTCCTAAAGTAAAAAGGAAATCTAAATTTAGATAATGTTACGGAAAACGATAAGATTTTGGGCATTAAGATCTCAGTCATTACATAAAGGGCGAACACGAAATTATTGCGACACCGAAAATGTCATGCCAATTTTCTTATAATGTTTAGAATCAAACCAAAATTTTAGGGTAGTTTTATACATATATTTACTTCAAAAATCAAAAGAAAAGTTAATCGATGGAGCCTTGAGTGTAAAATTGAACGCATTTTTGCTTGATGCCCTCCATCAAAGTCTTTACAGTGTCATCCGGTACCAGTTTCTCAGTTTTTTTTTTCCATTTTCTTAACATGTCCTTCTCGTCTGTGACTGTCTTCTTGCTCTTCCGAAGTTCCCGCTTCATCATTGCCCAGTACTGCTCCACCGGGCGCAGCTCCGGACAGTTTGGCGGATTCATATCCTTTGGAACAAAATGGACAGAATTGGCCTCATACCACTCCAGGACACTTTTAGAATAGTGGCATGATGCCAAATCTGGCCAAAATAGCGGAGCTTCGTCGTGCTGCTGCAAGAACGGCAAAAGGCGCTTCTCGAGGCACTCAGATTTGTAGATCTCGCCATTTACTGTGCCCTTTGTCACGAAAGGCTCACTCCTCAGTCCGCAAGAGCCGATGGCCTGCCAAATGAGATATTTGGAGGCGAACTTCGACATTTTCTTCTTCTTAACTTTGTCGTCCACATAGAACTTGCTCTTGCCGGTGAAAAACTCCAACCCCGGAATTTGCTTAAAATCGGCTTTTATATACGTTTCGCCGTCCATCACACAGCAGCCATATTTTGTCAGCATCTTCTCGTAGAGCTTCCGTGCCCGAGTTTTAGCCGTCGATTGTTGCCGCTCATCGCGGCTTGGGAAGTTCTGTACCTTGTATGTATGTAGTCCAGCTCTCTTATTTGCATTCTGAACGTAGCTCTGCGACATGCCGATCTTTTTAGCCAAATCACGGCTTGAGACGTTGGGATTTGCTTTAATCATCCGCTTCACCTTTTCCTCCGTCTTTTTGTTCTCCGGTCCCGGTTTTCTTCCAGCTCCTTTGCCGTGGTCCAACGTCAACCGCTCCTGGAACCGCTTCAACACTCTGGAGACGGTTGAATGATGAATGTTCAACATTTTTCCCAACTGCCGGTGCGACAGGTCAGGAAATTCCAGGTGTTTGGAAAGAATTTGTTCTTTCGACTCGCGTTGGTTCACCTCCATTTTCGTTGAATCGAAAAACACGACTTCGAGTTTGACAGCATGTAAACAATACACATCAACGAGAAAGTGTGCAAAATTTGGTTGATTTTGACCCAATGGTAAAAAACTTATGCCCTGTTGAATGTGTCGCAATAATTTCGTGTTCGCCCTTTAGTAGATTTTCAGGCAATCTGCCACTTCAATCGATTAGAAATTTAATCACCTTTACGCTTCATTAGCAATATTTTTGCTTATAAAACAGAAAATGAGTAACACTTGACAATATTGGTAAGTATTTGTACTGTACATAAATTTGTAGAGAAATCACACTAAACAGCTCAGTATATTTCTAACATAGATATCAGAATTAAGCAACTAAGCATTTAAAATGCCAAAGCACAGGTATTTAACGGGGGTTCCTATGCGGGAAGTATCCTTCGTTCGTTGCTCTTGGTGCAAAAAATACCAGCGGATAAACAGCTGGCCAATAGAGAACCGGCGAATGAAAGCCCGCCGACAGCCATCCGTGGTGTCAGCCAGCCGCAGAAAGTTTAACAACGCGAAAACGGCCATTAAAAAGACTTTCGACTCATTTGGGGTGACTAGCTATCCAACTCACTCACGGCACGGCATGAGAGGATTGGAAAAGCGGCTCCTCAAAGGGAGTAAGCCAATTCAAAAGGTGCCCGGGGAAAAAAACCAAAGAGAAGTCATCAAACAGAACCATATTAGAATGGTTTTTATTAAATGGCCGAGATGAAATTGATTTCTGTTTCGTGTATGTCAACGGAAAAACAGCCCACATGGAGTCATCCAGCGCAAAGGAAACCACGGCTTTGAAACTAAAGAGTTGTTTCAAGAGTTAAATTTATTTTAAATGACGCATTCCTGCGGGAAGAGTTCCGATAAAAATCAGAATACGCACTACGGAAAGGCGGCTAGCTAGCAGAAGTAAAGCCAATAAGAATTCAGCCATCGGAAAGGTGTCCAGCAGAACATGTGTACATTTTTTAACAAGGTGATGATATTTTAATGGCCACTATATAACTTTGAAGCGTAGATATCAGCAATCTTACGCCAAAGGGCCAAACCAAACGGCCCTTTTCAGGGCCACCAAATGGTCTATGTAAAAGTCGATAATAGAATTTCCTAACATATTGAACTTAATAATGCAAAAAAACGGTTCAATGTTATCTAGGAAACCGGTCGTATCTTTTACACAACCTCACTGATTTGTTTTTTTTTTAATGTGTGGGTTCTGATCATGAGTCACCTACTCCGTTTTTGCCACACCAGCTGTAATTACACAGAGAACTACAGATGATGCTTCGGACTAAAGTCTATATCCACATTAATCCGGACACCTTCAAATCATTGTAACTTTTGAAATATTGCACGTAGGAATGAAAAATTTCACTGTGGTATAGCTGAGAGTCTATGATAAAAAAGACTATGATTGATGTTTACATTCCATGTTTGGTATTCAAGATGGCGACGAAAGAAAAACAAGTGCGCGAGCGAATTTTGTACGGGCGTACGGCAAATCCTGACTTGTCAATACGGGACCTTGCAAAAACATTGGATTTGCCTAAATCCACTATTCACGATGTGCTCAAATCATTTTCGGAACGTTTGACGGTGGACAGGAAACCGAGAAGTGACAAAAACATTGGACGCGCTGATCCTGTCATGGACCGAAAGGTGAAAAGGATATTAACGAAAAACCCAAATCTCTCCATTCGAACGGTGGCTCGTAAAATAGGGATGTCGCCTGGTTTTGTCCAAAAATCAAAACCACGTTTGGGACTTCAGTCGTATAAAGTAAAAACAGTTCCAAATCGCAACGACAAACAGAACTTGGCAGCAAAATCACGGGCTCGACGTTTGTACTGCGAATATTTGACGAAGTTTTCATGCGTTGTTATGGACGATGAAACATATGTCCTGGAGGATTTCATTTTTTTTATTCTGCTATGGCCAGAAATGCTACAGTTGAGCATTTCAGAACGAAGAAGGTATCGAAATTTCCCAAAAAATACCTTGTGTGTCATGACAAAAGCAATTTGCACGTGTGGCAAAAAGAGTAAATCTTTCGTCACTACAGGCACAATCAACAAGGAGATCTATCAGAAAGAGTGTCTGCAGAAGCGATTGCTACCATTCATCAAAAGTCACAAAGAAAAACCTTTGTTCTGGCCCGATTTGGCATCATGCCACTATGCTAAAACTGTGATGGAGTGGTACCAAGCAAATCAAGTGAACATTGTACCAAAAACCTTAAACCCGCCAAATTTCCCAGAGCTACGACCAATCGAGAGATCTTGGGCTCTGATGAACCGGAAGCTTTCTGGAAAGAAGCAAGGAATCAAAGACATCAAACACTTCCAGCAAATTTGGACAAAGACGGCTTCTACGATTTCTGAAGAGTCTGTACAAACCCTAATGGACGGAGTTAAGCGCAAAGTTCGAAAATGTTATGCAAATACCGAATAACTATGTTTTGTCTCCACGAATTGTTAAAACACATCCCATGAATCTGAAATAAACAACTACGACGGAAATATAATGCGAAATTTATGTTTTATTCATGTTTTGAGATGTCCGGATTATTGCGGATACAGACCGTATAATACATCCTCAATGTAAAAAAAACTGGTAATCCTAAATACCAGCGCCGGCCCCGGCCGAATGCAGGTCAAATGAGGAAAAAGTAGGAGTGTGTTGACGTGATTCTCATTTTGCGTTATACGTTTGCATTATAGCACCGGATTCAAGTTTGTATCCCGTTCAGATCTTTGAGAGATAATAAACAAACTTACTAGCTGAGGGGTATTATCAAATTCTAGGCAAATGTGGAAAGAGTCTATTGAACAATTCTCAATAGATTATGTTCAGAGATTTTAGTAAATCTCATGCAGAGTTTCACTTCAAAAAGATTAAACAGGTACTATGGGTATCCTCATTAAATCAAATGTTGAATGATAAGTAAATTCTACTAATGATTCTGCGGGTATCTCGTTAAGGGCTTTGTGCAAAATATACTCAGCATTCTATGAAAATCGTACGGGTCAGGATTCAAATTGTATTTTGATCAGGAAAATTAAAGTATTCTGCTGAGAATATTTAGAAAATTTTATTCCTGTTATGAGAGATCAAACTTTTTCAACACTCTTAGCAATAAGCAGATTAGGATTACAAGAAAAAAAATTAATTCAAGCTTTTTTTTTATAGATATAATTGAACTCCTTTGCCCTACAAAGCCAGACTTCATTGCCTAAGTGGTTTGTAGTTTAAACTGTTATCCCATCCCAACATGTCGAAAAAACTTAATGTAAGTTATATCACAGATCGGCTTAAGATTACTTACTGCGTTGAAACCATGGCCAATATGTACATACCTTAAAGAGAGAAAAAATGGATTTCGTTAGATAGAACAACATATATTACTGGAAATCAGGAAAATCAGAAATGAGAAAACCGGAAATGGAGTTTATCAATCTGCAAAATTTACCAATTTCGTTGAGAAATGAAATAAATGAGCACTAAAGTCGAGACGAACAACAAAACAACAAACAAAGCTTTTTAGCGTTGAATCCACACTATCTCTTTCTCTCTCTCTCTCTCTCTCTCTCTCTCTCTCTCTCTCTCTCTCTCTCTCTCTCATTTCGCCTACACGGCCAGCCATATCAACTCAATTTTGAGTCGTTTTTGACGCACTTTCGTCATTAGTGGAGTCACTCAAATTTGAGTAAGTGTAACTGGTATTGACAAGCCGACAAATCAAAAACATCGCCTCAAATCAGATGGATGTTTTTGATTTGTCGACTTGTCAATCCCAGTTACATTTACTCAAATTTGAGTGACTCCACTTTTGACGAAAGTGAGTCAAAAACTACTCAAAACTGAGTTTAAATGGCTGGCCGTGTATCGGGTAGTAATGGTCAAACCCAGAGGAACGGCGGCTCCAACCGAGCAATCACCAGAGCTGCTGCAGGTGATCGTTGGGGGTCTCTTTCAGAACCATGGCCCGAGTCCATGCCCCCCCGCCGCCGTAGATTTGTCCCATGATCAGCGTTTCAGTATCCCAGACCTTAAAGCTGTCATAGCGACGGAAGGGTGGGCGACTTAAGGGGAACACCCGTGACCACGTGGGCATTGACAACGGAACAACGGGGGCCGGTGACGAATGAAGAACTCATTGCGATAGCAAAGTCGCTAAAGATGAACAAAGCGCCACGACCGGATGGTATTCCTAACCTGGCCATCAAGATGGCTATCTTGCTGGCTCCCGAAATGTTCAGGGTGGTGATGCAAAGGTATCTGAACGAGGGCGTCTTCCCGGACGCCTGGAAAATTCAGACCCTAGTGTTGCTGCCAAAGACAGGGAAGCCACCAGGGGATCCATCGGCATATAGACCTATATGTCTGTTGGATACAGCGGGTAAGGTGCTCGAGAGGGTAATCCTCAACAGACTGACAAAGTACACGGAGGGTATAGGAGGTCTGTCAAACAACCAGTTTGGCTTCCGTAAAGGGAAGTCGACGGTAGATGCCATTCTGTCCGTCACTAAGACGACCAAAGTGGCAATCCAGCGCAAGAGGCGAGGAGTCCGCTACTGTGCAGTGGTCACCCTTGACGTGAGAAATGCGTTCAATAGCGCTAGTTGGGTGGCTATCGCCGACTCACTCCAACGCCATCAGGTTCCTGGGTACCTGTACAAGATTCTGGGAAGTTATTTCTAGAATCGCGTACTGGTGTACAACACAGAGGTAGGCCAGAAACGTGTCCAGATCACCGCAGGCGTCCCACAAGGTTCGATCCTGGGCCCGGTGCTATGGAACACGATGAACGACGAGGTACTACGGCTAGAGTTCCCGAATGGGATGAAGATAGTCGGGTTCGCAGACGACATCACCCTGGAGATATATGGTGAATCCATCGAAGAGGTAGAGCTAACGGTCTCCCACTCCATTGGTATTGTGGAGAGATGGATGAGTTCTAGGAAGCTGGAGCTAGCCCATCATAAGATTGAGGGGGGGGGGGTAGTTGCGCTTGACGGTAGCCCAGTAGCGTTCATTTGGACGAAGCTGTAGACAAATGGAAGAATTGATGTCTTTTTCAACGAAATCTACTCCATTTTCTAGCTGTGGTTTTTGGTGTAATGGGTTGACGTCAAATCAGGGCAAAACAAAGGAGGAACCTTGTGATGATGGTATAACGAAAGCATATTTTTCTGCAAACACTCAGTAGGTAAATTTCGACATTAATCGTACCTTTAGTGTAGAAAATCGATGACTTGGAGCCGCAGGAAGTCATACGAGAACCTTCTGGCCAATATTTTCCACCTGGAACGACTTTTCGGAGATGCTCACATCTTTGCCGATCAGCTTGGTGTAAAATTGCGGTCCTGGAAGCGTTCTGGAGTCCTCTTTCACATATGTTTCGTCATCGATCAAAACGCAGGCAGACGGTCGTTGCAAAAGTCGGCTGTATAACTTTCTGGCTCTGGTTTTCGGCCTGGATTTTTGCTCAGCAGTTCGATTTACAATTGTCTGCTTCGTAGAAGTCTTTAGCTTGTTGCGCTTCTTGATTTTTTGTACCTTTCCGACGGAGGTACCAGCCTTTTTGGCCAAATCATCGAATCAATTAAATTTTGGGTCACCTGGACCTGGTTTTCTTCCTCTTCTTGGCAGTTCCTCGAACGACTTGTGTTCCCCAAACTTGTGGATGATAGATTATACGCTATCGGGATTCATTCCGAAATGTTCCGCTATTTCGTTCATCGAGACAACCTTTCTCACGAAGCCACGTGTCAACCACTTAAATTTTAACACTCTTTTCGATTTGCGGCATCTCGGAAACGATCACTGTTTACCGAAAGTTCAGGAGCTCATCAAGTTGTTGACAAATGAACGCGTCGAATGTAGGTAGGCTCAGACCGATATTCTTACGCGTGTATGTGTGAGCGCATCATACGCGTTGCCAGTTTATTTTCGATGCAATCCTTATACGGCGTTAGTTCGGTTCCCACTCCCATTGGCTTAGCTAAAAATCTTAACTTTAACTACAAAGTTGACCATCTAAAAGACATTAATTAGACCGGTAGTTCTCTACGGTCACGAAACATGGTGCTGCGTACGATCTACGGGGGAGTGCAGATGGAAGACGGAACGTGGAGGAGGCGAATGAACCACGAATTGCACCAGTTGCTGGGTGAACCTCCTATCGTACACATCGCTAGAATCGGTCGACTACGATGGGCCGAGCATGTCGTAAGAATGTCTGATGACAGCGCTGTTAAAATGGTTCTCGAAAGCGAACCGACGGGTACAAGAAGAAGAAGCGAGCATCGAGCAAAGTAGATAGATCAAGTAGAAGGCGACCTGCGGACTCTTTGCAGACAGTGAGGCTGGCAAGTTACAGCCATGGATCGATTACAGTGGAGACAACTTCTGTGTACAGCAGAGACCACACCGGCCTTGGTCTGATTGGTAAGGTAAGTTATAAAAATACTAAAACTTGAACTCATCTAGACTGAAATTGATTGATACTCACCCAGTGTCAGTTTTCTATCAAATGTCCTCAAATTTAAAGACACTGTTAAGAAGGCGATTTGGAACCGTGTATTTCGAATACATAAATTTTTGTGTTAACGATGTCTACTTCATACAAATGAGGTAGACATCCGGTTCACGGCAGTAAATTTTCCGCAACATTTTAGCAAGTAAATCAAACACTTCATCAAAATTATCACACAGCCATTACTACGACTTATTCCAAGAATCCTCATTGATGACATTCCCAAATCCATTACATTTATCCTTCACATGTCCGTGAGCCCATCGGATGCCCATATTACAAACACTTTCATCGGCAAATCAAATTACCTATCCCAAGGGAATATCCCACCAACGAAAGCTCGTCCTTGCCCAAACTAATTACTTCTTCCCCCCAACTGCTGCAACAGCAGCAGCAGCTCCCGTAATTGGTCATCTCCTCCAAGCGCTCGTTCCACCGGTCATGATGAATCACCCCAGTACGCAAGATAGCACCATTCCGTTTCAAGTTCATAATTTTATTACAGCTGACAATCCAAAATGTATGCGCCCTAATGTGGCTCCCGATATGGTGACAGCCGAAGGCGAAGGCGGACCCAAAGTCCGGCAGACCGCTTGAAAAATATCCCAATAAATTTAATGAAGAAGCACAAAACTGCACCAACTCCAACTCAAGCGACAGTTTCCGAGAAAATTTATGCTGCAGACATGAAGGCGCTGGTGCCGCACGAAGACAAATCCGGCACCCAATTTCCGGCTGACCTTGCCCCAGATTCACTCGTCCCTCCCTTTATCTGGTCGCTTGTGTTTGTTGGCACTGACCAAGTAATTCGGCACTCCATAAAATCTCGGAATCAGTACAGAAGACCCAGTGATAGAAAAATGGAGGCAAAGCTCGATTAGACATGTTTATTCATTTTGGTAAATTGCTGCATTGTCGGCTACTTCTGGTTGACATGTTTGGCCCAAACGAATCGTGACGTCGTTAACCATGCAATAACACGTCCACCAGATGGAAGTTAGTACGAATAATCTAACTACTCACCCGGTCTCGACTCTTTATTTTTCCCCGAGCACACGCCAGAGAACAGCAACCTAGGATATCACTTTCCGGTATCGATTTTTTTTTCGCTTCCTCAATCGTAGTGTGCTCATCCCTTCGGAATACTCTAGCTGTATGCCACAGCGTTGACGTCACAGTGAAAAATCGGAAACTTTTCACTCTTGCTATAAAACAACAAACAATTTCCCCCCAACCCCCATCACCACTTCAGGCTGCACTGGAACAAGCGAACCCTTGAATTTCCTTTCCTAACCCAAAAGGACCAATCAACAACGAAGGGTGTTGATGATGATGACGATGATGGCGATGAAAAATACAAGAATCAACACTGGGAGCCCGAGCGTCAGGAGGAAGAGCGGCAGCACCGGTCGATTCTGTGTACATACCTTACACGGTAGGCAAATACAGCCTTTTTTCCAATTTTCAACCTCGTCCCACTTGGGGTACCTCATCTTGCACCGACCCCCCCTTCGATGCATACCGGCGACCTAGTTTGTCGGTTCGGTCTTCCTTTCCTTCGGTCGGTCGGTCGGTCGGTCGGTCGAGAAGTGGATACCTATACACTGCCAAGTGAGCCAATCTAGACCAGCAGCAAACCAACAGGCAGCGGGCCAAATCGACGTCAAGGCGCAGAGACTTGTGGTTGTAGCAGCAGTGGGTACTGACGACGATGACGCTGTTTTGTTTTTTTTTTTTCTTCTGTTCGCTGAGTTGAATGCGAAAATAACGAGGATTGCATCCTTTGGCCGGAGTTTTCGAGCGATGCAATGCTGTGTTCTGGTTTTGTGTTTATTCTTTTTGGTTTGTTAAACCACTGAAGTTTGTTTTGGTTTTGGAATATTGATCTCGCATGTATAGTTATGGATGGTTTGCGAAGATTTAGAGGCAGGTTGGAGGAGCATTATTTATTAAAATGATGGCTATGTAACTTTATTTGTGTGTAAGGTTTTTCTTAACCTTCCTAATATATTTGGATTAGTTCTTTAGAGGCTATTCGCTCCTTGAGGCCGGTAAAGCACTCCTCGTATTTTGTCACGAAAATACAGGAGCTTCTAAGTGCTTTATCTTCGCGTTATTTTACCATCACCTTTGTAAGGGTTCCTTCTCATTGTTCAATTATGGGCAATGAGAAAGCGGACTCGCTTGCAAAGGTGGGCGCTATGGAAGGCGATATTTATGATCGACAAATCGCCTTAAACGAATTTTTTGCTATTTTTCGTCAACAGTCACTCGTCAGCTGGCAGTATAAATGGAGTAAAGGAGATTTGGGGCGATGGCAACATTATATCATCCCAAAGGTGTCGAAGAAATCATGGTATGGATCATGGGGTATGGATGTGGGTCGAGACTTCATTCGTGTGATGTCTCGCCTCATGTCCAATCATTATTCTTTGAACGCTCATTTATGCAGTGTTGGGCTGAGTGACAGCAATCTCTGTGGCTATCAGGACGTAGATCACATTATTTGGTCAGGTGCTGAGCATCGTGCAGTCAGATCTGAGCTTAATGATTCCCTTCGGGCTCGAGGTAGACAACCCAATGTACCAGTTCGAGATATTTTGGCTCTGCGTGACCTGGAGTTTTAAACTCATTTATGTGTTTTTGACAAACATTAGCCTTAGATTGTAGTTAGTTTGACCTGTGTGTTTACTTAAAGGTTTTTTTTTCTTTTTTTTTAATCTGTGTTTGTGTTTTTTTTTTCTTTCTCAAACATGTTCAAGTCAAACGAAGCCAAAAGTTGTATAGTTTTAAGTTTTTTTAGACAATTTAGAATTGTTATATAAACCACAAATTCCAGCCCACCTTCCCATCCTTTCAGTTGTTATTCATATTAACCAATCGGTCCTATCCCCTTAACGTTAGGTTTAAGATAATTGATGTATATAAATATGAAAACTTGAGCCTGTACAAATAAATGAACTGAAAAAAAAAAGATATTGGGATCAATTCTGAACCATGGCGCAACTTCAATGTACATTATCTTTTTTTATTTTTAAACCAATCGGGCTGAACTTTTCTGAATATTAATAACTTATCGAATATTTCATTTTTGCATAAAAATATTTTTTTTAAAATCAGTTTATGGTGTTTGTACAGAAAAAGTGACACATAAGAGGGTCAATATTGTTCCGGATTTCCACCCTTCGTAGAATTTCGAAATTTTAACTTAGAGTCAATGTTTATGCACCATTTGAAAGGTTCTAGTCTCAAAAATGCATTAAAACAAAAACAAAAAACTGGTTCCAGTAACATTGTCCCCCGGGAATCTGCTACAAAGGGAAGCAAGTTTTAGTTTGGCTGGGTTAACAAAAATGCATATAAAACATGGTGGGCTTCGTGGTCAAGCGGTTAGCGGCGTCATACGTCGATCGATCGATTGCCATGAAGTGAGGGTTCGATTCCTGCTCCAGCCTGTGGAACTTTCCGCAAAAACGAAAATCTCCATACTGGTCCACTGGGTGTTAGGTTAAGTTGTCCGTTGTAATTCACTAGATGTTCGATGTTCAGTCTGTACAACCTCGAGTTGAAGACGGTGTAAATGTCTTTTCTTTCAAATTCCAGACTTATTGTAGATAATTGGCGTCTTGAGCAAAGTTTTTCAGTGCGTAACGAATCGTCTTTTGATATTATAATATTAGTTCCAAATCGTGCTGCAGAGATGGCGCTGGAGTCTATCTTTGCCAAATGGAGCTCTAGAGAGTTGCCGTCTTGGGCAAAGTTGTTCTAATATAACATGTAGTCATTTGACACTATTAGATTAGATCCAGATTTTGCATCCAAGAAGTCTATCATTTTTAAATGAAATTTTAGAGAGTTGCCGTTTTCGGTAAAGTTGTTGAGAATGTTAAATGCAGTCACTTGACATTATCAGATTAGTTCCGAATTGCGCCGCAAAGATGACGCTACAGTATATCTTTGCCAAATGAGGCTCTAGAGAGTTGCCGTCTTGAGCAAAGTTGTTGAGAATGTAAAATGAAGACATTTGAAATAATCACATTAGTTCCAGATCGTACACAAAGATGGCACTGCAGTCTATCATTGCCAATCATTGCTAATCTCACAAGACGACAAATGACATACTGCGAAACTTTGCCGAAGACTACAACTATTTAGAGCTGAATTTGGTAAAGATAAACTGCACCGCCATCTCTGCGGCAAAATATCTGGAACTAATATGATAATGTCAAAAGACGACATATGATATACTGAAAACCTTTGACCAATACGGCAACTCTCTAGACTACAGCGCCATCTCTGCGGCAGGATCTGGAACTAATGTGATAATCTCACAAGACGACAAATGATATAATGAGATACTTTGCCGAGAACGACAACTCTCTAGCGCTTCATTTGGCAAAGATAGACTACAGTACCATCTCTGAGGCATGATCTGGAACTAATATGATAATGTCAAAAGACGACAAATGCACATACGACAGACGACATACTAAGAAACTTTATCGAAGACGGCAACTCTCTTAAACTAGTCTGGAATGTTTTGTATGCAATTTCGTTCACACATCGGAATCAAAACCTCCTTCCCTTCGTAGCAGATTCCCGATGGCCAATGTTACTGGAACCAGGTTTTGCTACCACCAATGCATTTTTGAGACCATAACCTTTCAAATGGGGTAAATAATTTGTCTAGGTTGAAATTTCATAATTCTAGAAAGGGTTAAAATCCGGCTCAATATTGGCCCTAATGGCTTATGTGTCAGTTTTGAACTGATGTAATGATTTTTTTTGTAAGTATCTTATGTAAGATCTGCCTTTACAACAACAATCCAAACGTCCAACAAGTTGTATGCAAGGTTGCTTTAACATGAATTTGGCTTAGTAGCCAGGATGAGGAGCTCAGTAGCCAAACTGCAACCGCTTTTGCGAGCTGAACAGAAGCTTAAGAGTAGTAATTCGCCACCGGAGCTCATTTATCTGCAGTTTGGTGACTTACTTGCGACTGTTTTTGCTAATTGTTTACAGGAGGACTGTTATTCCAAAATTCATGGCTCACAACGATGTGGCTTGTGCCGTTGATTATCGGCACATTTAAAAATGAAAGTACCAAAAATAATCGACTAAAAATGTTCAGATCTCGTCAAACTAAAATCCCTGGGATCATGGCGTTACTAGGATAGTTTCTTGAATCTATGAGCGGCAAATGTTTCTGTAGATTAGAAAACTCAGATAAAGATTCAAATAAATAACGATTTGAATAGATTCAAATATATAACGAAGAAAGTTCATTAGAAGGGTCATTCCACACTAAGTATCCACGCCGCATGTATTCGACTTTCACCGATTTGCACCAAACTGTGAGGATTTCATCTACCACCCATATGTTAAAATCCCAGTTTTGAACCGATTCGAACCACTCCTCGGCAAATGGGACCACCCCCGTTTATCAAGTTTTTGAAAACATGCTTTTTTTAAACAGCTTGTATCTCTGAATACATTATGTCCAAATTTGCTTTTTGAGGCAAATTGTTCAAGGAATCAACAAAAAATATAATTTTTTAGTGACAGTGTTGCCAAACATGCTGTTTTTTTATTTTCAAAATTAAATTGTTTTTGTTATGTTTAGAAAGACAACGTGATAATCACTCTGCGACGGTTAAGGTCAATAAATAATTTTAGATCAGGTAGCTGTTTTTACAAATATAGGAACTTACAAATATGTGTCGTAATGTGTTTGCATCACACTAAAACTTTATTTAATTAATCAGTGGACATTCTATTCAGTTCAACATAAAGACAATTTTCTCAGCGACAACTTTGCAGAAAATCACTTTTTGAATAAATGTAAGGAACAAAAGTGGTTAGCCCCCCACCACGAGTTCAGATAAACGGTGTTGAAATCGAGTCGGTAGACGAATTCGCGTTTCTGTGCTCATTGCTGACCGCCGATAATGATACCAGCAGAGAGACACAAATGCGCATTATGGCTGGCAATCGTGCCTACTACTTTGAACTCCGAAGGACGCTAAGATTGAACAAAGTTCACCAAACTACAAAAATTGACCATCTCCAAGACATTTATTAGCCCGGTTGTGGTTTACGGCCACGAAACATGGTTATTGCTAGTGGAGGACCAACGAGCCCTTGGTGTCTTTGAACGGATGGTGTTGCGTACGATCTACAGTGCAGTGCAGATGGAAGACGGAACGTGGCGGAGGCGAATGAACCACGAATTGCATCAGTTGCTGGGAGAACCTTTTCCATTGTACACACCGCTATCGGTCGACTACGGTGGGCTGGGCATGTCGTAAGAATTTCTTGAAAATATTCTTGAAAAGGTTCTCGATAACGATCCGACGCCCACAAGAAGCAAGGTAGTTAGATCAAGAAGAGGGCGACCCGAGGACCCTTCGTAGACTGCGAGGCTGGCGAGGTGCAGCCAGAGGCCACATCGGCCTTAGTCTGATTGGCAAGGAAAGTAACAAAAGTTGTTGATCTTTGAATTTGCTTGTGCCTTATAATTAAGTTCAATCATTTCTAGAACGTGGCGCAAAATCATGCCTGCTATGGCAAACTGCACAATATGGTGTTGCTTACTAATCTTTCAAATAAAATTATAACTTTTTCAGCTAACGCTCGGCTGAAAAATGAACTTTGGCGAAGTTGTGCACGGAAATATTTTCTATAAGAATAATTATAGAATATATTGTTGGGAAAATTTGGGAAATGACTAGCTGATAGAGAACAAACAGTTTACTTTCTCCATGGTAATTTCAAAGAATACTTCGAATGACGTGTCGGTCGCTTATCAAACGAGCTCAAATTTCAACAGACTATTCAGAACGTGAATTGAAAGCGTTGGTGGACAGGCGAGCGAAAATTTAGGAATTTGCATTAGTTCAATTCGTAGTTTTATGGCTTTTATTTCGTACGCATTCACTTCCTATTTACTATTTCCATGTAATACCATTAACGCAAAAATCCTAAATCAGTAAATTATTAACAACATTCAGAAAATCACTTCTAGATGAATATTGTTGTTCATACGCCGAATTTATAATGAAACGGAAGTAACTGTTTCTAAATTTCCAAATTCTTCAGTGTAAAATTGAATTTTAAAACATCGCTTAACAGTTTAACCCCTTCAGGCCTAAGCGGTCATATATGACCCCAAAAGGAAGATGGCTGTATAAAATCACAGACTGAATGAGTTCAGAATGAAAAAAATAAATGCCTTATTGATAGAGTAAAGCGTTGTTTTACAATATGGTAAACGTTAAACATTTTTGTATCTTTCTAGGATGTTCTAGGTTATCCAAAATGTACTTGAGCTCAGAATTTCAGATCTACAGTTGCAACAGTAGGTTTTCGGAGTATGCGAAGGGACAATATGTATTTAACAATATTCATTGAATAGTGTGGAAGATCAATAGACATAATTCGACAATCTTGGGATATTCTAGGTCATCCAAACTGTCTTTAAGTTCAAAACATAAGATCTACAGTTGTGACAGTAGTTTTTTTTTTTCTATATAAAGTGACGATATGTATTCAAACATATTCAATGAATCTTCTGGAAGGTCAACAGTTATTACTTTATAACTTTGTTAGCCTCTAGGTAATCCAAACTGTCCTGGAGTTTAGAACTTAAAATCTACGGAAGTTAATGTAGCTTTTTGGGCTATACAAAGTTACGTCACTCTCGCCCCTCCCGGAACGACCATCGCATGGATCCCCGGCCACTGTGGGATCCTAGGAAATATTGAGACTGACCGCCAGGAATGGATGGCATCTAGGGAACCATTCATCCGCAAAATCAAAGGTGTAACGCATAACGTGACCATAAATCACAGAATATTTTTTCACGTCTTGGATCAGGACACACAAACGCATCGCACAATCTAAGCGGAGTTGAGCTTTATCATAAAAACTGTCCCTTGTGTCATATGCATCACACGGTATAACATTTTACCTGCCACTGCCCGCAATATGACCCACGCAAGCTCTACGATATTGGTTGCAGCATCAAAGATGCATTGCGTGACGAACCTTCCTCCAAAGCAGCCCTGATTTGCTTTTAAGAGACGCTCAACTTTATAAAAGGATATAAACTCTGGCACCCGATTTTCTCTGGCATGAGATGAATTAGATATTCCCACCCAACCAACAACCAGGTATAGAGATCGCACCAATGCTGGGCCCCCCTTTGAAGCCTGCCATCGCAACGGAATCATCCAAGCCCTCGCTACCGGATTAAATCTTGTAACACGAGCAACCTGATACTAGATAACTTCAGAGTAAAAGACATTTTTCACTTACCAACAAGTAAAATTTCTTAAAACTCTGTATAAAAACTAATCGGTAGATACGTCCCTTCAGGATTTCATTTATTTATTTTAATGAGCTGAACCAGCCGAAGCTGAAAAGCTCAATAATGAAGTTATCTAATCTAATCTAAGTTACGTCACGTATTCAAGCATATTCAGTGGATATTTTCGTACGTAAAAATCCATAAGAAGATAATCTTGGGATGGTCTTGGCCATCCAAACTGTCCTGGCGTTCAGAACATAAGATTTACAGTTGTAACAGTAATTTTAAGGCAATACAAAGTTGCAATAAATATTCAAACATATTCAATGAATATTATTAAAGGTCAACAAACATTATAAAGTAATATGACATGCTCAAGGTCATCCAAACTATCCTTGAGATCGAAACTTGAGACGTACAGATGTAACAAAAGTTTTCCGGGCTATGCAAAGTATTGAAACATATTCATTGAGTATCTTGGAAGAACAACCGACATTCGGAGATAATTTTCGGATGTTCTTGGTTATCCAAACTGTCCTGGAGCACAAAACTTAAAATCTACAGCTGTAACTGTTGCTTTCTGGACTAAACAAAGTAACAATATGTAATTGACCAAATTAAGTGAGTCTTCTGGAAGGTCAACAGATATAATGAGATATCATGGGATATTCTAGGTCACCAAAACAGCCCTTGAGTTCAGAAGTTAGGATCTTCTGCCATAACAGAAGCATTAAAACCTTTGAGAGGTGACGATATGCACACAAAAACATTCAGCGAATCTTCTGTAAGGTCACCAGTCATTATCAGATTATCTTGGGAAGTACAGGGTGTCCAAATATTATCCGTACAACAAAATGGTGTTAAAACTATCTTTTATTGTTGGATTAAAAAATCAATATGTATTGTTTGTTAGAGCAATATTTTTGCAATTTACAAGTTTAATTTGACCATTTCAAAATGGCTGCCTCGTGCTGAGATGCATGCCTTCAAACGTTTCGGGAAGTTATCCACGATGGCCGCGAGTTCTTCGATTTGTTCCCAAACCTTTAAAAGAGACGATTTGACATGTTCTTGTGATTTATGTGGTGTACTGCAGGCTCTTGACACCAAGATGGACCATACCGAATAGTCCATCGGATTCAAATCCGGTGAGTTAGAAGGCCATTAATCTTTCGTTAAAAAGCTTGGGAAAATGCGTTCGCAAAGACTAATAGTCTTTTTTGCGCCATGAGCCGGCGCCCAGTTTCGTTGAAAAATACCCATTAGGTATTGTTAAACCACGTTGATATGCTGAGTTTAATCCGCTTGGTTGTGTTGAAAAATGCCGACAAAGTATGTACAGATAATTTGCAGACATCCTGTACAAGTTCATAAAAACTGACATTGAGTTCAGAACTTAAGAAATATAGTAGTAACCGTATCCTTTTGGGCTATACAAAGCTACGATAAATATTCAAACATATTCAATGAATATTATGTAACGTCCACAGACATCATAGGATAACCTTGTTAGTTACAGGTCATCCAAACTGTCCTTCAAAACATAAGGTCTACAATTGTAACAGTAGATCTATGGGCTGTACAAAGTTAAAATACATATTCAAATATATTCAATTCAAAGCTTCCGAGACGCGAGGTTTCGACACGTGTGTTGTAGTTTTTACAACAGTAGATCTTAAGTTCTGAACTCAAAGACAGTTTTAACGACCTAGCACATCTCAAAAAAATATTTCCTACTTTTTTTTAATCATTGCTATGATATTGAGCACCAAATCAATCAGAGTACATTAAATTGCTTGTATAATGACGCTCGGAGAAATGTGGGCCTGAAAGGGTTAATGAAATAATTCTGTTGTGGAATGCGTCCGTATTCCGATCACACTTCTCAATTTATTCTGAACAAACTTCTGTGCATAATCTAAATATCACTGTCAAGTTTCTTAAAATAGCCATAGTGCTGAATGTATTCAACGTTTGGTAATAGAACCTTGAAACCAAAAATATTTAAAGAAAATTGTTAGCTTTAGAAAGAACCTCAAAGAACCATTAGAACCTCATAGAAAGTATGAGCTAAGATGCCTCCCTTAGCTCAGTCAGCAAAGGTACAGCTACAAAGCAACACCATGCTGGAGGTGGCTGGGTTCGATTCCTGTCCTGGTCTACGAACTTTCCGTTAAGGCAAATTTCTCGTCTCCCTGGGCATAGTGTATGATTGTATGACACACCCATACTAATGCAAAAATTGTACCTGGCATCGTAAGCTCCCAATTAATAGATTCTGACTTGTTTCATTTAGGCAAAATGACGGATAGCAGTCGCAAATCGGGCTACTTGCGTATTGCGTAACCTGCTTAAATGCTGGAAAAAAAATTAAAAAATACAATATGCATATGATACAATATTCGTGTGTTGGGCTCATATTTTATCAAGGACTTTGTGATTTCAACGTCGTTGACAGTTCGCAGATAATTATTTGAGTTACTAAACTGTCTTCAGTTTGGTTCGCCACCAGACACTTTTCATTTATTGAAAATCCTCGCTCCATCGTCGCATTTTCGTGTATCTTTTTGTCAAAATTGGCATCTCCTTCTTGAAATGACCAATCAGTTCTAGCCAAAACTTGTCCAAACGCTGTGTCTATTCTCTGGAATCTGGCAAGCAACGTCTTTCAAGACGGCATTGAGCACAGCTGGCCAAATTCTTCTTTCACTTAGCGAGCAACTGCAGCGCTCAGATGGTTTCCAAACACAGCTCCAGACGCTTTTTAGCTATGCATATCCGTGAAGTGAGTTATAGCATCAAGGTTAATGCAGATGACGTATCGCGCTAACGGGTTAATGGAGATTTGTTGAGTAGCTTCCTCAAAAAACTACAGTAAAAAGATCGACCGTCGTTTTGGAATGCCAAAACGTCTTTGTCGGATTTTTTTTGCGAATTTTCTCGCTTTCTTGATTGCCGATTTAGAGGTTAAAACCGATTTCCACATTAAGGGCTGGCAGAAAATTGGTCTCCGTCAATTATATTTGAATATCGATATTGCTTTGACTGTCAGATGCTCGGGCTTAACAATTTTCTCCATAGCGGCTCTAACTAGTCCCGACAAATCGTCAAAAAGAAACGAAGCGATAGGAGATTCGGTCTAGGAAACGACTCGACAGCTTTGGTCCTAGCATCTCATCGTCTACCGCATCAACCGCAACAGCGAACAGTTTGGATCGGAATACCGACGCTCCGTTTGAAATTCGGATGACTTTCCTTCAGCTTTCTTTCTTCCTGCTTCCTGACTTCATCCACAAATCTTCTCAATGAGGCAACATTTGTAGCGCTCTTCTAGCAACTTGTTTATTTTCCACCCAACCAGAAAAAGCACAATTTTATATCATTTTTATCTAAAGCTCTCCATTGGTAATTCTAGTATCAAAAATATTGCCAGGCATCAATTGGTCGACATTTTATAGTAAGTCTATTTAAGACACCAGGGTGCACCCCAAAACGGTTTCCCCAATTAGCTTAAATTGCAAATGTTCATAATTAGGCACACTGTATTACAACTAGAACTGTGCACTTAAAGGACCCACATTGCATTGCTGCACATATTTGCAATTGTACGCATTGTACGTATCGCTTCGTTTGCATCGTTGCAATAGTGAATCATCATGCTAATCGCTGTTGAATACTTCGGAATCACCTTCGCGCGAGTGAAGAATCGCAGAAGCGAAAGGGAATACAAAAAACAGAGCGAGCCATTCTCTGAGCACCGATGCTCACCCATGATAAAAGGAGAGCCTACTACGGCCGTGTTCAATCGTGTTGGAGAGCAACCGGGCACACGCTCGCACCATTCGACTCAATTTTGAGCCGTTTTTGACTCACTTTCATCAAAAGTGGAGTCACTCGAATTTGAGTAAACATCGTTGAGATTATCAAATTGACAAATCAACAAAATCGGCTTGCATCGAATGGATGTTAAAGAATTGTCGACTGGTCAATCACAACAACGTTTACTCAAGTTTTAATAAATCCACTTTTGATGCAAGTGAGTCAAAAACGACTCAAAATTGAGTAAATTTGATGGCCGTGCAGGCGATAACGTTAAAATTGAGAGAATCAACTATCTTGCTCTGGGATCTCGTTGGGCCCTCTTCTTATCATTTTGTACTGAAAAGAAAATTTCCTACATAATAAGGAAAATGAAAATTCTTATATAGGGATGTAAGCGACATGAAGCTCTTTAAGAAAATAAGTAGCGACGCAGAAGAAATCCAGAATGCAATCAACCTATTTTACACTTGGTTTAGTAAAAGTCTACTTCAACTCAACATAAAAAAGATGTTACTTAATACCAATTAGCAGAAAAATTTAAATATTGAAGTTTTTCTAGGACACCACATTGTAGAAAAATGCAAAATTATAAGGAAGTGTGATCCTAGATTTAAAACTAACTTCTATAGAACATTATAATACTATCATAAGCAAAGCCAACAACTGCTACTTTGTTGATTCCATTCAACAACTAAACGAACGACTAAAACGGCGAACTATTTGGCAGTTTTGATTGGTTACCTGAGTTTATAAGCAAACTTCTCTTATCGTCTTAAAATTATCAACCCACCGAATTATCATAAATCAAGGCGAAACCTTTTAATGAAAAACATCGCCCAACAATTAATATACTTATCCGCGATCTCAGCCTCAAATCCCAAAGAAACACAAAAAATACAAAAAACAAAATCCAATCTCCACCGCAAAAGCCTTACGCCAACAACTCCTTCGAACACGCATCGATTACGTACGCAACCTGTTTTTTTCCTCTGATTTTCGGCCACAAACGTTCCCACACACCAGACGACACATAACAAATAATTGACCATCGCCGTGGATCGGCCGCAGTTCCCCCGAAAATCCAATATTTTTGTGACAGACAAACCCGCACACACACACATACACACACTCACACACTCACACAACCACCCAAATCAAGCCAAACCAGACGACTTTTACTCTGCACGGGGCGATGACGACGTGACAACGAAAATTGGGCGAAAGGATGATTACAAAACAAACCTGTTTCGGATTTTTACGTCTGACCAGCTGACCA
This sequence comes from Aedes koreicus, assembly GCA_024533555.2. NCBI lineage: Eukaryota > Metazoa > Arthropoda > Insecta > Diptera > Culicidae > Aedes > Aedes koreicus. The sequence continues at coordinate 711,191 of JAHHFK020003330.1, forward strand.
ACTGACGGACGGCTTTTGGCGCTTTTTTTTCTGGGTTCCAATTTTTTGGGTTCCATCCAGCCTAATGAGTTAGATTTGAGCCACTTTCGGCTCTCGGAGGCAGCATGGAAATTTTCCTATTTGGGCTGCCGCTTTCTTCGTGGCTCGGAAGCAGGCTCAATTGTCGCATGTTCAAGCGCATTTGTCATACGAGTCGCGCTCGTGTCGATCCAAAAGGGTGGGTGTTAATTTACGGAAGTGGGTGGGTGTAAACTTGCTGCGAGTTTCACTTTCGATTTCTGCAATCGAGGTTGCTCATGTGTGGTGTGGTTACGTCACAATCGGTTCGAAGGTACTGCATTAGGGTCCTGATGATTTTGATTGAGATTCGATCGAGCTGTTCTGTTCGTGAGATTTTCGGATTAAATCCACATAATCGAACTCGGCGAAAACCCAGTCCACCTTGATGAAGTAAGCGATTGAGTAAGGAGTCAACAAAATAAGAGGGAAAAACAAGACAAGAAGCTAGTGAATGGAGCAAGTTAGCTGAACGGTGATCAGACAAACGACCACGAGAAGACAACGAAAAAGAAAGAAATTGCGACAGCCTCGTTAAATTTTGGAACGCGCCTGACTGCGCTATTTCCAGTGCAAAAAAAAAAAAAAAGATGAAAGACGGCGTTGTGAGCGGGTTTCGATTTTTCGGCAATCTATCTTGTCAGTGTCTCACATGTGTGTGGCAGGCGGCTTCTCCGACGACGACGACGACCAACTCGACTGTGGACTAACCTTTCTCTTATTTGAAGCAGCCGATTGTGCACCGACTAGGAGGTGTGCAACATGCGTCAGCTGGTTACGGATATGGCGGAAAGGGATTCGGACCGGGGAGTTTTCAAGTGTTGCGGAATTCGAGAGTGCCTTTCCCGGGTGGATTTTGGAGGAATTTTGAAAGTGCAGATGGTTTGCAGCGATACTTGGAATTTTGGCGGATGTGGTGGAATTTGAATTCAGTTGCGAAAAATAAGGATGTTGGACATTTTTAACCTTTTGAGAACATGGAGGGGTTTATGACATTCGGTAAATTAATGAGGTTTTAAAGTAGTCCAATCAGCAACAGAATGTACCATCGACATCAACATGGAAAACTATTTTGACGGATTTTCAGGAATAACTGTGAAACTTCTTGTATAGTCGATCAAGTTGAAAAAATCTGAATCTTCTGGTTAGCTTGTAAGCATCTTGCTATGAGCTACCAGCTGGTTATCCACGGATTGCCTGTCGATCTGCCAAATTTGGAAGACGGCGGCATTGAGTTATCTCGAATTAAAATATTCTGCCCATATCACATATATTTGATTGAATGATTGAACGGATTGAAGATAATGAAATCATTGGGCATAGGACCAAGTTTCCCCCGTTTGGTACAAAACAGACAGCTTGGAGTTAAATAGAAGCATAAAGTTGCCATATGGAACGAAATGCTTCTAGAGACTCTAATTTCACCAAACCCTTGAATCGTAATGTTAGGTGGATAAGAATAGATTGCTTTTTAGGACGTTCAACTTTCTTTATGCAGAATTACGTCCCAGTAGATAAATTGTTCGTAGAATGTAGTTGTACAAATTGGAAGTGTTTTCTCAACCAAAACCACTACCATACTTTGTGAGTAGCCCCAACAGCATCCTTACTGTTGGTTCAAATCAGTCCGAATCACCGATGGTTTAGTGGTAAACGTGGTTGCCTCTCACCCCAGTCGGTTTGATATCAATTCCGTTCGGCTCTGTTGAGATTTTCTGACACTGAAAATCTCTGATTACGTCTTCCTTAGAGTATCGAGCATCGAGCTAACATTCCTTCCCTTCCCCAATTGATCTACAAGGACGTGGTCGCCGCCATTATTGATCCTACAAATGAGGGCATCCGGAATTGCACTTTGAGGATGATTACTCGCAAATGGCATTCCGTTGCTCCTCTGTGATACGTAACTTGAAGCTTCTAGGCGGTGGGCTTGTGAGGGTTAAAAAAACAAAAATAAAAAAAAAAACAAAAAAAAAAAACACAAACAACAATAGGGGAAAAAAAAAAAAACATATAAAAATGGATTTCTGTCTGTCTGTCTGTGACTGTCTGGCTGTCTGTCTGCCTGAACCTTATAGACTCGAAAAATACTAAACCGATCGGCGTGAAATTTTGTATGGAAGGATTTTTGGGGACCGGGGAAGGTTTTTATGATAGTTAGAGACCCCTCCCTTCTCCCTGCTCCCATACAAATGAAACACAAATTTCTGCATAGCTCGAGAACTAATAAAGCAAAGGAAACCAAATTTAGCATGTGGGAGTTTTTGGAGGCAAAAAATGTTTCTACTGTGGTTCGAGACCCCTCCCCCTTCCAGAAGGAGCGGCTCTGATACTAAGGAAACAGAAGTTTCTGCATAACTCAAGAACTTTTCAAGCAAATGGAACAACATTTGGCATGTGGGGTTTTCTGGAGGCAAGAAATGTTTCTATGGTAGTTCGAGACCCCTCCTCTCTCTAGAAAGGAGGGCTCTCATACAAATTAAACTGAAATTTCTGCATAACTCGAGAATTAATAATGTAAATGGAACCAAATTTGGCTTGTGGGGATTTTGGCGGGAAGAAATGTTTCTATTGTGGTTCGAGCCCCCTCTTCCCTGTGCTAGGGCAAGGGGGGGGGGGGGGGCTCATACAAATGAAAAACAAATTTCAACCAAATATGAGAATTATCCCTACTGTTATGAAAATTTGTATGCAGGGGATTTTGGGGCCGGAGAAGGTTCTTATGATGGTTCGAGACTCCTCCCTCGTCTGGAAAAGGGGAGCTCCCATACAAATGAAACTGAGCTTTTATGCCTAACTCGAGAACTAATCAAACAAATGGAACCCAATTTAGCATGTGGAGGTTTTGGAGGTAACAAATGTTTCTATGGTGGTTAAAGACCCCTCCCTTATCTGAAAGGGATGGCTCTCACACAAATGAAACTGTAATTTCTGCATAACTAATCAAGCAAATGGAAACAAATTTGGCATGTGGAGCTTTTTGAAGGCAAGAAATTTTGCTACTGTGATTCGAAACCCCACCATTCTTTTGGGGGGGGGGGGGGCTCTCATACAAATTAAACACAAATTTCAACCAAACATGAGAATTATCCCTACTGTTATGAAAATTTGTATGCAGGAGTTTTTGAGGCCGAAGATGGCTCTTATGATGGTTGGAGACTCCTTCCCCGTCTGAAAGGGGAGGGGGGTAGCTCCCATACAAATGAAATAAAAATTTCTCCATAGCTCGAGAACTAATCAAGCAAATGGAAGCAAATTTAGAACGTGGAAATTTTTGAAACGATTTATGTTTCTACGATGCTTCGAAACCCCTCCCTTCTTTGGAAGGGCGGGCTCTCATACAAATGAAACACAAATTTCAACCAAACATAAGAACTATCCCTACTGTTATGAAAATTTGTAGGAGTTGCAGGAGTTTTTGGGGTCGGAGAAGGTTCTTATGATGGTTCGAGGTCCTTCCCCGTCTGAAAGGGGAGGGGGGGCATACAAATGAAACACAAATTTTTGCATAAATCGAGAACTAATCAAACAAATGGGGCCCAATTTAGCATGTGGAGGTTTGGGAGGTAACAAATGTTTCTATGGTGGTTTAGGACCCCTCCCTTATCTGGAAGGGATGGCCCTCACACAAATGAAATTTAAATTGAAATTTATGCATAACTAATCAAGCAAATGGAAACAAATTTGGCATGTGGAGTTTTTTGAAGGCAAGAAATGTTTCTACTGTGGTTCGAAACCCCTCCCTTCTTTGGAAGGGGAGGCTCTCATACAAATGAAACACAAATTTCAACCGAACATGAGAATTATCCCTACTGTTTTGAAAATTTGTATGCAAGGGATTTTGGGACCGGAGAAGGTTCTTATTATGGTTCGAGACTCCTTCCCCGTCTGGAAAGGGGAGCGGGGAGGTCACATACAAATGAAACAGAAATTTCTGCATAACGCGAGAACTAATCAAGCAAATGGAACCAAATTTGGCATCTATGGATTTTTAGAGGCAGGATTTTTTCTATGGTGGTTCGAGACCCCTCCCCCCCTCTCTCTGAAGTTGGGGGGCTCCCATACAAATGAAACAGAAATCACTAGTAAACGCGTGCAAATTCCTTCTAATTCCACTAGAAAAAGCATATCCTTTGACAGATATGCTTAGATCGTCTGCGACTTACGGAGCATCGCAGTAGGTCTTGTATTTATAGTAGACTAGCTGAACCCGGTGCGAGCCTTGCAACGCTTGCAGTTAAATGAATGAAAATGTAATAGAACTGGCGCTTTTAGGTTTTTTTTAAATGGTTCAGATATGCAGCTTCGCTTCATGTATAAACTAACGGATGTGCGTGGTGTTGACTGTCTATCAGTTGTTTCTTTGTTTATTACGCGCGATGCATCGATATCGGGAAATTGTCGTGAACTGTTTTTCTAACAACAACCGAACCTGCAACGAATTCAGACGTCTGAAATCTCTTGGGGTTAAGCGGAACTTTGTGTGTACGACCATCAAGAGATACCAGGAGACCTCTTCGTTCGCGGACCATGTGAGATCCGGTCGGCCACATTCGGCAAGGACGCAACGAACCATCTTGACCGTGAGCGAGCGGATCCGGCGCAAAATGAACCGCTCAATACGGAAACTAGCTGCTGATCTCGACATTTGCACTGGAACCGTCCACACCATAATCAGCAAGAACCTTGGATGTGAGGTTTACAAAAAAAAAAAACGTAAGCTCCATACCGTTTCAGAAGCTATCGCCAAAAGAGGTTGGACAGAGCAAATTTGATACTCTCTCGGCTCGCTGATCACGACTTCATTTTATCGGGCGAGAAACTTTTGGTACTGGGGCAGCCTTCCAATGCGCAAAGTGATCGATTTAAGGCGACAACGAGGGTAAGCAGTCCTGCATCTCAAATCAACATTCCTCGGTTCCTAAGGGCAGCGTCAGTGATGGTTTGGGGGTTAGTTTGTAAGCGTGGTAAGCTCCCTTCGGTATTCATCGAAATAAACGTAAAAATCAACGCGGCATACTATAAAACGGAGGTTTTGGAGGTTGTTGCCCCAAGTCTACGACAACTCTGCGGAGATAATCACTATGTGTTCCAGCAGGACGATGCGTCAGCTCACATAGCGAATGTAGTTCAAGCCTGGTGTCGTACAAATTTGACGGATTTTCTGGACACAAATGTGGCCTCCCAGCTCCCCAGATTTAAATCCATATGACTTCATAGTTTGGTGTCACATGATGTCAAAGCTAAATGATTACAAAATCATAAACTTGGAACAGCTCAAGAGTCTTCATAGAGATTGAACAAAATTCGGAGAAAGATCGCCTTAAAATGATTATCAATGCATGCTTAATACATTGAAACAGATCAACTCAACTTGGTTTAATCTGAAGCTCGAGCGAAATTTGTTCAAAATCCTGAGAATAAATTGCTCGTAGTTGAGGACACGCCTGAGAAACATTTAAGAATAGATTCGTCACGTTAGATTTGCTAATAATCGAAAAAATGCTTGCAAATTTGGTTTGAAATACCGAAGAAAATACTCTGACAACTTGTGTAAGATGCAATTATAATCATTAACAGGATTCATCTGAATTCTGATCAAAGCGGTTCGAAGTTTGGATCATAATTTCATAGCGCTCAAAGCCAAATTTTCACACAATCTTGAGCAGGCTTTTATTGAAAAAAAAAAAAATCAAAAACATAACCTTATTCACATTGAAAGTCCGGATAGAGCTTACATAGAACCCTGATGCATACTTTTTGATGATACAAGGAAGATTCTCTCAAAACCAAATTCAAACCAAAAAGATTCCATAAAATCTGTTCGAAATTTTATTTATTTATTTATTTATTGTCGTCAATCAAAGTAGACCATTGATGCAATGATGCCACGTGGTTGCTTTGCGTTGACAGCAGCAGGCTGCAGGTCATGCTGCAGGTGGCAGTGTTGTTAGAAAAAACAGTCCAATGAGCCGTTCGTTTGGATAGTTATCAGTATCAGCTGAATAACTGTTTCCACAAGCGTCGAATCGCTTTGCGGTCTTCGAAGAAAAGGCAGCCGGTATAAGAAGCAAGTGCAGAGAAAAAGAAACAAAAATTTTAAGCTTTTTATTGATAAACATCTACATGACAGTTATCGCACAACTGCAGCGCCGCCTACCAGGAGCATAACGACATATATTTGAAGTGTCGGTTTAAAGTTTTACACAAGTAGCAGACCGAAGATGAACGTCTGTTCTCTGTGCTATAATATGGAAATCAAAAGGTGGTCTTATTGTCTTTCTCGTAAGTGGTGTCTGTAACTTCTAAAGTGGTGAATGAACAACGATCAATTTAATACAGATGAAAATTCGGGTTACTTCTAGAAATTTCAGCTCAATAAGTTCACGAGAAAATGAAAGACAAGCCTCCAATCATGACCATTTGGTATGAAAATCTGGCTCTGGTCTTATTGTACTGTCCGGCACTGTAATACTAATCCAAGATATCCTCATTCTCAGATTTCGTAAAAAAAAGGACTTGCGTTGTCAAAATGGAATTCGTTCTACATCCCAGGTAAAAATAACCCCGTTCAGGCTATCGTGAAATATTGCCACAACATGTAACGCAATAAACGCTGAATATTCTGAGTGGAGTTTTCTAAACAGTATGGAAAAGATTGAGTTGAAATTCCGAGCCAAATTAGGCTAGGTATCCACAAAAAAAAAAATCGTAGCATTATACTACAAGTAGCTCTCAACTCAAAGGAAGATTATGAATCTGATTTTTTAATCATCCCGATGAGAATTTGTTCAGTACTCTATAAAAGATTTGCTGCCAAACTCGCTCAGAATGGCACTTAAGATCCAATTGGATGCTCAGCTAGAATTTGCCCAGACACTGGAAAAAGATTGAATTAAATAAAAATATCACACAGTGATTATGCGATGCTGCTAAGGGTAGTATAGCAGGAATTAAAATACTATTATGAAAATTTCATAAAAATTTCATCAGTTGCTCCGTAAATTAATCTGAACTAAAAAATTTTCAAAGTTTCAGAAAATTCGAAATTTTAATCAACCCTTAAACCATGACCGATTGAGCCCGAATTTGGAACAGGGGCGTATTTTAGGCAAATAAAACGTTTGCCGGTTCTTGAAATTCGATGGAAAAATGTAGCATTATCTGACAGTTTTTCCAAGTCCCAAATATTTTGTGAGAGAAAACATCGAATTTTTTCAGAATTTTTTTTTCTATAAGCATCAGATCTCAAAGTTTAAGGTATTTTTAAGTCATTTGGCATCGAAAAACAAATTTGGGTTTTGGGAAATAAGGGAAAGTTTTCATGGGCAAATAATGTTTGATTTTATATAAATACGTCCTGCGAAGAAGACTCTGATAAACCAAAAGAAAAGGCTCCTGTTTACTCGATCTCACATAACTTGGAGTGTGCAGAAATGGCGATCGGTACTGTTCAGTGATGAGTCGAAGTACCGTTTACGCCGACCAATCGGAAAACGCTTGGATTCACGATACTGCCAGAAGACTGCGAAGCATGGCGGAGGAAATATCATGGTCTGGGGAAGTTTTTCTGTGAAGTGTATGGGTTCGATTCATTGAGTTGATGGTATTATGGATCATTTCATGTACAATGGCATTCTCAAAGATGTTATGCTACCGTACGCAGATTGGAACATGCCAAATAAAAAGGATATTTCAACAACTTAACGACCCCAAACACACTGCCAAATTCGTCAAACAGTGGTTTAAGGATAACAATGTCATATTTATGGATTGGCCACCGCAGTCTCCGGATCTCAAACCGATCGAAAACCTCGGGGAGATCGTAAATCGAAGAATCAACCGCGAAAATGTGCGCAATAAGGATCAACTGTTTGAGCAAATCCAAAAAGCTTCGGCAAAGATCTCAAGCATTATTGACAACCTGATCCGCTCCATGCCTCAAATGTGCAAGGCTGTAATCGACAACAATGGATTTGCAACGAAGTATTGGAAGCCAAGGACAATATGGTCTGGTGGCCAGGAGGATAATTTCTAATTATGTTCATTTGATAATATTATCATTGTTTGTGAATAAATTCTGTTTGATTCGACACAAAAAAATTGAATTTTGTTTTATTTTGATCAACTGCATGGCTTTTTCATTTTGTTAAATTACCACAAATGTTTACTGTACAATTTTATGATCGTCTTTGGTTGGTTGCATATGTTTTGTCCAATACTGTAAACTATTCCTCAGAGGTACGAGGAACCTGCTTCAGGATAGCTAGTAAGTCTTATGGTCCATATTTTGGGCCAAACCCATAACTGTCTCCTACTACAGGTTCCCTCGGGGACGTTTCGGTGGTGCCGGGACTGGTCAATCTAGTCAATGGTCTTCTCAAGTCTATCGAAACCGTATTTATGAAAAAATCATGAAAATAAAGCTGCCGCACGGCATATTTTGGCGGTAGAATCGTAATTGGCCCCTAGTACAAGTTCCCTCGGAGACGTCCCGGCGATTCCGGGCTCATCTAACTGATTGAAACTAATGTGGACATCGCCAGTGGAGTGGAGTTGGAGAAATTTACCAGGAGTTCGATTCATTAGGTCCACCAAAAGACAAGAAGATGAAGGTGTTAATTTTTTGTTTGAATACTATTTCTTTAGCGATCCTATCATTGGCACTCCAGCACGGGCGGTGGCCTCACGGGTGACTCAAAACAACCGTAAACCTGTCGGGGTTTTGAAATTATTCTTAGACCTCTGATTTTTTTCTAACGTACTTAAAGCATCATTTGGGGATTTTGAAATTTTCCTCGGCTTACCTTACTTCCTCGAAATAAAAACTTCTCGGAAGGTCAGGAAGAAACTTCTCAGAAGTATAGAGGGCACTTCTTAGAAGTTCAATCCAGAAAATCCAAGAAATTCAGGAACAAACATCACCAAAGTTCAAGATCATACTTCCCAGAAGTTCTGGAGAGAATTTACTCAAAGTTCAGGATGGGACTTCTTAGAAGTTAAGGCGGAACTTTCCAGAAGTTCTGGAAAACTTCCCCAAAATTCAAGATGTAACTTCCCAGACGTGTAGGAAAACTTTCCCAGAGTTCAGAAAGAAACTTACCAGAGAGGGAACTACCTAGAATCTCTCAAAAAAAAATCCAGGAACAACCTTAGACAAAGCTCAGGATGATACGTCCAAAAAGTTCAGAAGAGGACTTCCCAGAGGTTGACGAGAGGATACCCAACAGTTCAGTTGGAACTTCCCAGAATTTTTTTTCTTATGTCTTTATTAGGGTGACTTTTAGCCCCCTGGGCTACTTCCCTGAAATGCTAGAGAGCTTTCCCAACATTTAGAAGGAAACATTCCAAAATTTCAGAAGAAGACTTTCTCGACATTCAGGACTTTTCCAGAAGCTCAGGAAGAAACTTTCTGGAGAACTTCCCCGAAATTCAAGATGGAACTTCTCGGTGACGAACTAGCCCAGGAAGCTTAAAGTCACCTTAATAAAGATTTAAAAAATCAAAAGATGGAACTTCCCAGAAATTCGGGAGAAAACTTCCCCGAAGCTCAGAAGAAGGCTTCTCAGAAGTTCATGAACAAACTTCCACGAAATTTAAGGAATTTTCCTTGAAATACTGAAGAGAACTTTCCTCAATGTTCAGGTTGGGACTTATCAGAAGTTCAGAGAAACTAAGTTCAGGAAAAAAAAATTACCAACGGAGTTCAAAGAGAGGTTTCTTAAAAAGTGTGGAGGGTTAGGTTGTTTACACCTTAAAGAAAATTTCCAAGATATTGTTCAATTCAAAGAACTAAACGTATCTGTGGAGACACTTTTTTAATTTAACTAATAATTAAGTCAACCAATTTGGGGCATAACTGTGACTTCCATATTCAATATTCATTATTATACTGGACGATGAGGAACTTCTATATTACCTTTGAATATTGAATGTTTAAAGAAATAATGCTGTCAATAGCTGCAGTATCGTTATTTTAATAAATTTATGGATTATTATTGCAAAGAAAACGCAATATTTTCGAAACATATTCTCAAATAACTCAGAAGACTTACTCGAGCTTTGCACTATAAAAAATAGGAATCCTTCAATACAGTATTTACAGGCAATTTAAAATACTAGGCGTTCAAGCATATTTTCGTAGAACATGAGGACTATTTGAGTAGCCAATATGGTCAAAGATCCACTTCAAGTTTATAATAAGCTTTGTGGTGAAATCCCAAGAAGAAAGAGCTGCCACGTTGCATGCTGTGGGTAAAAGAAAAAACTGACCGCATTCGGAACCCTTCAACCTGTTTCACAGAAATGGCCAATTTTTGTGGTTTCTTGAAAAATGTTTCGCCTCTTTGCGTATTTACTAAAAAAAAAGTATTGTTCAACAAGGGCAGCTTGTACTGAATCTCATCATAATTTGTACAGGTCAGATAGCGCCTCCGGATTCCGGAATATCTCCGATATTCGGTGACCATGGTCAGTTTCGTTACCGCGATCCATACATACATTAATTTCCCAGTCGAATGCTTTTTGAAGAATTGAAATTGGACAATATTTCATGAAGTTAGAGCACTTGTGGTTGAAAGGATTTTTTCCTGTTCCGATCGCTTTGTCTATCCCCGTAGTTACCCCAATCCGCATTGCATCGTGACGGACGGCGAAAACTACGTGAAGGCCGATTTTCGTCAACTACTCGGGCAGGAATATTTCGTCGCCAAGTTCAAGTTTGACGTTCCAGAGGATGTCCAGCAGAAGAAAATGTCAAAATTCACCAACAAATTTCAACTACTGGAACTTGACATGCTGAGATATATAAGCAAGGGTATCTTCAAAAGCGACTCTTGCAATTCCTGAAGATTCACAAGGGTTCTACTCAATTTTGGTCGGATTTTGCCTCATGCCACTATGCTAGGAACGTGTTGGAGTTGTACGAGGTCAATAATGTGCTTTCTGTGCCAAAAGACACGAATCCTCCGAATTCACCGGAACTTCGCACGATTCGCTCGATTGGGATACCATGAAGACAGCACTTCGTAAGAATCTCAAAATAATCAAAAACGAGTTAGAATTGAAGAAAGTCTGAACCAAATAGAAATACAAATCATAGTTTTATTACTCCAAGCGTGAAGTACGTAATTATAATGTGTTGAAGGAAATATCTTCTCATCCACACGAGACCCTAGGAGTGGACCAATTTTTTGCTAGAACCAAGGATATGAAGAGAAAGTATTGATAGTTCCGTTAGTGTACGACAGGCTGTGAAAATTGAATAGAAGCAGTTGAAATTGGGCGGTGGGATATTTTGCAAGGCAGTGCCCGATCAAGTAATCAATCTTTTGCCAAGCTACCCCAATGCAGGATAGGCAAAGGGGAGAGGAAGCGTTATCTACGGCAAATGATTCTACTTTTCGTTCAAGATCATGATGAGAAACAACAAACGCAAATTGCCATTACTCCTTATATCGTATGCTAAACAAACTTTGCCACGCTCATCCTCCAAAACTCAAACTGCAAGCGTGCTTGTCTCATCCCATCTCTACTTTCCCGCAAATCGAACTCCATTCCGGTGCCCTCCCGCAAATACATTACAATTATAAAAAAAAAGAAGAAAGGAAACAATCCACTCACCTTCTAGCTTCATGCCGACTTCGAGACACTTCTGGAAGCGACAGTACGGGCAGCGCTTGCGCTGGGTCTTGTCGATGTGACACTGCCGCTCGGCGACGCAGGTGTAGACCTTCTTGTTCTGGACGGTACGCTTGAAGAAGCCCTTGCACGATTCGCACGTCAGCAGTCCGTAGTGGTAGCCTGAAACTTTGTCACCGCACACCGGGCACAGTTCTTCAATGAAATATTTAAAATCAGTTTGATCGCATTGAATGGCGGATACGACATTAAGGTTATTGAGATTTGTCGGCTCAATGGCGGTAGTACCTGACGGGGGGATCGCGAGATAATTCGACTGCGTTTGGGAGATGTTGTCGTGGTAGCCACCTGCGGAGAACATGTAAGGGGAATCAAAGTTGTAGAGCGAATAGCTGTTGGCCTGGGACTGCAGGCCCTGTTGCTGCTGTTGTTGTTGCTGCTGCTGCTGTTGCTGTTGCTGGGAGCCGACTACTCCGCCACCGGAACCGGTGCCGGTTTGGCTATGGTGATGATTGTTGTTACTATTGCTAGTATTGTTGTTGTTGTGCGACGGGATTGGTGATTGTGACGTAAGGCTATTCACCACGGTGTTGTTGTTAACACTGCTGCTGTTGTTGTTATTGTTGGTGAGATGTCCGACGACGGCGCCGAGGAGGTTTCCGGCGGTGCCAGACACTCCGGTGGACATGCCGTAGCCACCGTACTGCGGCGGAGGCATTGTCTGGCTGCCGGTCATGCTGTTGCTGTTACTGCCCTGACTGGACAGCGACAGGAGCTGCGTCGTCGTGTTACCAGCGCCACCATGCGGTGGCGGGCTGGTCGAGTCGTTGATCATCGAGTACTGCGACATGTTGAGCGACATAAACACTGCCGAATTCTGGTGATCCATGTCTAATAACATTTCTTCTCACTTTTTTTTTTGTTTTATTTGTTTGTTGATTGGTGTTGTTTTGAGGGTTTTTAAACACTGTTTTGACAAATCTATTTTTTGATTTTTGCTTTGCCGTTGTGCAAACAGTTACACAAACTACTAAATACGAGGAGGACGGATTCTTGCGGTTTTGTTTTCTTCATACACTAAATTCGTGATTTCACTATCACACTAATTTGCTTTTGCTTCTTGGTTGTTGTTGAAGTGAGTTAACAGTTATGTTGCTACCACTATAGATTCTTAACAAATAACTATAAATTTTCCACTTATGCCTCTAGAAATGACCATACACCCTTACTTAGAAGTAGATTTGACTTATCCGCTAGAACACACAATCACATAAATCGTAGCTCTCGCTCCCTTGGATCCTGTTGGTAGGTTGCACTAGGGTTTATTTCTGTATCTTCGCTTCTTCAGAATTCTTTGCTTCTGTTTGACAAAATAGCCGCCAGTTTACACTTTGTGCCACTTTGAACTTTTCTAATTGCGTATTTGCGCACGTAAACTTTTTTTTCTAATTTGTGTTGTTGTTGTTGTGGTTGGATTTGTTTCTACTAAGTTGTGTTTTGCGGATCTTCAGGCTACTTTTTACACTACTCTTCTTCTTATATCTATTTATTCCTGTGTCAAACACCGATGGAAAACTTGTCAACGGCGTATATCGCTGCTGCCTTCGGAGCTTCGTGTTGATCACGAACCGTAACAGAAGTATGCGTAGACGTAAGATGCTTCTTGAGTTTGCAGAAACTGCTCCATCGATGGGACATTTTTCTTCCACTGCATTTCACTTGAGCTAGCTCAGTTTGAACTGTTTCAGTAATCCATTTGAAATCCAGTACTTCTAGGTCATTTTCTTCCCTCACACTTGAACACACGGTTTGTATATTCGTTCGCCCAATATCTGCGCAGTAATCCAGCTGCCGTTAAATCCGAACAATTTTTTTTAGCACCAATTTTTTTCCTGCGGATTTTGTAAATTATCAAAACTCTTACAGAATTTTGATTCGCACTATCACATGAGCTTTTGAACAAGTTTGGATTTTCCAGCACTTGGGGGAATTGAAGCACTTGGTAACTTTTTTTTTTTTTTTTTTTTTGTTGTGTAAATCCTGGTCGAACGGAGATTAAATCCTGGACGAATTCGAAAAACCGCGCAAAACTGAAACACTCCAAAGCAAAGCTGGTCGATCACACGTTTCGTCCAAGTTCTTGAACACTACAGCGTAGAACACAGATCGTTTGTCAGGGGCGGACCGGGCGCGCGCACTCTCTCAGCAGTACATTGGTCGGTACTGGTGGCTATTGGCTGTGCGTTCTTCCTCAGGGGGTGACTCGAAAAAGCTCGCGGTATGGCGCACGATCAGCGGACAGCGACGAGAACTACGACTTACGGCAAACATGGGCTACGATATACTAACTCCAACTACTTGACAAAATAATAATATAAAATCCGCTTTTTCGAGAATCCGTCCGAAAACATCGGCGACTGTTTTTCGTGTGGCTGCGCTCCGGTTGTCTTGTCCATTGCACGCCTTGCGACTCGGTGCCGTTCGTTCGCTCGTCGTTTTCGCTTTCGGTGTGTCTCTCCTTCTCTTGGTGAGAGGGTCGCTCAGAGAGCGAAGTGCTGCACGCGGTCCGTCGGTCGATCGGTGAGAGCCACACAAGCACGGCAGGCAGTTGCATTTGACACAGTTCGGAATCAGGAGCAATAATAGCAGCAAGAGCAGCAGTAGCACAAAAAAGTGTGACACACTCTCGCTCTCATTGGCCCACTTTTTGGGGCTCGGGCGTGCACGCACACACGGAGAGTAACACTCACACTTTTACGCTAGCCTGAATTCTCACGTCGCTCTGCCGCTCGAACGGGGTGCGCGTGAGTCAAAGGGTGGGGGAACCATTGAAAGACGTTCGTGATCGAAATTTAGAACTAGAAGGTCAATTGAATTTTATGCATCCAATTACTGTACGATTCGACACTAAACAATCGCTCATTCAATCTTATGCTAATCTCATTGCTTAATGATTAAAACCACTTACAAAAGAAAACTCTTATCTAATTTTCCCAAAATTATGGTACCAACTTATTCGCCACAAGCGTTCTAGATTCTGTAGAATGCACGCAAAAACATCCCATGTTCCGAATTCAGAACGCAATAAATCCCATCATCCTACCTCCAGAGCTCACTCAATTAAATGTTGAGGCAGGGAAGGAACTCCCCGTTGTTAATTCCATCATCATCGTCGTCGGCGTCGTCGTCGTCGTCTTCGTTCGTCATCGGTTTGAGCATAGCAATCGCAGGTAACTCAACACAGGCCCGCACGCACGAGCGAGTACCACTTTCGGTTTCATTATTCTATGCTCGCTCTCTCCCCACCACCCCGCTGATGACGATCGACGGTATGAGGATCGCCCTTTATGCTGATGCTGTTGCTCTCCATCACTCATGCTCACCATCCCCAATATGCAGGCAACATAAGGCGCCTGCATGTGTGCTGTACACTCAGTAGAGTTCGTTCGCTGTCGCACCGCCGGCGACCAATCGATTCGGCTCACCGTTGGTATGGGTGAGAAAGAGAGAATGAACAACAAACCCGTTGTTGGTGTTGGTGGCGGTAGTTGATGGCAGGCCGAAATAAAAGCGAAGGTACATATTATGAGGTAATACTAACAATATTGCTGTAATTTTACCACTACTACCACTACTGCTGGGGGACAGGGGAGCAATCAAAGGGGCGATCGACTGCTGATGAATTTCAGCGTATGTGAGGCGAATATATGAGAAATAAATTTAACGTTGATGAGGTTGCTTCGTTTTGTGAGAATGAATTTCAAAGGAATGAAAAGTTGAGGGAAAAATGTACTCTGAAGGTGTGTAAGCACAGAGTGAAGAATCTATTGGGTTTTCGAATATTTCGTTTTCTGTGTAATGATATGTAGGGGGATTTACCTGTTTTAGGCAAGCTAAGCAGAGTCCACACTTTTACGAGTATTTTCGCAGTATCGTGCACACATCTGACGTTTTTGTTTGTTTACATTCATTTGCTCTGTGATCCATTGACTATTACAAACGAGAGAATTATTCATAACTACTTGAAATTTTTTGAAATTGGAAATATCTTCTCATCATCATGGGATCCCAGTAGTGAACAGCAGTTTCTGCTAGAACCAAAGATGTGAGGAGAAAGTATCGATAGGTCCGAAAGACCCTGGCAGGTTATGAAATTGAATAGAAGTAGTTTGAAATTGAGCTTAGGGCTTTGTTTTGGCAGTATTTCGAAGCAAACATAGACATTTTTGCCAAACATCCCACAGCGGGGTAGGTCAAGGCAGGGACGGATCCACAACCTTGACTGGCAAAAATGTCTACATCTGATCGCGCTCAAACACCGCCAAAGGCACAGAATGGTTCTAGCGATGTGAAATCTCTGTTTTTACACTCACTAAAGACCACATGTGATGGGAATCAATTTCCAATTAGAGGTTTTGAAAACACAACTTCTTATTTTTACCAGTAATGTTTTTCTCGTCGTTGTTTACTTAACAACCTCAGAAATAAACCTGGTAATCTGGTAACCTAGTAATAAACGGAAACCCCATCATAGGCATGAATACACTACTAATTAATTATGTTTTTAATGTGTACAATGCGCCAAATTTAATTATAATGTTTTGAAATTTCATGTAGAATATGTAGAATTAGATATTCGAAAACGGTTGTCCAGAATAATCAACATTGGCGAAGTAATCATTTCCCCTTCTTGGGGGGGAAAAAAAAAAAAAAAACTTTTTTTTTTTAAAAGAATTTTGTTGTTTTTTTTTTTTTAGAAAAGCATATGGGTTGAATGGGAAGGTTTGTTGGTTGGGGGTGTATTTTTTATTATATTTGGGGGCGGGTGGTGGTTAGAATGGGGTTGTGGGGTGGGGGGTGAATTATGGGAGAAGGGGGTAACGTTTGCATTAAAAAAAAAATGGACAAAAATGGCCGATTTTTCATGGGTTTACCTTCAACCGCACTGACGAAACTACCCATGCAGCATCAATCATAGTAACCCATGAGTCAGCAGACAAAATTTGACAGCTCTATCAGTCGGACTCTAACCGTGATGGCAAAAACAGTGAAGCAACTCCGTTCAGAAGTGTGCGCGTTCAAAGAACGGCACCCCACCGCGTCGAAAACGGACATCGTGCGGCACTTTGTGGACGCCGGATACGCCCGTTCCGGCATCTACAACATCTTGGCACTATTAGACAACAATCGGAGCATCGAAAGAAAGCCCGGTTCCGGACGGCCGACGGCCCTGAGCGACAAGAAGCTCCAAAGGATGCTGAAGAGGAAGACCGAGGGAAAAGTTGCTACATCGCTGCGTGCGCTTGGCCGGGAGGTCTGTTCAACCAGCCAAACAGTGAAAAAGTACCTGGCGAACATGAATATGTCAGGAAGCGAAAGTCGCGTCCACTGGTTTAGGAGCTGCATGCAATGCCGCAGCGGCAGCGGCTGAATAAGATGGTCAACGCGATTTTCCCGCGACGAATTGCGACGTGGCGGTGGTGATGGACGACGAGACCTATCTCACCCTGGATGGCAACGACTGGCAGGGCACTTCGTATTTTACTTCCCCCACGAAGGGAGTGAGCTCCGAGGTGAAGTTCATTTCACACACCAAGTTCCCTAAGAAGGTGCTGCTGTGGCTGACAATCAGCGAGAAGGGAATGTCAAAGCCGCTCTTCTTTCACTACGGGCTGGCCGTGAACGGGGAAATTTGTAGCACGAAATGCCTGCCGGAAGTTGCGTCGTTCATCAAGAAATACCATAAGGGCGAAGACGAGGTGTTCTGGCCGGATCTGGCGTCGGCCCACTACTCGAAGCGATCGTTGCAGGAGATGGAGTGGCTATATATCGATGTGGTACCCAAGTCGGCGAACCCATCCAACGTCCCCCGGCTGCGTCCCATCGAGAATTTCTGGGCCAACCTGTAGCGTAAGATCTACTCCAACAATTTCGTCGCGAAAACTGAGGAGGAATTGATAAGTAAAACGAAGAAAGAACTCAAAAACATGCCGACACGCATGTTTATTCCACCATGGCAGATGTTCCGGTTAACTGCCGGAAGGCCGCTCGCATGGGCCCTTGCGCTGAACTGGCCGGCTTGACGTGCCGCCAGGGCTCAGTAGGGATTCTTTGTCAAGACCCGAAGCTAAGAGTCATTTCCATTGTGGTTATATAACATAAATAAGTTTTTTCACAGTATTTATCTACACATTTTAGTACGCTATTTTTCGTTTTTCTCAGAACTATTGAGATATTAATTGAAAAACTAGGAAAATTTAAATTGACACTTCGCTTGATCACTTTTTCTGAAGAAGGAATAGAGAATTGAGACACTTTTTTGAACTGTCACTGGTGGACGCGGGTTGGCATCCATTGGGTTCCACTACAGATGGCTTGTCTTTTGACAGATGGGCCTGTTTCGTCTGCGACTTGCGGACTTCTTCAGTGTCGGGTGCTCGACTGGAAGAGAACATCGCAGTAGGTCTAGTTCTCTTCCAGTCGAGCACTCGACACTGGGGAGGTCTGTGGGTCGCAGACGAGGTGGGCCTGTCTGTCAAAGGATGGGCTGTCTGTGGTGGAGTTTGGCGGAGTTTGCTCGCGTTTGCTAGTGATAGTTTGGAGGAGTTTTTCAGTTTTTTGTTATTTTTTGGAGGGAGTGTTGGTTTAAATTTTCCTAGTTTTTCAATTAAAAACGTTCTACTAATATGCTTGCAAAAGGGTTTTTTTAAAAAAGAGAAATATTGAGATATTTATATATATCTTTTTTTTGTTGTCAGCAACCAACGGGCGGTAGATATATTTTATTTATACATACATAAATTTTATATATTTTTTTTTTATTTTTTTGAAAAAAAAACTAAAAAAACTATATTAAATATATTAATAATAACATCTGGGGATTTTTTTGTGGGGTGAACAGCTTAGTTGCAGATAAACATGCTATTATAATTAACTGTCGTGCTCATATTTTTTTAATATTAAATAATTAATTGACTAATTAATTATTATTTAACTTAATTTCATTATCTAAACTCACTGTAGTACATAAGATCCACTACACATGATTAAGGCGATGCAAGAAAACAAAACAAAGTATCGAAATTTTTGATATACTATTCTTTTACATGATGTATAATTTCAGATCGAAAAGCCATAGAATTCCCGAGTTTTGAAAAATAATTTCCAATTTTTTTCCTGGTGTTTATGATTGTCTAAATTTTTGGGTTCAATGGACATGCAATAGATTGCAGCAGGGCAACAGTCTGCAGACATGTGTATTTGTTATCATCATTTTACATTATAATATCCCTTCACTACATTTTATACATTATTCTGTAAGACATTGTATATTGGTTTTACTTTTTTATCATTATCATTTTCATTTTTATCATTACTCGGGTTTTCATGATTTATTTTAATATTATTTTATTGTATTTACCTCGGAGCGTATGGTACGGTATGTCCACGCATCCTTCCTCCCCTGTAGATTCAAAAAATGCGTTGTGGTTCAAATCTAATTGTGTGAATCCAACTCATTTTACAGAATCATCTTTTGCGGTAAATGCAACGCAGCTTTGACGCTTGTATCATGTCTTTGATATGCTGCAAGCATCAATATTGACAAAAAAATAATTGGGCGTCATCTAACCCAATTATTTCCAGGATGTTTTTTCGTACTGGCTGCGTTTGTATTAGATTAGATTAGATTAGATTAGATTAGGAAGGCCGCTCGCAAAGGCGTAGAATTTTTTTTGCAAATAAGCTTAAATAATTACCTTCCATGGGAAATTTATCAAAAGCAATTATCTGTCTCAGCTTTTTTTTATCAACATCCGAAGAAAGTGCATTTTTTTTAATGCAAACGTTACAACATTAGAGGTAAGTTATATCAAGGATATAACCACGAGGTTCACGAAGGACCCCACAGGTGTATAGTAATAATGGTATCATCTAATTAACACATTTTTATTTCTTAGCGTTTCCAGCTTATTGCTTTCGCAATTAGCTTATTGTTTGCTCTCAACTTAGTGTTCTAAATGCATTTCCACGGTTATTAATTAAGAGCAGTCGATGCCAGGTACCATTTTCGCATAAGTATGATTGTGTGGCAACTGTGGCAAGTAGAACCATACCCTATGCCCAGGAAGTCGAGAAATTTTCCTTAATGAAAAATTCCTAGACCAGACCGGGAATCGAACCCAGCCACCTCCAGCATGGTGTTGCTTTGTAGCCGCATCTTTACCGACTGAGTTAAGGGAGGACCCAGGATTTACAAAATAGGGTGGTATAGAATGGAAATGTTTTAATTCCGGAAGGGGGGTAAACATGGGGTGGCATAACGGAATGCCCCTTAAAACCAACCCCGCGATGGTGAAAAAAAAACAGCGAGGTGTTATTTTATAATGTGACATATAAGAGGAACAACCCGCGAGCGAGCACAGCGCGCCACGAGACCCGCGGGCCGCAGCGCGGCCCAGCCCGGGAACCGGGGCGGGAGGAAAGGGGCGGAGAGAGGAATCAGGGGGGAGGGGGGGACGAAAAGGCCGGCGGAAGAGCGGGGGGGCCCGGGGGGGGCACGGTGTTTCGTGCAGTGAGTCAAAAGTGATTCCAGATGGAAGCCGAGAGGAGAGAATCCCCAAATCAACCGTGTATGACGTGCTCAAACGTTTCAGGGAGCGAAAGAGCGTGGATCGAGTAAGCGTCGTAGTGGAACATATGACCGCAAGCTGAACCAGAAGGTGTTGAGAACCGTCAGAGCAAACCCTGGACTATCAGATAATGAAATCGCACAAAAATACGCTGCTGCTCGCAGTACCGTTCGAAGAATTCGTTTGCGAGCAGGATATCGTTCTTATCGAGCCAGCAAGCAACCAAAAATAACGTTGAAGCAAAGTTTCGTCACCAAGACTCGAGCTCGGAAATTGTACCAGCAGGTTTTGACGAAGTGCCAAGGATGCCTGCTCATCGACGATGAAACCTACGTCAAAATGGATTTCGGACAGCTTCCTGGCCAAAAATTCTACATGGCGACGGCATGAGAAGATGTTCCTGCGAAGTTGAAGTTTGCTTTTATGGACAAATTTGCCAAAAAACTGATGATTTGGACAGGGATATGCAGCTGCGGAGCAAAGACCAAAGTGTTCGTGACGAATAAGGCGATGGACTCGAAGCTGTGCAAGGAATGCCTCAAAAACCGCGTACTACCTTTCATTAAAGCCCATAAAGGTCCCGTGAAGTTTTGGTCAGATTTGGCGAGTTGCCACTACAGCCGGGATAATAACGCTGATTTCATCTATAAAAACATAAATTCACCCATCTGCCCGTAGTTCCGACCCATCGAGAGATTTTGGGCAATAATGAAGCGGAAGCTTAAGAAAAGTGGGAAAAACGGCTCGGTACGCGACTCAGATGACCAAAATGTGGAACTAATGTGCCAAGGAAGTTGACTCCGGAGGAGTGCAACGTTTGAGGGGAGGAATAAAGAAGAAAGTGCGAATTTTTATTACAAAAGAAGAAAAATGATTTGTTTTGATATTTCTTTTAGAGTACAGTGAATTACCTCTGTTTTGATGTATTAAACTTATTTGTACGTCAATCCATCACCAAGATACAGATGATTTTATTATTCCGGATTTTAAATGGACATAGCTTTCATATGTAATTCAGCTCTTCCCTTATCCGGACTCTTCCTCTTCGCAATGTTCCTGGTGGATTAATAAGTTCTCAATGTCGAGAAATTTGCGGAAGAAGCGATTGTTTACGTTTTTCAGCTAGGCTCTTATGAAAACTCTCTGTCGAACATACCACTATCGATTAAATGCCTCAAAATATTCAAATGCAGTTTTTGATAACACGGTTGTTTTGGCTGAATCATGAAAATTTCACTTAAATTCCAATTCTTTTATGTAAATGTAATTGATAATCCTAAAAAGGACGGTGGCCATGACTCGCGCATTAGAAATTAGTTCCCTTTTCCGGTTTACTTGGGCAACAGGACGCCATAATGTGATATATTCACTCCGGATAGTAATTTTTACACTAATCTTGTCATCGAGTTTCCGACAGCAAGACACTTGAGATGACTCTGAATGTCTTGTTGTCAAAAGCATCGTGTCCTACCCTTTGTCGTGGCCCGAAATTACTATGATTGCAGTGGTAATTCGACATTGCTATGCCTCCCATCAAGCTTAGTGACGTTTAACGCACGCACACTATCGTGTCTATCGTCGTGTAAAAAATGTTTTCCCAAGGATAACCTGAAAGTTTTCATTGAGGTCCGCGGTAGAAAAGATCTTTTAGACAGCTGTTTGTTATGTTTTCGTCCAGAACGCACTACCACATTTCAAGAATAAACACTACCACGCCCAGACGTGATAAGCTTAATACCACAACCAGGCAGACTGTGGCAGGCCGACAAAGCCGCGTACAAACCAGCAGCATGCTGTCGTACACTGAATCAATTCTGGTCCGTATGGCGCGATCAACCCGGTAACAACTTGATAGCTCCAGAGTAAAGTCAGTGTACCCCGCTAATCTTCAGTTATCAAAATGTAGTCGAAGGAAGAGATGCAACGTATCAAAATTTTGCATGTGCATGGCGAAAATCCAAACTACTCTCACGCCAAGTTGGCGAAATGGTTGAATGTGGCTAAATCAACTGTTACAACGTATTAAAAGGGTTCGGTGAACGTTTGTCGACAGCCAGGAAAGCTGGATCCGGGGGCAATCGAAAGCCGGAGGCCACAGCGACGACAAAAAGAGTCCCCCGCTGTTTCGAGCGGAACCCCAACCTCTCCGTCCGAGATGTTGCAAAGAAGCTGAGAGTGGCACCTTCAACCGTGGATGGAGCTTAAAAATGAGCTGGACTGTCGACTTACAAGAAAGTGGTGACTCCAAATCGCGACGATAAACAAAACACGTCGGCCAAAGCACGATCGCGAAAGTTGTACACGACGATGCTGACGAAGTTTGATTGCGTGGTACAGGTCGATGAAATTTCGTCAAGGCAGACTTTAAACAGCTTCCTGGACAGGAATTTTATACGGCAACCGGACGGGGAAAGGTGGCAGATATCTTCAAGCACATTAAACTGTCAAAGTTCGCGAAGAAATATCTGGTGTGGCAGGACATCTGTACCTGTGGCTTGAAGAGCAACGTTTACATTGCGACCAGAACCGTCAACCAGGAAATTTATCTGAGCGAGTGCCTACAAAAACGTCTACTGCCTTTCCTGAAGCGACACAATTGTTCCGTTCTATTTTGGCCGGATTTGGCATCTTGCCATTGCGAAAAAAGGCTATGGAGTGATATGCTGCCAACAATGTTCAAGTGGTGCCCAAGGACAAAAACCCTCCCAGCACGCCAGAGCTCCGCCCAATCGAAGAATATTGGGCCATCGTCAAGCGGAACCTTAAGAAGACTCAAAAAGCTGTAGTGAGCGAGAAACAGTTCAAAGCAAACTGGCGTTCTGCGGCGAATAAAGTGGACAATAGACTGTACAAAATCTTATGGCAGGTGTTGAACGAAAGACCCGGTAATTCGCATTTGGTAAAAACGAAGCTTGACCTTGATTGTACAAGCCAAACGTCAATACCTAAAGTTAGCTAGATTACGGGGGCCATGAGCACTCGTAAAATTCTGGTTAGACTGGTTAGATCATATGACTGTAGATTCGATGAAAAACAGTTTCTCTTTTTCGTTTAGCCTAAACTTAAAAACTCTTAAATTTTTTTTTTTTTTTTTTTTTTTTTTGTTGACCAATTGTTGAGATCTTTTTTATTATTTTATATAATTTTTTTTGGTGGGGCGGTGAAGTAAAAAATTTTTTTTGGCGCTCAAGGCATATTGTTTTAATTTATTTTTTTTTACTATTTTTCTTATGAACTAGCGATTTTTTTTGTTTTATTTTGTCTTATTTCATTGTCTGTATGGGTTGGTGTGATATTGAATTCGGGGTGGGGGGGGTTTTTTTTTTTTTTTTTATATTGAGATGAAAGAGTCAACGCGGCGGGGGGGTGTATCATTTTAAAATAATATAATAGTAATTTTTCTTTCTTTTCGTTTGGGCAGCCCTAAGTTTGCACCATTAAACTGAAGAAATGATCCATGAAAAATTGAAATTCGTTCCGTAAAAAACGTATTTATGACCCATAAGGCTCTGATGAAAATTTATAAAAAAATGAAAATGATCCATAAAATACAGCAATGTGATCCATACTTTATGTAAGTTTTAGCAATAAAATGTCAAAAATGTACCGTTGTATATCTAGGGTATGATCGATAAAATTGTACGGATTACCCATAAACATATTGCAAATGTTCCATAAAAGGTTCAATATCATTCCTTAAACGTGTAAAATTGATCCTTAGAATGTAACGTTTGTGAACTAAAATTTATGCACATGATCAACAAATTATTTAAAACATTCCATAAATTAACCGCCAATGATCCATAATAGGTTTGAAAATGAACCATAAACTTCTAAATATGGTCCATAGAAAATCAATTTTGTGCATTTAAAATAATATGTATGATCCATAAATTATGCCGGAGTTATTCCAATTTTGGGTTTACATTTTTTTTTAATTTTAACTACGGGAAAATCGATCCTAGACTGCGCTACTACTCAAATTTATGAACATGTCCGTTCCTTTATATATGCGGCTTAAATATTGCTGTAAAAGAAGGATCACTTTGGAGAAGATTTTCAATTTTCAGAGAGCTGACATACTTTTGCGATCTCACGTTCTTTTACGACCGCAACTGCGATACATGTTTCCCAATAAATTTGGCAAACAGTACTCGTGCACGTAAAGAACTACGGGAGCCCTATGTTTGCACCTTTAAAACTGAAGGAATGATCCATGAAAAATTGAAATTCGTTCTATAAAAAACGCATTCTTGACCCATAAGACTCTGGGTGAACACCCACAAAAAAAAATAGTAGTGATCCCTAAAATGCATCAATTTGATCCATACTTTTTACAAGATTTAGCAATATAATATCAAAAATTATCTGTTAACATTTCTGCACTAACATATGTAACATAAATTATTGTAAATGTTCCATGAATAAATTACCAATGATCTGTAATAGTTTGTATAACAAGCCATAATCTTCAAAAAATGATTCATAACAAACCAACAAACCAGGTGCACAATTAACATTATTTGATCTCCCCGCAACTGCGACACATGTTTGTAAAGAAATTTTGTAAAGAGCTCTCCTGTACATAAAGAAGTACAGGTCAAATTTATGACTTGATTAAACTGTTGTTTCAGAAAATTTGATATAAATTATGCCAGGCAGACGCTTGTTGTCCAACTCGCTATCGCTCTTCGGACCAAACTAAAAAAAAAAACATCCTCCGTTTGCCTTATACCGGGCAAATACTTGAATCAACCGTTTGCTTGGAATCTAATCTACGCTATGTTAACACTCCGGATGTCGGAAACATCGACCGTTTAGTTCTTCAATCCTCAATACGGCTCCGAAACCAATCCTTTTTTAACAGTAATATTTTATCCGGATACCTGAAAGAACGGACATGTAAATAAATCTGAGTAGTAACGCAGTTAGGGATCAATTTTACAATCAAATTTACAATTTACAATTTATGGATCAAAATTTAAAAAAAAAATAGTGCCCCAACCTGGAAAAATGCAGCCATAATTTATGGATCATACCATATGGTTTAGCGAACAAAGCTAATGTACTATGTATCATTTTTATAAGCTTATGGTTCATTATTCATCACTTTATGGATCATTGGCAATTTATCTATGGAAAATTTCAAATACTTTACGGTACATGAGAATATATTTTATTGCACAGAGGTTACATTCTATGGATCAATTTTACAAGTTTAAGGAAAGTTATTGAACCTTTTATGGATCATTTGCAATATGTTTATGAGTAATCCGTACACTTTTATCGATCGTGCCCTAGATATAAAACGGTACATTTTTGACATTTTATTGCTATATTTTAAATAAAGTATGGATCAGAGTGGTGAATTTTATGGATAATTTCAATTTTTTAATGGATATTCACCAGAGTCTTATGGGTCTAATGGGTCTAATGCGTTTTTCATGGCACGATTTTCAATTTTTTATGGATCGTTTATTACTTTTTATATG